>OZ007507.1:3990129-4192610 GCA_963931865.1 Axinella damicornis
ATTGCAACCCTCCCATCCTTGTAACTCGATCCCTCCCTCCCTCCCCTCCCTCCCTCCCCTCCCTCCCCACCCTCCCCTCCCCTCCCTCCCACCCCTCCCTCCCTCCCACCCTCCCTCCCATTCCCACCAACCCTTCCACCCTTGTGTTCCAGAATGGAGCCTTCATCAAACCAGGTGAAGGAGGCAGTCCATACCAATGCTGTGGAGAAATGGAGGGAGAATCTTCCTGCTAGAATCAAGAAGGACATTTACAGAGAGTGTGATATGTTAAAGGAGCTGGGATATCCACCATAGCCTTTAGCAATACTTTCACCTGTACTAGCTTATCTGACAACATTCTCACAAGGGTTCACCTCCTGTATAACCTCTGTGTATAACCTCTGGCAATCTTCACCTCCTGGTACATGTACCTCTGCCTTGACCTCATATTGTACTATTCTATTTCTTTCACCTGTATCCTGTGACGGTGTGACTTTCTTGTACTTCTTGGCTGGTCTCACGCCCAGACCCCCTCTGCAGAAGGAAGGGTCTGGGAATGAGACTACCTCTTGGCATTCTCACAAGCTTGTGTGAATTAGTTCATGCTCTTCGTTGTTTGTATAGTAGGGCAATTACCTGGAAGGGCTCTACTGTAGCCTCGTTCCCAGGCCTCAACCCAGACTTTATCTCGTAGCTGTGGAGAATAATGCATGGGCAGAGGCCTAGGATGCTAGGATCGAGGCTACACTAAACCTAGTCAATCAGTATACTTTGCATCTCCACATGTACACATTGATCCTGGCTTCGACTTGCAAGGGCCCAGGTAAATTGATTTGAGTCCTATAAAAGTTGTGGAAAGAGGCTGGTGATATATAGTCTCGTTCCCCTACTCTATTTATAGCCTCGTATACATGACTTTTATTTAAACCACCTGTTAGAAAAGGTCAAAGGTCTGCATGCGGCTAAAACAGTGGGAGATGGCCTGGGAACGAGGCTAGGTTAGTGATGCTGTACATTGAATTCTGGTTCATAGGTTGCTAAGCAACATGCAGAATTGAAGGGAATAAGGACATCTGATTCACTCATTACACTGTAGAAGGTAGGCACATATATACAATTTATAGTGCGTTAAAATCTGAGTTAGATTTCCCTATAGTCGGCTAGCTCTTAGTGATTGCACCCTGTAGCTCGGCAATGGTGGCCTGGGTAAGTTTGATAGTGACCTTACAGTCAATCGCATGCTTCTCTGCAAGATCTGGGGAGGGAGGGAAGAGGGAGGAGATGTGAGCATTTGTGCATGGTTGGGCGGGGCGGGGGAGTATATACCTGTGTATAGGTTGAGGATGTCGCTTGGATCCAAGTGAGCATCCATGATGGCGGTCCTGAGGAGGGGAAGCAAGGTATTGAACAAAGAATTTCTTGTGATGTCATTAGACTGGTCAGGTGATTAGCACGTGACTGTGAGACTACCACATGACTCACTTGAACTGTTGCATGATGGCAAGAGCAAAGAACTCATCAAAGTGGTTGGACACACACAGCCGCGATGCCCAGATTGTCTCCCACAACCGGAAAATATCACAGTAGTCAAACTCTGTGTTATGCGAATGAGTGTGTGTGTGTGTGTGTGTGTGTGTGGAGGGGAGGGAAGGAGAAAGTGGGGAGGAGAGGGAGGATATGGTTAACTGGGATCATTAGGTTGTGAATTTGTGGTAAACCTACCTCTCTTGAACTTCACCAGGAACCAACGGTAGCAGTAGAAGAGTCCGTCCCCCAGAGGTCTCTCCGACAGGTACTGGAAGTAGTCTGGCTCCAGAACCTATGTGCAGAAGAGGAGCAGAATGAGGGAGGGAGGGAGGGAGGGAGGGAGGGAGGGAGGGAGGGACCTGCAACAATTCCCGAACATCTCCCAGCCTGTTGTTCATGTCAGTGTGTGGAGGGAAGAGCTTGATGTCTGTCTCCATGAGCAACAGGAAGGTGGCATAGGCTTGTGTCTCGTTGTCCAGGATCACCAGCAGGGGAGCCAGGAGGTCACACATGCCTTGGGAGTAGCCCATGTCCAAGTGGGTCCACACATAGGTGCTCACAATGTTGCGGAGGACATTCAGGTTTTTGGGCTGCTTGAAGTACCTGTGTATTTGTTATTTTGAGGAAGAAGGAAGGAAGGGAGGGGGAGGGAGGGAGGGAGGGAGGGAGGGAGGGAGGGAGGGAGGGAGGGAGGGAGGGAGGGAGGGAGGGAAGGAGGGAGGGAGGGAGGGAGGGAGGGAGGGAGGGAGGGAGGGAGGGGGGAGGGGAGGAGGGAGAGGGAAAGGGAGGGATGGAGAGAGAGGGAGGAGGGAAGGGAGGGAGAGATGAAAGGGTGCTTGTTGTGTATGTCACACCAACAGGTGTTTACCAGTAGTCCCTGTCACAGCGCGGGATGTCCTTGTCGATCTTGAACAGCTCTTCAGCAAAGGCCTGCCCTTTACTATCAAGAAACTCTTCTTCACCAAAACCATCATCAACAGGATCTGATTCCCTGTCTCCTCCCTCTCCTCCCCCATTTGCTACTAGCTGTGACTCCGGTACAGTGGGAGGTTCAGAGAACAACACCTCTTCCCGTGCTGTTGCCTCCAGGAGGATGGTCAGCTCAGCACCACCGACATCGTTCACTGACTCACCGCGGTCTTCAGAAGGGCCATGGGTGGGCCCATTTTGTACCTTACCGAGAGAACTTGATACAGCACCATCGACTGAGTCGGAATTGAAGTAGATGGAGTTAGTTTGCAGATCATCTGGACCAATCGCTATTCCACTAGCATATGGTACTGTATGTGTATTGTGTTCTTGTAGCTGATCAGCGAGGTCTGTTTGCATTTGTGAGTGGTTCAACTCAGCATCCTCATTCAGGCTTGGCTCGGTGAAGCTGGGTACCCTCAACCTCCTGCCACGCTCAGGAGTACTGCTGGGGCTGATGGAGTAGAGGGAAGGGGAGGAGCTGTGTGAGCGTACCGGCGAACTTGATGGATCAGTTGTGGTGATGGGAACAGGTTCACTTGGCAGGACCTCAGTAGCAACTCCATTCACCTGGTGGCCTCCCGGAGCCATCATGGGAGCGGGGACAACCATCCTCTTCGAGAGCCTCTTGACACGTTCTCTCTCTGTTATGATGCTCTGAATCCGGTCAACTTCCTTCCACTCTGCGAGTGCCTGATGGTATGCATCAGACCCCCGTTGGTCAATAGTTGCCCTCTCTCTCTTCGTTGAAGTCACAGGGTACAACCCCAGAAGGTAGGGCCACACCTGTGTGGGTGTGGTGAGAAAAGTCGAGATCAGGAACAAGTAATTATACTCTAAAGCTGTTCTACCTTGGAGACAGAATGGCCTCTGAACAATACTACCCTTATTTTCAACTACGGTGCAGGGGAAACCTCTAGCCTCGTTCCCAGGTCTCTCACCCCAGCGTTTGTTGCTTGCAGTACTAACGCCCGCGTTAGTACTGCAAGCGACAAACGCTGGGGTGAGAGACCTGGGAACGAGGCTAGGAAACCTCCTCACCTTTGCTCTGAGTTTGTTGCTTTCGATTCCCTTGAGGTACACAACCTTCACAATCTCAGTCCACTTTTCTTCCTGTGATATGGTGGAATGGAATGGAATATGCGGTTATCACGTCGTGTTCCCATTCCCCACTCCAGTACCAGCTCTGGAATCAGAATGAACTCACATTCCTGATCTCTGTAAACTCCCTCCACAGTTCTTCAGACAGGATGGAGTGTGTGTGGGCGGGGTCATCGTCCAGGATGAGACGGCTTGTGTTGATCATGTGAGCCACTGACGTGCGTACTTTGCTCATATGCCGGCAGTAGGATAGCCCTAAGAGGGATCATGAGAACAGAGTGTGACTTGTGGGGGTATCAGGTGATTAGTGGAACAATGTCACATGAATGTCATTCGACCATCATGTGAATGTCATGTGAAAAAAAAGCCACCACTTACAACTATAGAAGTATCTTGCCAGCAGTTGCTTTGATGTTTTCACCTGGAACTTCTCCATGTCTATCCTAGAGAGAAAGTACACTTCATGGTTTATCCAACTCCTAGAAGCTTGTGAGGGTGAAGGACGTTCAGCTTATTGTTACCAGTACGCCTGAGAGACGCAAGTTTCATCCTAAATCAAATATAAGTGAGCTTAGCCTATTAGAACGTACTTGGCCAGGGGACCCGGACTCCTTGGTGTGGGTGGATCGGAGTCACTGCTACTGTCGGAGGGCTCTCCGGGCGATGAGTTAGGGTACACAGTCACATTGAGAGGCAGCGGGGGCTTCACATCAATCACTGGGTGAGGGAAGTAAGGGAGGGGGAAACAGGGACAGCTGATAACAGCAACTTTGGGAGTAACAGCTGCTACATTTGACTTCAAATCAGAAAACAGCGTCTCATATCCCGCTCTGTAAAACCAACACATTAAGATACTCCCTCTACCCACTGCCTCATTGAATCCCTTTTGGCTTCCACCCTACCCAACAACTCCTCTTCCTTTATCCCCTCAACGCCATCAACTCCAGCCTCCCCCTCTCGATCTATGCTGACCACCTACTCCCTCTCCCTCTGTCCCCTCCCCCACATCACCCACCCCTTTTCTCCATCCCCTCTCCCACTCCTTCTCCCAGTTCCATCCGTCTCCAGCCATCCCTATACCCCCATCCGTCTCCAGCCATCCCTATCCCCCCATCCGTATCCAGCCATCCCTATACCCCCATCCGTATCCAGCCATCCCTATCCCCCCATCCGTCTCCAGCCATCCCTATCCCCCCATCCGTCTCCAGCCATCCCTATCCCCCCATCCACACATACATACCTGGCTTGAACTTGACCTTTGTCTCCTGCTGCCTGCTCCCGTACCTCACCCGGAACACCTGGTTCCACGCCTCCAACCCCTCAAACCACCGCTCCTCCTCCGGCGATGACAAACTTATCATCTTCAGAGCAGCCGTCCCTAGGTTTGATTTATTGGCCTGTAGGACAGAGGAACAGAGTGCCCAAAAGTATTGGGTCGTAGTGTCCGAAAAGTTAGTAGTTCTCCACTTGGGCATTTTTCTTGTGTTAAATTCTCTATTTGCAAACTCTCACCAGTCCCAAGTAGATTTTGAACTGCAGCAGCTCTCCCAATTCATGCAAAGGCCGCAACTTTCAACTACATACATCCTTGCCTTGCTATACAAAGTTATGTCACTACTTTCAAAATAGGATTTCTACATACTAGAACCATCACATAAACAGGCCTAATTCCTAATTGTGAGGTGAAGAATAAATATCAAACTGGTGTACGGAAAAATGTGGAACATGTTGGCAGATCAGATCAGTGGGAAGGAACATCCACCGGTCACTGATCGAAGGCTACTACTAGAACAGCTACCTCCAACCCTAACCTGGTCTGACAAATCAAAATTGCTATCTCTAAAGTTTCCATAAGCCACGTCGTCTATAGAAGAGGTGTACATGAAGAGTCGAAGAGAGGCAGGCAATGATTGCAGGTGCTGATGAGCATGTGCCAATCGTGTCGATCATGTGCCAATCATGTGCCGATCATGTGTCGATCATGTGTCGATCATGTGTCAATCATGTGCCAACCAGGTGCCTAGTTGGTGGGTGGGTTTCTGCCCACTTCCACGTCCTGATCTGCCAATCCTTCATTCTCGATTTCCCATATATGGAAACAAGCAAAGAAGAGAGGCCAAAATAGGAAGGAAATGCTACCCACACTGATGTCATGGTGACATCGTCCCACCTTGGTGGTCTGCTGCTTGATGTACCAGAGAGGGGGTTCCAGGCATCCCTGCGGGAGCAGGCTGTTCTCAAGGCACTCCAGGAAGTAAAAGAGGGAGGGATGGTGGGAGAAGATGATGGAGGGGTATGCAATTCCATCATAGCCGATCAGAGACATCTTTGCTGAGTGGCCTAGAGTGGAGATATTCATGTTCCAAGTTCCGACTCATCAGATAGCCAACATGCGCTGGACAGCTGACCCTACCCCTCACTATCTCACCTGGAGTTCTGTGGCAGTGGATGTGCGCCACCTTGTTCACAATGTCCACAGAGAGAACAGAGTCCCACAGCAGGCTGCATGTGTGTGGGGGGGCAAAGATGGGTATAGTGCTTTGAAGTTGGCAAGATGGCCTGTACTGTACACTACAGTCACTGTGAAAGCATTTAGTGATTCATAACTTGAAATCCGTAACAAATTCTTGAAATGAACGGACTCATCAGAGCTGCTACATTCAAACATAATGAGTAGTATGTAAGGCTGCCCCCCCCCCCCCCCCCCCCCCCCCCCCCCCCCCCCCCCCCCCCCCACACCTCACCAACTACCCACACGGCCAGGCAAGATAACAGTGCACAGACAGACCTCTTGGAATCGCTTGTTGGGTCTTGAGCAGGGCGTTAGGGATCCACTTCAGCACAAGAGAGGTGACCGCCATCTGCAGCGAGAGGTAGCCCTGGAGCGGCTCTGAGAAGCCCAACTGTGGTGTGTGTGTGTTTACGTGTGGTGTATACAGGTGTTTGTGTAAGTGGGCGGATAAGTGGATGGGTGCACGCATACACAAGGAAAGCTAACACAAACACACACACCATATCAAGCTAACTGGTGGTGCAGTCATCACGGCATCCATGATTGGTCATGGAAGATTTGAACCAGAACTGCCGCAATTTAGTGGACAACAGAGCCAGACCAATCCACTTAATAGGAATCCACTCGATAGGACATGGGAAGGAGACTGTTTGCGATCATGGGACAGCTACCATTCCCAGATTCAATTCCAGCACGGAATTGGAATTTACAGTCTTGGTACAAGGATGGGACTGATGTGCTCTTAGTATGGGAATGGGAAATCACATCTTATGAGAGGATAGCTGTACACTTGGTGTGGGACTGGAACTGGGTGAGGGTGGACTCACTGGCTGCATGAGGATGTTGTTCTTCCCAAAGAGGCAAGTATAGCCGATACTCTGGTACAGCGATCTCACGTGACCCCACGCCTCTTCTGTACCCACATGAGTCTGGCCATCTTTGTCCTGTGTGTGTGTGTGTGTGTGTGTGTGTGTGTGTGTGTGTGTGTGTGTGTGTGTGTGTGTGTGTGTGTGTGTATGTGTGTGAGGATGTGTGTGGGTGTGTAGTGAGTGTGTGTGTGGATGTGTGTGTATGTAGTCTCGGTCCCAGACCCAACCAACCCCAGCACGGATCACTTTTAGTATAGCGTGTGTTATACTGGAAGCGATACACGTGCTGAATGTAAGGAACGAGACCAGGCTTAGCTACGCAGGATATTGGATAACTGACATAAAGTGGTTTTCCTTGGAGGGAGATTGGCAGGTGTACTGGTCAGCAGCATGTTAATTAAATGGGTTCACAGAAACAAAATAATGATGATGTCATCAACTTGCCTGCTGTGTTTTGGAGACTGATATGGAGAGCACCCTAGTGGAGCGAGATTTGTGTGTGTGTGTGTGTGTGTGTGGATGGTCAGACAGCCATGGGGTCACAGTATAGCCAGACAGGGGATTGTGGAGAGAGCCTACCGGTTGTGTCGCTCCACAATTTCAGCCGGGGAGGGGTTATAGGCAGCTGCATCACTGGTTCTCAGGCGGCTGAACCGAATGACACAGGGGCCGTCTGGATCGGGGAGAGGGAGGAGAAAGAGAGAGGAGAGAAGGGGAGATAGAAAGAGGGGAGGAGAAGAGAGGAGAGAGAGGGAGGGAAGGGGAGGGAAGAGAGAGGAGGGAGGGAGGGAGGGAGGGAGGGAGGGAGGGAGGGAGGGAGGGAGGGAGGGAGGGAGGAGGGAGGAGGGAGGGAGGGAGGGAGTGAGGGAGGGAGGGAGAGAGGAGGGAGGGAGGAAGGGAGGGAGGGAGGGAGGGAGGGAGGGAGGGAGAGAGGAGGGAGAGAGGAGGGAGGGAGGAAGGGAAGGAACAGTGATTCTACTACTGTTCTAGTTGTAACCTAAAGAAAATGAGATGCTAGTAACAGGTGTACACGTGCTGCATATGGCTGCCTTGTGGACAGCAGAGCATCCTTCCTGGTAAGCCAGAGGAATTGTACCCAGCTGTTGTGGTTGTTATGAGTACCGAACCCTATTGAATCCTATTGCACAATCATGCCTAGCAACTTGAAGTCCTACCTACACACTGAATGTGCATCTGTGTGGGTGCATTTCATATTCTGAAACTTGCCAGTTGCTCACTGGGTGGGGGAAACAACCCATTTGGGAGAAAATACTGCCTATCATAAACAAAGACAAGCCACTTTCGGTACTCCTCTCAATCAAGAGTTTACCAGAACTTCTGACAACAGTCTGATATAGATGCTGAACGAGCGAGTCTTTTGATTGGTCAGTGCTAGCCAAAAAAAAAAGTGTCATTATCTTCCAATCAGGTTGTGGCAGATTTCATCAAACAAGGGTCACAGGTATTCAAGGCAACAGTCTCCATGGCCCTCCTCCACAAACACACAATTCTCTGGTCACAGATTCTCTTACCACAGTGTAGATGTGTGACGGTAGAGGTATTGTCACTAATTAGTACTCATACCACACGTCAAATGTAGCATAAGATTATGTAGTGTATGTAATCTACACTGCCTTACATAGTCGTGCAAAAATCCTCTAGTAAAATGCAAAAATCCTCTTGTAACGTGCAAAATCCTCTTGTAATGTGCCGAATCTGTCTCCTGGGTGTACCATATTGTGCTAATAATTACCCACTTGCGGTATGTGAACTGCACAGCATGTGTGCTACACGTATTATGCTGTGCACTAGCCTCGTTCCCAGGCCCTTTTCTCCTCCCTCCTTTGGGCCTGGGAACGAGGCCAGCTGTGCACACACTGTGTTCCACACAGTATGTGTACCGCACTACCGCACACCCTTGAAAACCAAATTCTCTTTCCACGAAAAAGGTTGTGGGCGGAGCAAAAACTGAAAAACAAGGCTCCTCCTACACCGCGAGAGACCGGTCTACATGTAGCCTCATTCCCAGGCCGCTTGGGAACAAGGCTAGGTCTACACATAGCTCAATGGACCACATCAATGCATGATGAAGGACTTCGGGATTAACCGTAATTGAATATGAGTGGTGGGAATTGGATTGGAACGTGTCCTGGAAGGGAGTGATCCCACAGGATATTGAATTTGTCTACTCTAGAGCTTCAAGTAGGAATCCATCTCAAGTAGGAATCCAGTTGGCACCCTTTGAGAAAACATCTCATTAACACCACATCTACTTTGGACCTACTTACAGGTGTGCAATTGTCAGTCATTGCATTCGGATCTGGGGCAGACTGGTCGATGATAATCATCAGTGGTATGAGTCCAGCTTAATTGCCGAGCAGGAAGCGAGGCTTATGATCGTGCAGTGCGGTGGAAAATATCTAGGGATGATTCTTGTGGCCTGCAGCACACCCCACCTATCTGATCTGATATAGGCAGGCGGCTCAAGACCTGTTCCAATTAACGCAAATGTCACCATGCTGCCTGGCCGAGTCGAAGCTGATGCCAAAGGGCCGGGGATCGAAGACAAACAATCATTGCAGTGCTCACAACTTCACCACCACGAGGTACACACCACTTACTGAATTTCCGAAAGTGCAGTAGCTTCCAAGAAGGATTCCCACGGGTATTCTGTGTATGCACTGCCAGCCTAGTTACGACGGAATGTGAACTATACCTCACCACACACACACCATGCAGTTGCTAGGTGTAGATAAGCTGTGCTGTTATATGTATGGAAAACAGCATGCACAATGTCTTCACAAGCTAGCACAATGTCCTAGACCCAAGGAATATGTTCAACACGTGTCACCAACAGATTTCAGCACAAGATGTAGGGCGGGGCACATGCACCACACGAGGAAGTATGCCCACAAATTCGGGAACAAAATATGTACAACCGAGGCAAGGGCGTACGAGCCAGGAGAGGGTAAACTCCACAAATGGCAAAGATTCTATTTACAGAAATCATACTTCTGTTTGACTTCTGTAGCAGAACCTGCAGCAAACAGTTGCTTCCATGAGCAGGAAAGGACTATTCCAAGAAGATTAAAATTACGTGCACTAGTCCAATATTCACTGCTTGAATAAGGTAGCTGTGACGTTACTTCCGTATACAGTTTGAACTCACGGAAGTTGTCAGATCGTTTCTCTTATGGCCCGGAAACAACCGAACAAGTATTTCAAGTAGTTTCAAAATAGTGCGTGGGCTAATATACTGGACATGGATACACCCAACCACACAGGACTTTACAAAATCTGCATTAGATATAATTTTATGTAGCCTTCATTCTGGGTTGGCCATTCTATCTATCGACTTGTTTTTTGTTCCACAGAAAACTGTCCTCTCACCTTGCAGGGACTCCCATTTGAATGTGCTATATTATTAGTTTCGAGCTCTGTGATGCATGCTATAGTCGTATATATACACAATCGTATAGTTGTTAAAAAGGGGGGGGGATCGAGAAGACCTGGGATTGAGGCTATGTCCACCCTGCATACTGTATCCTCCTGCAAAGGAGTGCGTTGCAGAGGAGAATGCCACATTCCAGAAGGTTATGTAGAGTTGTCAAAATGATGTCATTTTTTCACTGGTGAAAGTCCGAACAAGAATCAACGATGGTCTGTTGATGAATGCCAGAACAATGACCTTCTCCCAACATAACATCATGTCCCGTTAGAATGTTTCATCATCGTTCCACTCCTCTGTCCTACTCTTGCAGGGTAAGAGAAATTGTCCCCGCTCTGTCCAATACATTACCACTACCTCTAAGCTACTGAGACAATAGCCTCGTCCCCAGGCCACATCCTGGGAACGAGGCTACTGAGACAATAGTCTACTTACCCAGCAGGTAGAGGAAGATCTCTCCATTCACTGGATGGCATATCAACGACTGGTCCGTGTAGTACTGCCTGTAGGAGAGAAATGAGCTGTTCCGTGTAAGACGTCCTTCGATTTGTTATCCTGTTGCGTGCTAGCCTCGTTCCCAGGCCCGAGACTGGGAACGAGGATAGTTGTGCACATGCACAAGTTAAGTGATAGGTCGGTTGTCTGTGTGTGTCATGTGCCATTGACTTTTCTGGCAGTTACAGCGAATCAGGCCATCTCGGGAGTCGTATTTCTACTCAGAGCAATGCAAATGCAAATTGAACAGCATCTCTGTGATTGATAGGTTGCAAAATGCTTCCAGCAGCTTGCATATTGTCGAGAATTCTTATTCAACGAGAAACTATTATGGTACCCCAGCATATCTTCTGCATCGATCCAGCGTTCTGCAAAACACCTTATGCGTATGCAATGGGGTAAGTGCTCAACTGGGCACCTCTTGTTCTTTTTTCGATCATGCAATTACTGCGCTATGGATGAACCACAAACCAAGACTACCGTCTCCTACAGAAAACAGCTTCACAACCCCTAACCATGACTGCATGCAGGTGTTCACTGTGTACATGTTTTGTGTAGGAATCTTGTGGGGAATGGCTCATTAGAGTTCAGCAGTATCATAAGGTTGATCATTTGTTCTCATTTGCTACCAAAAGCTGCATGTGACATTCTGGATGACGTTCTGGATGATGCTAACTACTACAGCCTCTATCAAGAGGGGACAGGCACTAACTATTATCAAAAGTTCAGTGTGAAGAAACTTTCAATAGGAACTATCGAATGGCCACAATTGAGCTCAATGCACTCTGCATTCAACCGCTTCCCATCGTCTACACATGCATAGCCCGCAGCTATGTACACGTAGCAACCCTCTCCTCACTCTCACTGGAGCTGCATGTGACATTCAGCATAAGCAAAGGCGCCTGACTGGTAAAGACAGCTCAGTTCAGCACAAAGCAAATTAACACCCAAGGGCGTATTGAGCTGCAGATATGCCATTGTTAACACAGTGTACATGGGAAACAATGCTAAAGTGCTACTGCTAAACCCTGGATAGGAAGGGAAGCTAGAGTAAGCCGGAGTAACCCTGGATAGGAAGGGAAGCTAGAGCAAGCCGGAGTACTCAGGTGGCGCTGGGTCAACACAAACGCAAGCGGCTATGATACATCACACCTACAAGATCAATGCTCTCTCATATAGTCCTTCACCATGGCCTTTAAGAACCAGTACCCCTTTCTTGATCGCCACCCTCCCCTACAACCATTATCCCCATACACAGATATCCAGTCTCTGAATCCCCACCTAAACCCTCCACTACCATACAAGCGAGGGAGGATACTCTCTCTCCCTACTCCCGGTGTCCCTCTGTCTGTGTACCTTCTATTCTTTACCACCTCCCCTACGATCCCCCGAAGTTTCCCCTCGATCAAGGCCACACGGATCCACAGAATCTTCCTCTCAGCTTGAGAGCTGGTTTGCATCGTAGCATAGTCGTCCCGATCAGCTGCAGAGCCACTGAAGCACTTTGCATACACCGAGGCGGCCTCAGGATATGTCTTCCCAACGTCATGGAGGATTTTCCCTGAGGAGGTGACTGGTTTGGACTTGCTGGTACGATAGCGTTTCTTCACACCGTGCGAGAGAATGTCCTCAACTGACACTGGAATGAATGAGAGTTAAGTTTATCACGTAGGTGCATAGCAACAGCTCTAGCTTGACAGCTGTTTTTTCAAGATGAAGGTCACATGTAAAGGAGTTTCTTTGGATGATGAAAGGAGGTTTGTTAAAATGGTTTGCATGGTTGGGGAGAGCCTTTTTAGCCGCTATTCCCAGTCAGGGGTTCCAGAAATAAAGGTTTTCGAGGTTCGTTTGTATTGGGGGTGGTTATATGTCAATGTGACAACTACACAAGTTATGTTTTACATGTAGGTCACATGATACAAGTACAGAAAGATCATTAGGTCACAAGATCAACTGTAGGTATAGGGATCACATGATTAAACTACAGAAGGGTCTGTGAGGTCACATGATCAAACTGGAGGGGTCACATGACACAGTTTACCTACCACAGAATGAGATGAAGCTGGGGTGGGACCAATGAAGTTTTCTCCTCGTGGCAGTGAACTCAGCTAGCTGCTTGGCCTGGAGTAATAGGAACAATAACCAGACAATACGTACATTATGTTAACGCACACAAACAGGGCAGCAACGTTCGTGCTTGTACTAGTACAAGTGATAAATCTGCAAGACCATTGTGCGGAACAACCTACCAGTCTAAGATCAGGGTTGCACATCATGCACATGTAGACGTTTACCGTCTTAAGTTGTTTCTAGTGTTCAACACTTTGTAACGTACATCACACATGCACCACTGCTAAACGCAAGACAGAAAGAACACCGTCTTGTACCTAACGACTGTCTACTATGCTAAGACTGCTGCATGGAAAACCAGCAATGACAGGTTAGCACAATTATTAGTATACCAAAACATCCTCACTGTGTGGTGCATATTGGGAGCTCGAGAATGTAGTGGAAGTTTACACCGCATGATTATATAAACAATTCATGGCCCAAAATGAGAACATGTGGACTTCTATAGTGACACACATGAGGGAGGTCAAGGGAGAAGAATGTGATCCTGCTAGCATTTCAAAGATTCTAGCAGTGGCATATCATAATTATTCCACCTCTTGGAAAACCAAACAAGGGGCTACACATCATCAGTCCGATCGTATTAATGTAGAAATGAGATTGGACTGAGGGTGCATAACCCCTCATTTCTTTGCTTGATCAACAGGTGGAATAGGATATGCCATCACTAAGCCACACATGTGGGAGGTCAAAGGAGAGGAATGTATTCCATGCGACCCTGCTAGGTTAATTCAACTTATTCTTTAGGTGGTCTACCTCTTGCTTGCACTTGCTTAAGAGAGCATCACATTCTATCTCATATGGGTCCATCCTTCTGTTCGACTGTGGCAGTGGGGGGGGGGGGGGGGGGGGGGGGGGAACAGTTTGTGCGAATCAAAGCAAATGCTTTCACTGTGCACGCTAGAGACAGGAATGGCCTCAGAAAGTGGACTACGGCCATTGCTGTACTGTGCAAGAAATGTTGAACCCTTATCTGTTTGTTGCACTCCTTGACCATTTAGTGACTGTTTTTGAAGGCTTTTTTACTACTGGTGACTTCTTTGCTGTTGCAAGTACTAATGCAGCCACTCCTTCCTGGGTGTATATAGCTATACTGCATGTATGTGCCAAGTTGCAGCTGTGTCTGGAGTTAGTGTTACAGAGTCACAACCCCATAAAATGGAGTCACAGGTAACTATGGTGAATGTAGCTATCACGGATCAAGAAGTAGTGCAATGCTGTTTTATCAAATTATACGTTCCCTGCTTGCATCACCACAGACAGCCAAGTTTCTTTGTGCAGTATATGCACTCTCCATTCAGATAAGGCAGCCCTCACTTTACAGCTAGAATGTCCTTGTTGTGGGTACTGTGCATGCCGACACACTATCACAATCACGTACTGGGGACGACTGTCGAGACTTGAAACAATCCTTAGTCTTGCAAATTGCGATACACAGTTCTATCATGTATCACAGCAATGCTGACTGTACAAAATTTATGAGGTAGATTATTCACGCTAGATTTACTAGCTAAGAGTTAAGACTCACTCCCCCGCCTTTCGTCAGCGCTTTAGACTTGCCACAGGAGCAAAATACAATCAGCCACTGAAAAAGTGAATTCGACATCGATGCACTCCCCCCAGCCAAGGAAGTTCCATGTGTGGTCAGATAACCGGAAGCATACTATCTATGCCGGAAGTGACGTAAAGTTCACTAATCCAATTAATCTCGATCAAGTTTAGTAACCAGTGGCAGGTATATATAGCGAGTGGGACTGCTTGTCTTCTTCTCTTGGTAAGTCAACTGGCTTTTAAGTTCACTTGATATGCTTGTTAAGGGCTTGGCGTTCCAAGTCAGTACAGGGCACAGGTAGCATATTTGAAGCCAAATTAGAAATGTCACAACTGTTCTCTTTTCTACAATGTAGGCTGGTGGCGGTAGAGGGTCTGGCTGCGCCAGACTAGTATTATGTTGGAGACGTAGAGGATGATTGTGAAGGCATTAATATTTGTGGTGCTTGTCATCACTCACATCAGTCACTGTGCTCCTGTTCACGCACCAGTCCACTTTGTACACCACTCAAATGAACGCATGTACGCAGTCCTGCAAAACTACGCCAACTACTTCCCTGAAATCACCCGTATGTACACCATCGGTCAAACTGTTCAAGGGAGAAATCTGACTGTGATTGAAATATCCGACAACCCCGGAACCCACGAACCTGGAGAACCCGAGTTGAAGTACATTGGTAACATGCATGGGAATGAGGTCACGGGCCGCGAGACCCTTCTGCACCTCATTGCTCACCTATGTGAAAATTACGGCTATGATCCGGAAGTGACCAACCTGGTGGATTCGACCAGGATCCACATCATGCCCTCAATGAACCCTGATGGGTATGCACATGCTCACGAAGGAGATGCACAAGGCATAGTTGGACGTTCTAATGCTCACCGTGTGGACCTGAATCGAAATTTCCCTGATCGTTTTGGCCATTCCCAGCCTACTAGGCAGCCAGAAACACAAGCTGTAATGCGGTGGTTGCAGGAGTACCCTTTTGTGCTCTCTGCTAATCTCCACAATGCGGCTCTCGTGGCCAACTACCCGTATGACAACAGCCGTAGTGGACAGTCGGTCTACACTGCCTGTCCAGATGATGATATCTTCAGGCAGGTCTCACTAACGTACTCCTATGCCCATCCTACAATGCATCTGGGTCATCCATGTCCTGGAGACAGGGAGGGCTTTAGCGATGGAATCACAAATGGTGCTGCCTGGTACCCCATAGGTGGTGGTATGCAGGACTACAATTACCTTCACAGCAACTGTTTCGAGATTACGATTGAACAGGGGTGTACCAAGTTCCCACATGCTAGTCACCTTGAGCGGATCTGGAATGAAAACAAGGCTCCACTTCTTGCGTTCATTGGTCAAGTCCACCAGGGACTGACCGGATTCGTGAAGGCTGTTAATGGCAGTCCCATCACAGGTGCTACAATTAACGTCTCTCAGCGTAACCATTCGATAACTTCAGCAGCAGATGGCGACTTCTGGCGACTGCTAGTACCCGGAACGTACACCATCACAGTGTCTGCCAATGGATACCAAAGTGCCTCAGCAGAAGCAACAGTCTCTGCTGGTAGTGCACACCAAGTTAATTTTACTCTCCATGGGGTGACTGTGCAGGAAATGGAGTCAATCACTGCGACTAGTACACCTGAAATAGACACAGAAGTCGTGACGACAGAAGCCGAAGACGGATCAAGTGCCACAGTGGCCACACACGGTGAGGAGACAGAAGCCAGCAGACGTCCACTAGAAGCTACAGAAAGTGACTTATCAACAACATTGACGGGACCTACTAGTGAACAGGTTTCGGAACCTGACACAGACACCACCATCATCTCTTCCTCCCATGTTTCCATGAGCACCAACGCCACTGATCCCTCCTCCAGTCAGCAAGCAAAGGCAATCTTAATTGCCAGTGTCTGGCTCCTGGTGATCATTTGTCTACTCGTTCTCGCTGTCTTTGTGCTGGTCATTGCTATTGCTTGTCAGATGCATCGTAGGAGGGCTATGCGAAAAGGCTACAAGATAATTTCTCCTGACGATGACCTATTCAAGAAGCCACTGCATTCCAGTAAAGACGTAGGTCTTCTCGTCAGATGAAGAATAACTGATTGCTGACTTTTCCCGACTGAAATCCAACCACTCTGAACTCCTTTGATCTGCAAACAGTTGCATAGCTGTACATGTACTATTATTCAATCTTGCAAGGGTGTAGAGCATTGCTGCAGATCTCCAGTATGGCCTTGTCCCAGGCACTCTCTTCAATGATGGGGGGGGGGGGGGGGGGGGATCGAGGAGAGAAAGCAGCCTGGGATTGTGGGTGTCAGGCTAGCTGCACAGTACAGGTGAACACGTTTAATTCAACGTGTATATTGAGTGCATGTATGTGTAGGAGATCCTATCTGCGTACCGCAAGTTTCAAGATGTGTGGTCAAATAGCCGGAAGTGACGTAAAGTTCACTAATCCAATCTCGATCAAGTTTATCTCTGCCGGAACTAGGTAGCGAGTACGAGTGGGACTGCTCGTCTTTTACCCTTGGTAAGTCAAGTTCACTTGATATGCTTGTTAAGGGCTTGGCGTTCCAAGTCAGTACAGGGCACAGGTAGCATATTTGAAGCCAAATTAGAAATGACACAACTTCTCTTTTCTACAATGTAGGCTGGTGGCGGTATTATGTTGGAGACGTAGAGGATGATTGTGAAGGCATTAATATTTGTGGTGCTTGTCATCACTCACATCAGTCACTGTGCTCCTGTTCACGCACCAGTCCACTTTGTACACCACTCAAATGAACGCATGTACGCAGTCCTGCAAAACTACGCCAACTACTTCCCTGAAATCACCCGTTTGTACACCATCGGTCAAACTGTTCAGGGGAGAAATCTGACTGTGATTGAAATATCCGACAACCCCGGAACCCACGAACCTGGAGAACCCGAGTTGAAGTACATTGGTAACATGCACGGGAATGAGGTCACGGGCCGCGAGACCCTTCTGCACCTCATTGCTCACCTATGTGAAAATTACGGCTATGATCCGGAAGTGACCAACCTGGTGGATTCGACCAGGATCCACATCATGCCCTCTATGAACCCTGATGGGTATGCACATGCTCACGAAGGAGATGCACAAGGCATAGTTGGACGTTCTAATGCCCAAGGCGTGGACCTGAATCGAAATTTCCCTGATCGTTTTGGCCATTCCCAGCCTACTAGACAGCCGGAAACACAAGCTGTAATGCGGTGGTTGCAGGAGTACCCTTTTGTGCTCTCTGCTAATCTCCACAATGGGGCTCTGGTGGCCAACTACCCGTATGACAACAGCCGTAGTGGACAGTCGGTCTACACTGCCTGTCCGGATGATGATATCTTCAGGCAGGTCTCACTAACGTACTCTTATGCCCATCCTACAATGCATCTGGGTCATCCATGTCCTGGAGACAGGGAGGGCTTTCACGATGGAATCACAAATGGTGCTGCCTGGTACACCGTAGGTGGCGGTATGCAGGACTACAATTACCTTCACAGCAACTGTTTCGAGATTACGATTGAACAGGGGTGTACCAAGTTTCCACATGCTAGTCACCTTGAGCGGATCTGGAATGAAAACAAGGCTCCACTTCTTGCGTTCATTGGTCAAGTCCACCAGGGACTGACCGGATTCGTGAAGGCTGTTAATGGCAGTCCAATCGCAGGTGCTACAATTAACGTCGCTCATCGTAACCATTCGATAACTTCAGCAGCAGATGGCGACTTCTGGCGATTGTTAGTACCCGGAACGTACACCATCACAGTGTCTGCCAATGGATACCAAAGTGCCTCAGCAGAAGCAACAGTCTCTGCTGGTAGTGCACACCAAGTTAATTTTACTCTCCATGGGGTGACTGTGCGGGAAATGGAGTCAACTACTGCGACTAGTACACCTGAAATAGACACAGAAGTCGTGGTGACAGAAGCCGAAGACGGATCAAGTGCCACAGTGGCCACACCCAGTGAGGAGACAGAGGCCAGTGGACGTTCGCTAGAATCTACAGGAAGTGACTTATCAACAACATCAACGGGACCTACTAGTGAACAGGTTTCGGAACCTGACATAGACACCGCCACCATCTCTTCCTCCCACGTTTCCACGAGCACCAACGCCACTGATCCCTCCTCCAGTCAGCAAGCAAAGGCAATCTTAATTGCCAGTGTCTGGCTCCTGGTGATCATTTGTCTACTCGTTCTCGCTATCTTTGTGCTGGCCATTGTTATTGCTTGTCAGATGCAACATGGGAGGGCTACGCGAAAAGGCTACAAGATAATTTCTCCTGACGATGACCCATTCAAGAAGCCACTGCATTCCGGTAAAGACATAGGTCTCTCGTCAGATGAAGAAGAACTGATTGCTGACTTTTCCCGACTGAAATCCAACCACTCTTAATTATGCCTGAACTTTTGTAACCTTTGATCTGTAAACAGTTACATACCTGTACTATTATTCAATTAAAGAAGCCAATTGCAATTGCAACGGTGCAGACCATTGCTGCAGATCTCCAAGTATGGCCTCGTCCCAGGCTCTCTCTTCAATAATGGTGGTGGGGGGATCGAGAGAAAGCATGGGATTCTGGGAACTAGGCTAGCTGCAAAGATGGACACATTTAACATGGGAATTACACATGTCTATTGAGCACGTGTGGGAGAGCCTATTATGCGCAGTATGTGCTAGTATACATTGAGAGTGTGTGGGAGCCATTATGCAATTATGGAGCATGATGGAAACAGCACTGAATGTGCCTTGACTGAATATAATACAGCTTATCTAAAAATGCCTAAAACTGAAAGTATATACTGTACACAAAACTAAGAACAGTTGCTCTGATAAAATGGCATGGCTACAGTTACGCATCACTGATAAAACGGCAGTGTGTACGTGCGTGGGGGCATCACATTGTTATCAATCAGTACTTTGCAGAATGGGATTGGGGGGTGATTCAGTACCACTTGCGGTGTGCGATTCAACAGTCCGCAAGATGCTTGCCACTTCTGTCGCTGCTTCGTTGTCCACACCACCAGACGCTTGCGATGTAGCTGCCATATTGACCTCGATATTCTCACCCACGGTAGGTTGATCAGGGTCATGTGAAGGTTCCCCGACTGTGATATCTTCACAGGTCGTGGCTACTTGTGCGACTCCCTCAGAAACCAGTGGTTGCAGTTGGGTGGTTGTATCCTCGCTCGTACTCACGGTAATCTCCGAAGTCTCTGCGATCGGAACCACTTCTTCACTGGATACAATCTGAGGCTCCTGAGTGGTCTCTTCAGCGGGCTGCTCTCTGACAGCACTTAGGTCAGGGTGCTGTTCCGGGTTGCTCGTGCTTGGAGGGGCCTGAAAGGGTGGTACAAGAACATCAGTAGGAGAGGAGATCCCCCCACTGTTGCTATCGTGTCTCTGTGCCATGCCTCCTGACTTTTGTCCCTGTGCAGCATCCCCTTCAGCATCTGCATTGGACAGGAGAGAGGTCACAGCGTGCAACAGGTTAATCTCAGCTGGTAGACTCCGGAGAGCTTCCGGGGGAAGGTTTGCCAACGATTGGACAACCTCCATACCCCCACCACTAAACTGCTCTGCTAACCCAGTGGGAACAGTTGTGCTTTCAGAGCCAGCAGATGACGAAGCCAGGGTTTGAAGCAAGCTCCCATTGCCCGACATGCCAGAGTACTGGACACTGACAGCCGGCTCTGCAGTTGCGGATATGGTACTGGAGGATGTTGCGTTGGTTGTCGATGTAGGAGTTTGGGAAGGACTTCCACCGGTGGGGTTACCGGACATGCTCTTCTTCCAGTAGTAGACAGTCCCTGGGCTGATCCCAAACTTGAGCGAGGCCTCCTTGACGGAGTGATCAAGAGCATATTGTAGAATCTGTAGCTTCTCCTTGGGTGTGCAACGGGGTTTAGCTGCGTGGCCTTCGGAAGAGATGACATCATATTCCATTCCCACGTTCTCGATATCCATTTCGGTTGTGACTTCAAGTGGAACAGGGGCCATCGGTGTCGTGGCTTGCTCCGTTCGGTTGCCATTCGTATCAACCACCTCTCCCCCATCCACAATAAACTGGAAGTTTTGGTTGTCGTAAGTGACGACCTCGGAAGTCCCATCACCTTTCCCTGCTGGGGTTTCAATCGCTTCACCTTGAACCTCCTGCGACAAAGCAGCAGAAGGTTCCTCCAACACAGCACCCATGGGTAGCTCGCCCTCGGCTTGGAACGATTTTCTCCAGTTTTGGATTGTCTTGCTGGTGATGCCATACCGTTGGGCTGCTTCTTTCAGACAGTTTGTCTCGGCAAACTTGATAATGTATCTCTTCTGCATGGGGGTGTACTTTGGCTGGTGGAGTTTCAGCTCGACTCTCCATCTCCAAACTGTGGGTGCAGCGACTCCATACTTCAGAGCAGCCTTCTGTAAGGTAGTTGCATTGGCATACCTCACGACTTCCTCTTTTTCCTCCGGAGAAAATTCTCTGGCCGGTTTACCAAAGTAGGTGGAGCCTGGGGATGACTGATCTTCAGTGGCAGCACTGGCAGGGGTGGGCGATGACTGCTGTTGCTGTAGTGCCTGCATAGCGGACTGAACTGCACTGACGGCCGCTTGAACTGTTTGGGAATTTTCCCCTCCGCCTTCCTGCGCCTGATTTGAGAGGGCCAGAAGGGCTTCACAGAGATTACCGGTACTGGGAGATACGGACACATCTTGTGTTTGGAGGGAAGCTGGGCGGAGCTTCTTTGGCGTGTTGAGGTAGCTTTGTTCGGGGGTGCTCTCTGCACTGTGTTTCCTCGAGACAATGCCAGTGTCAACTAGGGAGATTGAAGGTTTAGGATCGAGCAATATTTGATGACGGTGGAGGAATTTGAAAGCCCAGCCCAGTGTGGCCATAAACATGGGGTTCTGCTCGACAACCAGCTCCTCTGCGTGCCTGCAGAGTGTTTGCACAGAGAGGCTTCCATTCTCCTTGACCTTCTCTCTCGCCCACTGGGCAAGCTGCCTGTCTATCTCATCAGAGTAGGGCTTCTCAAAGGCATTGGTGCTAAACTCGTGGGTGACAACCTCTTCCGTCTGCACCGGTGCAGGAATGCTCTGCTGATCTTCGACCACCGGTGGCTGAGGGGTCTGCGGAGTCTGAGCCTTGTCTGCACCATGCTGTCCTGATTTCTGCCACAGCTGTAGACTGTGACGCTGAAGAAACTTTTGCTGCCATCCACTTGAAGCAGTGAAGTTCACATTCTCCTCTCCGATGAGACTCGTAGCATACTTTGCCAGATCAGCAGGAGAGACCTGAATTCCGATTTCTTGTTGTGACCTCACCCAGCGTGCAATAGCCTCATCTTTCTCCTTGGAGTAACTCAGAGGCCTGCCTTGTCCCGAGACATTCGCACGCTTCTTGTTGGTTGAAAGGGCCTCCAGTTCTTCTCCTTTATGCTGCACTAGCTTGATCCATCCAGCTAGAGTAGAGTTGGCGATCCCCAGCATCCGACACACAAAATGCGCAGCACTATTATACTCCTTCATCAGCCTCACAACCTCGAGCTTCTCCGACAGAGTATGTCTAACTCTCTGACTCTTTGGTGGCCTCTTCCCAGGTGTGAATTTCTGCTCTGAGGGAGCAGTCTCCGACTTGGCTTCAGTTCCCCCTTCCTGAGCAGCTTGTGGGGTGGGGGTTCCTGCGGGGAGTGGCTGTTGCTGCAGCTCACTGAGCTGCATGGGATCTGCCGCCACCAGTGTTGTCCCGTGCAATCCTTGTTCCTCGGGGATTGCTGTTGTTGGGTGGGTTCCCGATGCATTCATCGATTGAGTAGTGATGATGGCTTGAGCCAGCGCTTCAGCCGCAAACTGAGCACTCATCTCGTGCCCCGCTATGTCGACAACGTCAAGCATCCTCTCTTCAGCTTCATCGGGAGTCTCAATTTTACGTGGGGTCCCTTTGCGTGGTTGCTTCTTTTTCTGGTTGATAGAGAGGTCGAGATTGTGGCGAAGAAGGAAAGGGGTCACCCATCCAACGGAGGCGTTGAAGTTGGGGTTCTCACTTGAGATGAGCTTCTTTGCGTATGCTCTGAGGGAAGCAAAAGTGACCTTTTTGCCCACAGCCTGTTGTTCTTGGACCCAATTTGCCAGGGCCTGGTCAGTTTCCTTGGTGTACGAAAGTGGGCGGCTCGCTTGACCAGTTTCCTGCTCTGCCTGCATACCGGCCAGACGAGGAAGGAGGGTGGTGGGGGCCTGGGTGTTGGGATTCACTTGTGTCGCAGCCGGACCGGTCAGCCCAGTTCCAAAGGCTTCAGAAGTAGGCAAGCCCAGGTAGATGCCGGCTGTCGAGGAGTCGAGTCCGTGTGTGATCAGCGTGGCGCCCCCCTCGGCTATATGCTCCTGTAGTTGCTGTGCATTGTTCAGCAGGTCGACCAGTGATACAGTGTCGGATGTTAGCTCACTGAGTGTAGACTGCAGAGCAGCGGCTTGGGCCGAGCTGAGAATGGTCGAATCAATATTCTCCCCAGTCAGAATAGCAAGCGCCGTTTTCATCATTGGATCGTCAACACTGGGCTCCAGCCCGGCAACTGAGCTGTCCGTCATGGTGGCATAAACAGGAGGAGCAGACGCGGGAGTCATTTCCGCAGCAGGCTCGAGGGGAGTATCCATTATGGAGGAAGAAAGATTGGTGGGGGATTGTGAGGTGACCAGCTCAGCAGTGGTGGGAGGGGGCAGTTGGGAGGGTGTGGAGGACAAAGGTTCCTTTCCATCTGGGTGCAGCGCTAGCTTATGTCTCAGTAGGAAGTTTTGCGCCCAGCTTGCAGAGCCAGTAAAATTTGGGGTTTCTTTTGTGATCAGCTCTCTTGCATGCTTTCTCAGTTCTGAGTTAGTGATGATGTGCCCTTCGGACTGCTTGTCTCGGACAAACCCTGCGATAGCTTGATCCGTTTCATGCGAGTAAGAGAGAGGGCGGCCTCTTGCCAGAAACTCAGAAGGACTGTGTGCTTCCGTCTTGGTCACCGCAGAGCCTCGTTTAGGCCTTTGGTTTCCAAGATCAATCCCGTGTCTCAGCAGAAACCGTTGCGCCCACCCTGTAGAGGCATTGAACTGTGCATTCTCCTCTTGGATCAGTGTTTTGGCATAGTTACACATGTACTGAAGAGTAACCTTCTCTCCCTTTGCAAGTAGCCCCCTGATGTGTCCCGCAAGTTTATCGTCAGTTTCTTTTGAGTATGTAATCTTCCTCCCTTGTCCCGGTGAGTTGAACTTTGGCCGCATTTGGATGTCTTCCACCTTCAGCCACTTCTTGATGGTACTGGGCGCAACCTTGAACCGTTTTGACGCCTGACTGATAGAGTACTTCTCTGCAAAGGCGGTAATGTTCTCCCTGGAGTTCGGGTTACCCTGCATCACTGTCACAGAAGCAGACTTTGACACGTCTGACAGCAAATCGTCACCAACGTTCAATTCATCGTTGCCTTCTATGTCTATTGGCGAGGTGTCCATATCTTCGATGGTGTACTCGACGGTCTCCACTCCGCCACTTTTCTCTCCACCCTCTCCCTGTTGCTGTCCCTCCATCACAACTTCTACTGAGGAGTCCAGGAGAGCGTCCTCTGGTAGGGGTCCCTCGGGGTGGAGGCCACTAAGAAGTTGGAAGAGTATTGGTTTACACATTATTCTCTTGCATGTACATGTACATACATAAATATAGAATAGAGTGCAATACCAAGGGCGCATCGAGCCGCCGAAGGCGGCGAGAGGGCATGCAACGTACATAGACGGCAAAATGCTGAGTGTTACTAAATATAGAATTCAAATTTGGACTGTATAAGCACGTGAACCGTAGACGCGCGCCCCTTATGCGGTCACTTTATTGTACTTACGATCGAGATGGTTGATATTCCGTCTGTAGCGTCTTTGACGAGGACCTAGCTACCTAGCGTGAGCTCCTTTCGTTGCTGTCATTCCCTCCCTCAAACTTACGCAACAGCCGTTGTGCTGTTGTCAAGAGCGGCGAATGTTGTTTGCATCCGGCGATACTTTCTCCGAATCTCGGCCTGCTACACTGGTAGGAGAGCTACCCGGACTAGAAGAAGTACTTGGGCTAGATATCGTTTGGATGGCGTTTCTCTACCGACATCGGTAGCCTTGCCCAAGGAATAAGTTCCGTTGAACGTCCGTAACCTAACCGTGCACGCAATTTCACGTGCTTAACCGGAAACGTTATTTTTAGTAACACTCAGCACTATGCCGTCTATACGTGCGCTATAGGAAGTTGCATGCCCTCTCGCCGCCTTCGGCGGCTCGATGCGCCCTTGGCAATACACACTACAAACTGTGATATGCACGTGCAATAAATATTAAGTGTGCAATTTGTCTTCAAAACATGGAATGTAATGTTTTTACTACACAGTCAGAACCTATCCTACAGAAGATTAGCCGTACAGGCAACATACCGTATACATACCACTCAGCTTGGTATGAAGCTTTATGTAAGAGTCGAATCATACTACTCCGTCACTCACTCACTCACTCACTCACTCACTCACTCAAATCTTGGCAGTAAGTAGCTTCCTACTGCTACATACACACAAGCCATGTTTCTCTGTACCTTGGTGTCTGCGTGCCCGCACTCTCCACTACAGCTGACTCTGGATGAGACGGAGGCTGGTCCTTTGGTTGAGCAGCGTTGGTAGAAATGGACACCTCCCGCCCACTTTCAGGTATGGGGTCAGCTAGCACCTCTGTTTCCATGGAAACCTCCACTCCTTCCTGCGAGTCCTTGCTACTCATCGTGGGCTGAAAGGGAAACATTTTGTAGAACATTTTCATGTGACATAACAAATCAGTTTGCCAGTTTTGCTAGTCTCGTTCCCAGACCCCCTCCACACATATTGATGGTCTGGAAACGAGACGTGTGTTGAAAGAATTAAACTTCTGATGAGCCTGTAGTATACTGTCTCTATACCAAGATCCAATTTACATGAGCAAGTTCCAATTTACAATTTGTAGTCCAGGAAATTGTGATTGTAGGAATGTACGTGAATCTGATTTTGGCAAGCCACCACCACTAATCTGAATCCAACTCAAGAGGTTTTTACACTAAGAAATGTAAACTGGTTGCAACTGTGACAACTCAGAAACCACTTGTGGTTCTTCTCAGCAGCTCCTCTAGTGAGGAGGTTTGCACCAGAGGAGGTTGGACATGGTCCTATACTGAATTGAGGAATTTTTAGAGTTGGGCAATAAAGCTTTTCCAGCAAGTCCATGTTGACAAAGGATGCCTGATCCCCATGAGAAACTCAACTAATGGACCACTTATGAGCACATTTATGTACTGTGGAATGCTACTAACAATCAAAGTACCACAGCCGTGCGTCATTAGGCGCACACACTCCACAAGAAGGAAATATGCGCCTAATAATGAATGACATTCCTTGAATAGGAAGTGCGCTTCAATTTGAATTGTAGCTTTTTTCCACTCAGTAGGATCGAAAATGGCAGAGTTTCTGGAAGAAGACTGCAGCACTTAACAGCGAGTACCTGGGACGAGAGTTGAATGTGCTCCTAACACTGAATATGCGCCTACAAGTGAGCTGCGTCTAATAAGTTATCGCATGACTACGGTATGGTGTAAATGTGCGCCCACTCACTGTTCTGATTGGTCTCAGGTCAGGCCAAGACATCTTTTAACAAGATAGAGTCACTGGCAAAGTACGAGTGGAAATGCAGGACATTGGGGGGCGAGCCTGAGCGAAGTACAAGTGCATGCACGTATACGACATAGAGCAGTTGCATGGACAATGACTCTCATCGATCTTGAGCAGTGAGCATAGTACAACCTCAGGTCACAGAGCTGTAGCTGGGGGCGAGTTTCAAACTGGTGCCTAACAGCGAGTATGCGCTTATAAGTGAGCTGCACCTAGTAACAAGCAACTACGGTACTTGCAATTAGATGGTACACATAATAAATCTTTGACATTAATTTTAAGGAGCACTGTTGTGAAATAAAGAACAGATAGAAGGACCAAACCATAGTTTTAGCGGTTTAACTCACCAGAGCTGGCAGTGGCGTTCAAGAGCTAGAGGCATTGTCGCAACCACGCTGCTCAGCATGGCTCAGTCTGCTGGTAAAGGCTAGTGCAACAGGTAGGACAAACTCACTTTTCAGAATGATGTCCTAGGTGTTGCTCTCACCTCGTAGATAGCCTCTGATACAACTAACTACCTTCGCAAATCGCTTCGTAGGTGGCTGGCTAGCTTGTGACTCGCTCCAATTAATGCACACGTATGTGACATCACATGCTGCTAATACTATTGTTTGCGGGGTCAAAATTTAGCGATTTTTTCAAATTCGCTAAAATTTGCTAAATTTAATACCCGCAAATAATAGTGACCTTAAGGTAAGTTATCCACCTGAAGCCATGCCCTTGTTTGTCCAACATCCCTCAGGGGACGGTGTAGAGACCTCTCTTAGGTACATAATCTTTCCGTAAGTTCCCTAGCATGCATGGAATTATGAAATCTGTAGTGTAGTAGTTATTTTGTGTGTGTGTAGTGTGTCCAAACTGTAACTGTCTGAGGATGATTTGGACAGCATTTTCGGCGCTTAAGTAATGTATGATTGAGGCACAATGTATGGATCACTATGAAAGGTGAATGTAAGTGCAAGGGAGCATATGTTACCCACAAGCCAACATAAGGGAGCACGTGCTACCCACATGCCAACGTAACGGAGCACATACTACCCATATGCCAACGTAAGGGAGCACATGCTACCCACATGCCGACCAATGGTCCACAAGCATTAGCACATGCACCATCAACTTCCAGTATAGTTGGCAGCCAGACGAGAATATAAATATACAGCATTGGCATCCACCTACCTCCTGCAAAGTGTTGCTCTTTGAACTGGAAAGACTGGATTTGAATGCAATCCGTCCTGTTAATGGAATGGAAACAGAGTAATCTGTGATTGCATGTAAACATGGCTCAAACTATTGGAAGGTATGCGCTATTTTGGGTGCTATTTATTATGCTTGAAGGACAGCTGCATGTAACATTCCTTCCAACCTAAAGTGTCTAATAGATGCTTGTTAGCTATAAAATCAAGGCTCTATAGAAGTTGTGGGCCTGTGGCCTCGGATTGATCACCCAACCAACTGCCTCACAAATCAAAATGGCGGCTCACCCTTGGTGCGACAGGTTCCCCCTTACTCGCTCGCCCTGCGCGTGCAGTATACCGCTGGAATTCTCTCTCTCTCGTCGGATCTTCAGGTCTCTCAGTCGGTACTCCCCAGCACAGCTTGGTTTACGAGCTAGCTGCTCCAGAAGAAATTATTTCTCTGATTCACTGAAAAGGATGATCAGTCTAACCAAGAAATAAATCTAACTGCGCATGCGCAATTTATTAATGCCCGTAGCCTCGTCCCCAGGCGGTACGTTTGCAGTCTGGATCCCAGACCCTAGTTCTTTTTAGTCTCGCGGGCCAGACTCTCTAGTGGGTGTGGCGAGAGGCTGGCCCGCGAGACTAAGTTCTTTTGTGTCTGAGGAGACTAGGCCAACAAAACTGTGCTTCAGGGTGGTGGTGCATGCTAACTGTCGGAGCATTCATGCATCTGTTTTTCTGCTTTGTCCCTAGGTTTGTACTGCATTCGAATGAACTACCGGTATAATTATTATATCTGAATGCCGTCGGCAAACTGTATTGAGTAAATTGGTGCTGTACCGAAAGTAATAAATCGGTGCTGTACAAAATTTGATACGTCAGTGCTGTACAAACAGCAAAAAAAAGCATATCGGAGCACATTGTAGTTTGATAGTTAATTTGTGAGGCCAGCTTATTAGCGGTTCAAGCGAAGTAGTGACATGAAGTGATTTAGTAGAGGCTTGGATTCACGGTCAACCTCTTCCCTAGCCTCTTGTGTAGGGTGAATAGACCCAAGGTCATTGTCATCAGCCGTAGGTTCTGGTACATAAAGCAAGCGATTCTCAGTCTTGACAGCCCAGTTATGGGGGATGTTTGACAAGTTAATAACTCCCTTTGTTGACTGTTGCAGCATCCTCTGCTTGATCTCGGCTGCTGAGGAGCGTGGCTGTACACCCATCAAAATGGCAGCATAGCCGGCCGCATGGGGACAAGACATGGAGGTTCCAGTCTTCACTGCAGTACATGTGTCACAATGATCACTAGCACTTTTGATGTTGCTTCCCGGTGCAAAGATGTCGGTGCAAGCACCAGTGTTTGAGAACGTCTCAACTTTATCGTTTTGATCTGTTGCACCCACAGAAATGCCAACTCGAGCACTAGCGGGGCTATGCTTGCACGAGTCATCAGCCTGGTTTCCAGCTGCACTGACTACAACAATCCCAGCCTCTGTCACTTTCCTCACTGCAGCATTCAGAGCTGGAGAGGACTTGATCCCAATGGACTCCGAGATAACAGCTGGCCGCCCATTTCCATTCACCTTCTGGTGCTTTATGATGAAATCCATCATCTGTATTATCCCACCAACGGCACCAGATCCGGTGCAATCTAACGCCCTTGCACTGAGAAGGTTGACCCTCTTTGCAACTCCGTATGTCTTGCCTCCAACTGTACCCGCACAATGCGTCCCATGGCCTCGACAGTCAGCACCCTGCTGGTTGGATCCTGTCTGATCATCAATGGCATCATAACCTGCATACTTTGCTCTTCCTTCAAACTCTTGGTGGGTGTACCGAATACCAGTGTCAAGAATGTAGACATCTACATTTTCGCCATTGCTCTCTGGGATGTACCGTCCATCAAGGGTATTGTGGTGCTGGTCTAGTCTGTCCAGATTCCATATCACGTGTCCGGATGAAACGTCTTCCTTATAGGCGGTCTCCTCCAACTGGGCTGAGACAGTATCACGTCGAGAGTTGGATGGCTCTCGACGTTTGACAGCAGTGTCTTGCTCAATTAGTTCCAGGAGAGGATGCAACCGTAACTAAATGGAGGAACAAAGTTGTGTTTACACACTGTAAGTTACAGTTAGTAATGACTGAAAGAGAGAGAAATGAATGGGTTGGGATTTTAGTCAGATTAGGAAATGTCCTTGAGCTGTCCAGACCTACAACCCTGTCCGCAGGGGACGTGGTTGATCAGACAATGGACGTGTACACTGAATAGTATCGCACTGTGTGTGTCTTGATTTGACAATTGTGTTGTTGCAATCACACTGTCACGGGCCCACATATGAATTTCCTTTTCCATGCATGCACCCAGTGCCAAATGGTCCCAAACAATAATTTACCCCTATCTGTGGATTTACTTTTCTTATCTCTCCTGCATAGTAAACAATGCTGTGCCGTAATGGTATTCGAATACTGGGTGTGGCTGTTTACTGCATATCTTACCAGTTCTACCGCTTTGCTGTTAAGGGTCGCAGTGAACCCCTTGCCGATATGACTGAAAGGGGAGACATCTGTCACCCTCACACGCTGATCACTAGCTTGATGCGCCTGCTGAAGGATTTCAATAGTGCGGTCCAACACATAGTCGTCAGCCGATTCCTGGAACATCACGATGTATCTTCCTCGGACTTTCTTATGCAGGTTCCCAATATTTGTACTACCACCTTGGCTGGCCAATGTAACAGCTTCCTCCCTAATGAGAGCCTTTTCCGTATCGGTTAGGACCTTCCCTTGCGCATCAGCTTCTTGCAACATGTGCAGCAGATCTATCAACTGCTCTCGCGCGCTGTTCTCTTGAATAGTGACGGGTTGGTCCCATCCTTCCTGGAAAACATGTCGGTAGTAGTCCTGTACGTTTACAATGTGAGCAGCGTCGTCTTCGTAATTTTCATCACGCCAGGTTTCGGCCGTTCGTTTTACGATTCTCTCCCAGTTATCGTGGCTCTCCGCCCTCTCTCCTACCGACAGAGCAAGGAAGGCCCCCAGCAACACAAGAACACAGTTGAGGCGCATAGCTTAGTATAGCTATATAGCTAGCTGCCGTCTAACTGTCGGTTCCTGTATAGTCTCGTTCCTAAACTCGTATTGATTCGCTGGATCTGGGAACGTGAACGACGACTGTTCCAGTTCCGATCTCGCGAACCACTGAAGCGGGTTGGTACCTGGTTCAGAGACTAGACTAGGCGGCTCCTCCTTTAGCGCATGCCCGGCGCCCTGCAGCCGGAAGCACAAAATTGGTCCGGGAAGTAGGCCTAGGGCATGCAATGGTTAATGGTTAGGGGCAGTGTTGAATGCATTAATTACCATATACAAATTTCATGTTGGTTATGATCATACGTTGGTTGGCGCAATATCACTACGTCTATATATCATCCATCATTGTCAATGGCAATATTGAAACATGATTGACCAATGGTGTTCGGTATAATATTATGTTTAGGGCTCTCGTGGACAACCAACCTGAAATTTACGTTACATGTACTTATACTTGGCAATAATTTGACAGATCGAAGCGCATCACAAAATAATCATAACGTTCAAGATCTAAAACATTACAAATTGGTATATCACAGAATATCAGATTGTTGGGTGATCACCGAGGGTTGGCCGGAGCTCTGGCTTGAGAATCGACAATATCTGCATCCCTTGCTGTAGGCTGTGGTACGTACAACAATCGATTCGGTGTCCGAGATGCCAGCTCTGAGGAGACACCACTAAGGTCGACCCTGTCGCTCGTTGCATGCTGTATCATTCTGTTCTTAATTTGCTGCGGTGAGTGATTCGGGAAGAGACCCAGGAGGATCGCAGCAAAGCCGGTAGCATGGGGGCATGCCATGGACGTACCGCTCAAGGTGCGTGTGCATGTATCACATGAAGATGTAGAACTCGTAATCTGTACACCTGGGGCAAAAAGGTCCATGCAGGTACCTACGTTTGAGAAACGTGCCACTCTATCGTTGTGATCAGTTGCCCCAACAGAGACAGCGACTCCAGAACTGGCCGGGCTATGATTACAAGCATTGTCTGCCTGGTTTCCAGCTGCAGCAACAACAAGTAGTCCAGTGCTTGTGACAGCACGAATCGCTGCATTCAGAGTCTCCGAGGTCCGTGTTCCAAGCGACTGGGAGAGAACAGCTGGTCTACCAGTTTCGTTTACATGCTGTCGTCGAGCGATGTGATCCATCATCATGATAATCCCACTAATTGCACCAGCCCCAGAGCAGTCTAAAGCCCTTGCAGAATAGAGAGTGGCTTGTTTGGCAACTCCGTATGTCCTTCCTGCTGCTGTACCGGCACAGTGTGTCCCGTGGCCGTGACAGTCAGCACCACGTTGATTTGAACCTGTCAGGTGGTCTATGGCGTCAAAGCCAGCATAGTGGGCCCTCCCACCAAATTCATGATGAGAGTACCGAATGCCTGTATCCACAATGTATACATTTACGTTTCTTCCGTCCCCCTCCGGAAGGTAGATCCCATCCAAGCGGTTGTGGTGTTGGTCCAATCTGTCCAGGTTCCACTCGAGACGTTGAGAGGAGTCAGATGTGTGAGCTAGCTCTGCTTCATCTTGTGTGGAGCGCTTGAGAGCAATATCCTCTTCGACTAGGTCTACCATAGGATGCCTCCGCATCTGATATATGCACATGTGGGGGAGATGCAATAACAATGACATTCTCCAAGGTCATTCTATCGTGTTCCTACAAAAACATCCAACAATTATGGAGATATTGTATCAAGGTAGGTAGGTTCCTTCCTGGTGAGGGGTAACCAAGTTAGGTTTCTGGTCAGGGGTTCGTTGAAAAGGAGTGTAAACACATCCTGCCAATAATTGACTCCAAAACACCAGGAAATCAGAGTCCAAAAAACTGAGTGTCTATATGCACATAGTAGGTAATAACCAGCCATGACTACCATTAGGATGAAGTGTAATATTATGTGTCAAGCAAAAGGGATAAATTAAACCTACCAGTTGAACGGTTTTGCTGTTCAAGGTTGCGGTGAGTCCCTTACGAATGTGTCTCAATGTGGAGATGTCGGTTGCCCTCAGGCGTTGGTTGCTCACTCGATTTGCTTTCTGCAGGATTTCCACGGTGCGATCCAGCACGTAATCATCCGTTGCAGGATGAAACAGAACGATGTAGCGTCCCTGAATCCTCTTCTGATAGGTGTCCAGGTGAGCAATTTCACCCTGAATTTGGATCCGCTCAGAAGTAGTCAGTTTCCTTCCTTGATCTACTGCATTTTGTAATTTGTGCAATCCTGCAAGTTCATGAGCTCCGTCTTCTTCCCAACCCTCATCAAACACTCGGCGATAGTAATCTTGAATATTTACTATGTGCGCCGTATCGTCCTCGTAACTGTGATCGAGGCGCGCGGCTTCTGCCGATCTCTTTGCGATGTGTTCCCAATGCTCGTGACTAGCAGCTCGCTTTTCAATGGGCAACGCGTGTCCACCGTTGGCAGCATTGATGCATAACAGCGCTAGCAGAGTGGGTATCCAATTCCAACTCATGTCGACCGCACACACGATGCTAAATTTACTACCTTGGCTCTTCGCTCGCCTCTTTTATCCCCCACTGATACCCCCCCAGACACCGACTGTTTGTTCACTTCGCACGATTCGTAACTGAACTCTCCCGGGACCTCACAGCAATACACTGATACCAACAACTCCAGCAGATCCGGCGCAACCCGCGCTAGTTATGCGGAAGACTTCATGCGGAAATAGTACATTTCGTATTATTAACAGATTCCCCGTAAATAGATTACGTTGCACAAGGGTTGCCAAAATTGTAAGGCAGAAAGAGTGAGAGAATAATAAAACTTTCAGAATAAAAACAGGATGTGTACACTCCGTAACAACATTGGAACATTTGTGTCATGAAAACACTGAAGGAAATAGTGTGGAGTACAAATAAATAATAATTTTACAACAAACACAAACAGCAGGTTAGACCATACCTGCAATAAACAACAACAAACTACTGCTTCCTCTTTCCCAAGCCCTTCGAGGAGAGGCCCTTCCCTCGCGACAGGATGTTGCGTTTTGGGCTTGCAGTTCTGTTAGGAGATTCTACCCTGGTCGTGGAATCAACTGCCTGCAGCAAAAAGAGGAGGAAATTGCTCCTTCATTTCTCCAGCTCTCATAGCAAACTACCCACTTGGGAAAATAAGGTCACAGAATGTAAGGAGGAAGGTGCTAACAGGTAACAGGCTGTAAAAATGAGGAAGGGCAGATCAATCACTCCCCATTGGGGGGAAGCAGATACTAGCAGCCAGTGAAATAGTCAACAAACTACATCAACTTCTGGTCAGTGATGATGTGCCACACAATCAAGCAATCATCTTCATCAAGAACACATGATGACATCACTGTCATTGCACCACACGCACTGCAAAGACGATGACATCATCATGCACCTAAGCCAGTGTTCTTGACAGCACTTGGTTGTACTGGCCGTGGTGAAAACCCGGACCGGACCGGACAGGACCGGACCGGACCGACCGGAAGTGAAATAGCAATAATTAATGTAGAGCGACTTAGCGCTAGCTAAACGACTCGATGTTTTGTTAACTATTACACGTAGCACTTGCAGACAATTGCCGGAGGAGTTTCGAGGGACCCGAAGAGCTTCAGCAAAGGTACTGTCTGTATTGCTACTGCGTTTGTAGTTAGCGTTGCGTTTATGTCAAGCTTATAGCTAGCAAGGGGCGATCGCGAGTCTCACGGAGAGTAGAATAACTAGTACTCGATGCTTTTGTAGTAGATAGATTACTCACACTCGCTTGGCCCAGCTCTCTGACTTACCTATAGCACCGTGAAACGCCAACAAATGCCTGGTTGCCTCCAAGTCGTCCTCGAATTCGGCGTCGTCGCTACTGTACCGGCAGACTTGGACCCGCGCGGCTACCTCGCTAACGCTTCGTGGCTTCAAAATACTGTGCAAATCAGCCAACTCGCGAGACTAAACTGCTCTCTGACTTCCCTGCACGAGGCAATGCCGCAATGGCTACTCGCAATGGCTACTTCACGATCCAAGTAAGCTATTTTCTCTCCACGTGGAGACACTAATTACTACTTCCGGTCGGTCCGGTCCGGTCCGGTCCGGTCCGGGTTTTCACCACGGCCGGTTGTACTACAGCAGTTTACAACTTGTTTGTATTACAGCATTTTGCAGTTATACAAGAGTGCCCAACTGTGTCAACTACTCAAATTGCACTGACCAGTTAATTAAGTAGCTCCCACAGTCAGTGCTTAGCCTCGTTCCCAGGCTCCTCCCCCTGTGCGCGAGGGGGGAGCCTGGGAACGAGGCTAGTCTGTGCTTATAACTGTGTGTTGCAGAGAACCACTGAAACACAATCTTCCTCTGAAACATCCAGAGTCAAGCAATCAGCCCTCCCTTCCCCCCTCACTCCCTCCCCTGTCAGCAACAAATTTGAAATGCACATGCAAGGCTTTGGGGAATTTGAACTGAGGCAAAAATTGGTTTGCCATTGGTGACTAATACATGCACTGCTCACCTTGTCAGTGATGTGTTCTGACTGTCTTGTGGACTCTTCGTCAGTTCCTACTCCCTCCTGCTCCCCCTCCTGTCCTCCTCCGCCCTTCTCCTGCAGCTGATCTGGTTGGACCTCCTCTAGAAAGTTGCAGGGAACATATCCTCGTTTGCCTCCAAACTCAGCCTGCATGTGTGAGTGTGAGAATGTGTGGTATGTATGCAGGGGATATGGCATGTGGGATGTGAGGTGGGTAGAGAACATGTACAGTGTGTGTGTGTGTGTGTGTGTGTGTGTGTGTGTGTGTGTGTGTGTGTGTGTGTGTGTGTGTGTGTGTGTGTGTGTGTACATGTGTGCATGTGCATGTGTGTGTTGTGCGTGTGGGCGTGTGGGCGTGTGTGTGGATGTGTGGGTCGGTGGGTGAGTGGGGTACACTACACACAAGCCATGTCACGCGTTATTAGGCACATGCACCTATATCTCCAAAGGAAGTACATGTATGCACCTGTAAATGAAAGGGGTTTAATTTAGAATGATATTCCTCGAATAGGAAGTGCACTTCATTTCGAATTATAGCTTTTCCACTTTGCGTTGAAGTCTTCTTCCAGAAACTCTGCCATTTTCAATCCTACTTAGCTGAGACGATGGTCGAACCTAGTGACTATATGCACCTATAGGTGAGCTGCGCCTAATAATGCGCAACTACGGTCGACCTATAAAACAGCTCCAAATATGTATGTGCATGTGCCAATGGCTTATGTACTCACCTCTCGATAGCCATCTTTGCCGCATTTCCCATACACCGTCAGAATATCTCCTTCTTTAAATGAGAGCTCTTCATCAGCTGTCGAGTTGGGTGAGTCTTTTGATGGGTCGTAGTCACCCAGTGCTCTCATGAGCCTCACAATGAGCTGACCAGGTGGAGGGGTAGGAGTCTGTCCACCATTCATGGTGGGGAGTGCTGTAGGGAGGGAGGGAGGGGAGGGGAGGGAGGGAGGGAGGGAGGGAGGGAGGAAGGGAGGGAGGGAGGGAGGGAGGGAGGGAGGGAGGGGAGGGAGGGATGGAGGAAGGGAGGGTGGGTGGGAGGGAGGGAGGGAGGGAGGGAGGGAGGGAGGGAGGGAGGGAGGGAGGGAGGGAGGGAGGGAGGGAGGGAGGGAGGGGAGGGAGGGGAGGGAGGGATAAAACACAAACTTTCACCCCATCATGTTTATTGCAACTTTGCAAGTATTGTGTATTGCAAAACCGAAGGCATTGAAGAAAATGCACAATCTTCTATACCCGGGACTAATCCGCCCGTTGGAGGATGGGATCAGAATGTTGGTATTGACAATCTCGGTACAGCATGTGCTGCGGAACAATGTACACTCAAACATTCCAGAATGTTGGGGAGTCACTCAATCACTCCATGCAGATGTCCAAAGGATGTGGACAGAATACAAGGCTAGTGTATCACACGAGCCAGCCATTTTGTCTCTAATCTCCGGCAAGGCTAGGCTAGCACACTCATGTTACACTCGAGCAGCTTTCCACAGCAGAAGCATAGCCAGCACTAGAAGAACTCCAGCACCTAAATCGCGATCAAGAGGAGCAGCACAGCAAATGAATTCCTGACAAAGCTGTGGATCAAGCTGTGAGAAGATATGCAAGCCTCCAGAGTGCAAAATAACCTCGTGATAAACACAGAACGTGTCATCAATTCACAGCAATAATGCACTGGGCATAACACACTCAATAGGCTAAGTCACAAGGTGACTTTCACTGGAAAAATCCATATTTTGTGATCTTCATCAGGAACAAATTGGCACAATCGTATGTATGGTGAAAGAAAATAATGCCTTGCTGCTGAGCATAAGGATTGAATTGGAAAATAGGCTTACACTGAATACTAAACAGCTGTAAGTAGAAGGCACTGTAATTGTAGATTTCACACACACACACCTCCTTCCTTGTTACCTCCTTGCCCTCCCTCTTGTTCCCTCCTGCCATCCCTTCCCTGTTACCTCCTCCCCTGCCTCCCTCAGAGTCCCTTGTTTCTTCCTCCCCTCTTTTCCCTCCCTCCCACCCCTGCCTCCTCTGTTTCTTCCTCTCCTCTCTCCCCTCTTCCCCTCTCTCCCCTCCTCCCCTCTCCCCTCCTCCCATTGCTCCCCTCCTCCTCTCTCTCCCCCATTTCCTCTTCCCCTCCCTCCACTCACTTTGCTCCTTTCTTCTCTCGGCCTGTGCAGCCAACAGCTCTGGCAACTGGGCAAGCTCTTCCGGGCTGGTGATCTCCTCTACCATGTTGCCGGGCACAAACCCCACCTGGCCACAGATGTCTCCCTCAAAGAATCCATCTTCGTCCATCTCACTCTTGGCCTGGGAAGCAAGAGACAACAATAACAACAACAATAGCAACTGTAATCCAAAATAGGTGCATACACGTACAGTCAAGCATGTACCCAGGTTAAGCATGCTGGTCAAGTATGAACCCTCAAGCATGTACCCTGGTCAAGCATGTACCCCGGTCAACATTGCACCTCGGCCAAGTGTGTATCCCGGTCAAGCATGTACCCCGGTCAACATTGTACTTCGGCCAAGTGTGTATCCCGGTCAACACTGTACCCCGGTCAAGCATGTAACCATAGTCAAGCATGTACCCCGGTCAACACTGTATCTCGGCCAAGTGTGTATCCCGGTCAAGCATGTACCCCCGGTCAAGCATGTACCCCCGGTCAACACTGTACTTCGGCCAAGTGCATACCCTAGTCAAGCATGTACCCCAACGTCAAGCATGTAACCATAGTCAAGTATGTACAAGTGCGTTTACATGAGTAGCCTCGTTCCCAGGCCACGCGGCCTGGGAACGAGGCTATTACATGGCTAGCATGCGAAGTGGACTCCACACATGACTAATGCAATTATACCATGTGGATCCCTCGTGTAGATGCACATAGTGTGGTGAAGGCATTGAATCATTCACACAGCACGAGGTATGTGTTCCATGAACGCAATCTCATTTACAAAGTAGTGGTGCTAGATTGCTTTGAGGTGCGGGGAAGGGGTTGCAATCTACAGACAGAAGGTCTAAGGTCTTAGCAGAGATGCAAGGAGGGAAAGAGAGAAAGAGAGAGAGAGATCGGCTTAAGATCGTTTGTTTCAGCGGAGATGCGGTCATTGCAGTGCTTACCTCCCACTTCTGTGGTGGGTCGTGCCAATGCCAAACCAAACAAGACTATGGTGAGGCAGCCATGACTTGTTGATGAGATGAATCTCTTCAGAAAGGAAGTGACTTATATATCACTTCCTGTCAGAATCACAGCTTCGTAGAGAACTCAGGAGGCTTTCACTACTTATGGTAAGAGAATGCATGCTTGCATTGGGGGTGACAAGTAGGCTGTTCCCAGGCTTCTACACCTCCACTGGCCTTCCACACCTCTAGGGAGGTGTAGAACGCCAGGGACAAGGCTAGGTGACAAGCCATACACCAGCGTGGACCCATGACCTGTGAAGCCAGTCAGAGTTTACACAACACAACTACAGATGGCATAGCTACAGGTACAGTTTAAAGGTGAGAGAAGACATCAAAAAACATCTGCAGTTGTACAGGTACTCCAGGCTATTGAAAATCATACAGGGTCTGGGGACAAGATGAGGGTAATTCCTGGAGGGCCGCTTACCAAGATAATGTCACCCTCCCAAAAGAATAGTTCCTCATCGGCAGTCTCGTTGTTTGGAGATTGGTAGAATGGGTTGTAATTGAACAATGCACGGTAGTAACGAGGGGGGCACGCTGTGAGCAGAGATAATCAGATCAGTGCATGCATGCATGCACACACCATGGAGCACCAGACACATGCACATGCTACATACCTGTTCTACTTTCTCCGTCACTTTCGTCTGCAATCATCTCCAGAAAGTCAGCACCATTGACCACATGATCGTCTTTGGTTGCATGACCGTCATGCTGAGTCACATGAATTTCAGTCTGGCCTACATGATCTGCATCTTGAGTCACATGACTATCAGTCTGGCCCACATGATCTGCATCTTGGGTCACATGATCTTCATTCTGGGTCACATGATCTTCATTCTTGGTCAGATGATCTTCATTCTGGGTCACATGATCTTCATTCTGGGTCACATGATCTTCATTCTGGGTCACATGATCTGTATCCTGGGACACATGATTTTCCTGCTGGGTCTCATGTTCTGCAATCACATGACCTGGCCCTTCCAGTGATCTTCTTGCAGGGGAGTAAAGCTCTCTGTCATCTTCCCCACTACTGATGGAGATGTGGGAACTCTCAGACTCTCCTTCCTCTGGGAACATGCTACCACCTTTGCCACCTTCCAACACAAGTGTTAGCATTTCTTTTGAAATCACAACCGAACAAGAGTTTACGGATTCGTACCCGCCAGCAAGAGCACGCACTGTCAAAGCAACTTCCTGCTGCTGCACAAACTTCAAATGCTTCAAGTCTCCATGGAGCAGCTGTGCGCACACGCTCTCTGTCGGTGTCTCATTGGCAGCAAGCTGCACACACTTCTGGTTGTTCAAGTACACAGCATAACCTGTGATGGCAGTGCCTCCTTCCACCGACAGCTGGGGAGCAGGCGTCCACTGCACTAGGATGGCCCTCAGATTTTCTGTCTGGGAGATTTCAATGTTTGTCGGAGGTTCAGGGTAGTCTGAGGAGGAAGACAGTCACCAGTGAGTGGGAACTGTGGTTTGACTTCTTGTACAGGAAAGCTTACTGCTTCTGATAAGTGGGAAGGTATTAAACGCTAGCCTCGTTCCCAGGCACCATATGGGGTCTGGGAATGAGGCTAATAAAGGGTGGAGTTCAGGGTAGTCTGAGGAAGGTACCAGTGATGACTGTGGTTTGACCTCTTGTATAGGTAAGATTAAAAGGTTCCACTGCACATGTATAAAGTACTAGCCTCGATCCCAGGTCACATACGTACACTGTATGGGGTCTGGGAATGAGGCTATTAAAGGGAAAGGCTTTTTCTAGACCTCGAACATAACTTACTCGCAACGCAATCTGGAATTTAGTTAGTGAACTGTATGTGCCAGAAAAGGGACCACTTTGAACAGGAATTGAAACCTTGTTTAAAAATGTCACTTCTAAAAAACTTCCTCAAGCATGTAACACTTGGGCTTGGAAAGCTACTTGTGCGTCATTCAAACAAGCTTAGAATGAGGGCTTCCTTCTGGTATCCTTTTTTAGCTCAAAATGTTTATTCTGCTTCAAGAAAGTTCAAGTGATCCCTTTTCTCATATCCTATCACCAATGGTTATCGTCATAAACTCGCGGTCACATTTGGTAAACATGCTACAGTTCATATCGACGTATTACATAAGTGAGGTCACATGATTATTACCTAATGGAATACTTCAATACTCATGCATTACGTAAACCAGAACCTGCAAGCGCAACAACTTTCAACTTACGCGGATTCAGAACAACCAACTTCAATGGATCAGGGGATTCCCCTTCTTCAGTCACAGTCCGGACAGAGATTTTGACCAGCTGCAAAAAAGACAGAGATACCGCCATGCAAAGGCTGATAGGAAAGGCTGAGTTAGCCTCGTTCCCAGGCTCCTCCCCAGCTTTTTGCCACGTGCTGTACAAAAACATCATTGAGGAACGAGGCTAGGCTGAGCAGTTTCTTCCCCTCCTTCTTTTACTTCCCAGTATAAGGTTGAGAGGTCCGCCCACCTGGTGTCTTGGAATGCCACTCAGAATCACTTTCTTCTCATCGGCTCCATGCACAGATGCTTTGAACTCCCCATTCACGTACACGTTGTACCCACTGGTCTCGGCTGGTAGGGGGCGAGGGGGCTCCCACTGGATCACTACACTATAGTCCGTCCCCTCCACAAACTGCCTCTCCAGCTCGAGGTTTTGAGGTGGGAGGATAGTGTCTCCACTGGAGACTTCCTCATCCTCCTCTTCAATGTCTTGAAGGTTGGAGAGGCGGCGGTGCCCCTTTCGAGGGGGCTGCATGGAAACCTCTGTGTGTGTGTGTGTGTGCAAGTAGAGTGTGTATATACAGTGTAAAGTTGAGGCTTCCAAAGTCACAATCTACGGCATACCACTCTCGTCCATGACCCTCTCAATGAAGTTTGAGGGTATGAGTCCAACCTGCCCGCTCGGCAGCTGCCCGTGGTAAAACCCATCTTCGTCAATGTCCCCATACACATAGAGGTAGTCGCCCGCAGACACAAACAGCTCCTGGTCATAGTTTGGGTTGGGGGACATCTCCGCTGGCTTGTACGTAAACCGGGCGATGAAGATGGAGACCTTGGGGGTGACATTTTCGTCAAAAAAACACTCGCCATCTTGTGCTGCGTCTAGAAGGTCTGCACTGTTTTCAAAAGAGGAGCCTGGGGGTGGGAAGAACAATCATCAACACTGGTGCGGTAGGTCTCATATCCTCTCACCAGCACACAAACCCATTTACTGTGGTGATGTACCGATAACCAATCCAACAACATGGATTATTACATGACAGCCCTCCACATGGTCGGGCCAATACTGCCAGCATTGAAGGCTTGAACTGAATATTGCCCTCCCTCTCGTGCGCAACAATATATTTGTGCTTAAATTTTATCCACATAGTCCCCACTGCCGAATGTTCTACATCGGTCACAGTAGGAAGCAATTCTACCGATACACTTAGCATCATTCCTAGTACCCCATTTTTTTCTGTCCTTCGGTTTGCGTTGATGGATGCGGAAGAGTGGCGAAGCAAAAAACGGGGAAGGCCTGGTATTATCCATCAAATGATTGATGTCAGGTGGACGTAGGCCCAACAACTAAGTTTAACAAGTGAGTCTTTAAAAGACTTGATGTGTCTCGGCACGACTTGGTATCAGCTAGAATCATGCAGAGGACATGGCAGCTGCTTAACCCTTTATTATGACTGCAAAACCTGTTAGCTACGAGACTTTCAGCTCAAGTGAGCGTCTGTGTGAGCAAGGGGTGGGTCAGGAATGTTCACCCAAAGGGTGAAAGCAGTCTGGGCTTGATGTGTAGTCAACACCTTGGCCAATTCTTTCAGCACTTATCTATAGGCCTATAGCTAGCTAGCTAGAGCTGAGTGAGCTTTAGTATGCACTTGGGATGGCTGAGTGCAGCACACTGGATGGGCCAGTGAGTATTCATTGTCCTGAATTCATTGTCCTGAATTAAGTATTAGAGCTACGTAGCAGCAGTCTTGGTAAGAGGATTCATGAGCAGCCATTCAAACCCATAATCAATTTTGAAGATCTACTTGCAGGCTATAAATACGTTTGACACCCTATTAAGGGTGTAGAGCATGCATGCAGCACTTGCGCGGGCGCATTGCGAAAAGCGACGTACCACGTACGTACGTACGTACGTACGTACGTACGTACGCACGTACGTACGTACGTACCTACGCATCCAGCACTGTGTCTCGGCACTTCGGTGCCGAGACAAAAACTGGCCAAAGAAGTTGTGTAGATCGTATGGGAATGTTGACTAGCCACAGAGCGTTTCGAACCAAGCCGACTGGGTGATGAACTGCTTCAGGACTTGCTGAAATGACTACGGGCCCCGCCCTCCCTACGTCCACCTGACGTGTGAGTGACAAATGATACCAGGCCTTCCTCATTCTTCGCCGGCTCTTCCGCATCCGTGTATTATTGTCAAAGCAAACCGAAGAACAGAAAGAACGGGGTAGGCCTGGGAACGAGGGATACAATACACTGACGACATTCTAACATTGGTACCAATACCAATGCTCATATTACATCACTACCAGGATGCATATCCTCTTACTTCTCTTTCTGAGTCCTGGTAAGTCACTCTCCGAGCTAGTGGTGGAGGTGATCTCACAGTCACTGGAATCCTCCTCCTCCTCCTCCTCTTCACCCAGCTCCTCCAGGTTTAACACCGGAGGCTTGGTCCCTGAAATCCATCCCTCCTCCTTCACAGGCTGCTCAGCTACGTGCTCGCTCAAGGCCTGCACTTCAAGTGGTGATTGTCTACCCATCTCCACATACTCATGAACCTTGGAAGTGGCATCTGGCTCTTCTACAACTGCATGCTGCGGTTCTCCCATAGAATTCTCCACGACTTTAATCTCAGAGTCCTTTCCCACTCTCTCCTCCTCCTTCCCTGCTCTCTCCTCCTCCTTCCCCACTCTCTCCTCCCCCTCCCCCAACCTATCCTCCTCCCTTCCGACTCTTTCATCCTCCTTCCTCGCTCTCTCCTCCTCCTTTCGTGCTCTCTCTTCCTCCTTCCTTGCTCTTTCCTCCTCCTTCCCCAACATATCACTCTTAAAGCTCTCAAGGGAATGAGTACTGTCGTGACACGGGTCATCCAAAGTTGTCTCACTAAAACCCACGCCCTCGCTACTGTCAAAGGAGTCATCAATTTCATACCCTGCTGCTCGGATCTCATTATCCAGGCTCAAGTCCAAATCCCCACCACTGAGACTAGTCCGGGGACTGGCCATACGCAACCTGTGCACCGGACTCTTCACCCTCTCTCCCCTGAACCGCCTCCCACCCGACACAGGACGGTGGTGCCTCACTGATAAAACCTCTGCTCTGTGAAACTCCAGCGGCTCGTCCGTCTGCAGACCAACCTCGGTGACACGAGGACGGGGCACTGACTTGGACTGTAGCTCTTCCACAGCCACTTGGAGCTCTCGGCACTGCCGCTCCTTCTCACTGACAATGCTCTCCAGATGCAGCACCTGCCGCTGAGGAAAGAGCAACAAAGGAACAGTGCATACCATGCGGCAGTTAGCCCACCCCACTCTGACCGTAAGGGAACAGCCATGTTGATCTTGGTACTAGTTGGTAGCCAATATGGACATCGTTGACCCTAGTCTACCTAGTAGACCATTCCCTTGCTGCACAGGAAGTTTGGGGCGAGGAATGGTCTAGCCTGATAGACTATGTTGGTCCTAAACGTGTCTTGATTTATCAAGGTGTCCCCAATAATGACTTGATCAAGTATCCAAAATGTCTCAAATCTGAGAGTGGCTCCCTCCTCCTGAGGGTCACTCACCACACAGTGACCCTTGTAGCATCAGTAAAGCCAATGTTGGCTGAGAAGGCCATGGTTCTGGCATGTTTGAAACTCGACACTGAACATTCAGATATTGAACAGGTAAACGCATGCTTTCTGATGAAGATGGCAGAGAGCAGTGGAAATGCAGTAATAAAGAGCTTGTCTGGGGAAGTCTAAACAGCTCTAAGTTAGACTTCAGCCACAAAACTACAGGAGTCTTACTTGAGTTCCAATGTCTATATAATCATTCCTACATCATTGAACAGCGCATAAAAGGATGTGGCAATAAACTACACATACCTTTGTTGTTTGTAGGTCTTGCTCCCTCTTCTCAAGGGACGTGGTCACGTTCCGGCACTCCTGCAAGGGACAGAGCGGAATGAGGACATCACACAACAAACCATTAAACAATCTCGGGGTGTTGCCGAGTGCATCAACAAACAGTATGGTTTCCTGCAGCTGCGTAATATCATGCAGTGAATTGCAGTTGTGTTTGAAAATTTGCACAACATGGATTAGTATGGAGTCCACGCGCTCACCGCATGCAACGTTAGGTTCACTGAGTTTCTCTGTAATGTGCCACAGCTAGCGTGTGACCATCAGGTACGGAATACTTTTGTGAGTCCGTACAGAACCATGCAGTGTACAGAACCATGCAGTGTATGGAATTTCTAATGCAACTTGCAATCCACTGTACAATTTCGTGGCTGCTTGCCGTAATCAGTACTTTCACTTATGCTATATGTACATGTAAGGGCACAGCATTGCAAAATGTAAATGTAATTCGCTGTACAGTCGACTTCAGTTCTGTCTGAACATTGTGTATTCTGGAATCATGCTGTTAGTGCTTCAGTGGTGAGAACTTCCTGTGGGTGGAGCTTCACGGAAGCTACACAACCCAGAACACAGTGGAGTGTATGAGCTATGTGGGCACTCTGGTGAGCCTCATACTTGCAGAACATTTTCCGTACAAAGAACTGAAATCAACTGTTGTACAGTATGCGACGAAAAGCTGGGGAGGAGCCTGGAACGAGGCTGAATCCACATACATGGAGAAGTGACACACATTCACCAAGATAGGTGTAGTGACTTTACACAGCTTGCTAACGCAGAACCAAAACTTTTTTGAGTTTCGTCACGAGCGATATCATTTGATCAATGTACCACATTGCTTGTCCAAGCATCCTCACAGCAACAAACACATCTCCAACCCGAGGTTCCCACGCAGCCTGGTAAACATGGTAGCCACGGTTACTACAGTCAAGGAGAGATGTGACGTTTCTGCTCACTACTGCCCATGCAGGAATAGCACTGTCTTCATGGCATTCCATTTCCACATACTGTAGCATCGTAAGGTTTGATTGTTTATAAACAAGTGGTGTCACATGCGCATATAATTTGCCACAGCCTAAATATCAGTGGGAATCGAATTTGGAAATGTTTTCATGGTTTGCCAAATTGCCAAATTAAAGTCTTCGCCAAACTTTCCCTCAGTGTGTATACACAATCGAACATAATACTAAAAGGGTTCACCAGCAGCGTTGGCATGGAAACGGTTGAGCACAATTTGTGTAAACATTGTACTTGGCCTCGTTCCTATGCCCTCGTCCAGTTTTCATCGCTTGCAGTATGGAAAAGCGGGGGCTGGTAAGTTTCCTTATGTGAGCATGACATAATCTACAAAAGTAACGGCAAAACTGTCAGAACGAGGATGCTACGTTTTGTGCGTTGTTCAACCCACCTACACGTTCAATACTCAATGCGTATGACAGTTGCCCCTGCTAGCTAGATACACGTGGTATGTTACCTGGTGCCTTCGCTCTTCTTGCTATTCTGAGCCCCAGTACACTCAGTGTCTTTCTACCCTTGACGTCACTCATGTGATAAAACTTAACATGCCCTCTCCGACTCAACCATACTGCAAGCAACGGAAAGCTGGGTGGGGCCTGGGAACGAGGCTATAAACATGGTAGGAGGCTTGTATTAGCCAATGGCTACATCCTTGTATCCTTTGTGTATCTCATGATCACAAGAATTATTATAGAAAAAAAGAAAAGAAGGTGACTGTGCAATCCACTCACAAGCTCCAGCTGGCAGATCTCGGTGTCCTTGCTGTTGAGGGCACCTCTAACCTCCGCCACCTCCCTCTCCAGCTCAGAGCAATGGTCTTGCGCCCCTTCCATCTCCTGGATTGCTACCTTGGCCGTCTCCAGCTGCTGCGTGAGCTGCCTCACCCGGTGCTGCGAGGAGGACTGCACCTCCTCAAGGTCGCGGAGAGTGCTCTCGAGGGAGGCCTTCAGAGAAACGGCCTCAGACTCAAACTTTTTGTGAGAGGTATGTGGAGTAATGCAAGGTGTGTGGAACATGTGTGGTGTGTGTGTGGAATGAGGGTTTCGTGTAGGGGACGTCTTTCGATCCCCCCCCCCCCCCCCCCCCCCCCCCCCCCGCTCCCGCTCCCGCTCCCAGGTGCTCGGTCGCCTGGGAATGAGGCTACATGATACTATACACAAGTGAATGGAGGGGTCCGTGATGATTCTACTGTAGCGATATATATACTCCTTAATGAATATCACATCGCTGGTACTTTCCTAACATCACCAGCCATTGGGGTCCACGACACCACCAGAAACCTCAGAGGCCTAAATTTCTTGGGGAGCATATCCCCAGACCTCGCCAAACCCCTGAGCAGCATGTTTACAGGAGGAAGTAAATCCCAACCTGTGTCAGTTGTTTGACTTGGGTCTTCAAGCTGTCATTCTCACCCACCAGGCTCTCGTTCTCCTTCCTCAGAGCCTCCACTGCCTCTGACGAGGACGCCACCTGCTTCCCTTGCTTCTGGATGGACACACCCTCTACTTTCATCTCCCCACTCCTTGGCTGGTCCACTTCCTCCCGTTGAGACGATCGCAGCTCCTCCAGCTGCCTCCTGAGCACCTGGTTGTCCTCTGCCAGCTGCCGTGTTCTCTCGAGCTCACTATGGGACACACCTTCCACATCCTCTGGAGCATCAGGCAGTTTCTGAGGTGGAAATATTGGCACACTGAGGTGATCACGGTGATGGCTGAACGAAAGTTCAATGTATTGGGGCGAGCCTGAGCGAGCCCCGCACCAGCGTGACTTCATTACGCAGTGCATGTGTATGTTTGATGTTTGATGGATCTTGCACTTACCGTAAATTTTAAATTAGCAAATTTCACTTGCACGTGCACAATAATATTCAAATTCAACAACTCGACGAACCGTCTAGCTACCTGTTCGACGAACGATGGCGACAACAAAAACGGAGACCACTCGTGGACATACATGTAGGCTAGAGCACCATGAACATTCTTCCTCCTCGGTGGCGACACTGACAAAGACGGAGACAGCTCGTGGACCTACATGTACCACCATGGCCGGGGTGACGCTGCTAGACTGCTTCAGCTATAGCTACATGTAGGTAGCTATAAACGCTAACCTGACTCACAGTTGCTGTGATGTGCACGAGTGTATGTTTCAAGAGTGCCATAATTTCTGTGCTCATTGCCCGGTCACATTCTGATGTGAATGCAACTGCTCCTTGCATGTCCTGCACACACATGCACTTCGCTCAGGCTCGCCCTCCAATGTCCTGCATTCCACTAGTATACGTACAGTTTGTACATGTACATGTATAGTGTACGTACAGTTTGTACATGCATGTAGCTCATTTTGCATCCAGAGCACGCTCTCCTCTCTCACTCACTCACTCAAACACACACACACACACACACTTACAGCATAGAGTCTGGTGATAACCCTCTCCATGCGCAGCTTCTCCATTGCCATAGCTCTCATCTTCTTCTCCAGCTCGGGGGAAGTCTCGTGTGAAGTCTCGTGTGAACGCCCTCCCGCCTCAAACTACAGACAAGGGAGGAAGGAATGCCATTACACATAATACCCATCACACAGACAAACCTTAATGTGAACTCAGAATTTGAAATTGTCCTTTCAGAACAGCTAACGAGAAGGAGCTTCCAACCACGAGAACAAGTCTGGTATAATAGTGCTTGTCGTTGACCATATACGGCAAGTGGGAATCTGTACTGTGGTGACACGAAAGTCGAACCAGTGTGCCGAAGGCTGGCTCTTGATATGTAAAAGTTTCCAAATAAGGGCACGGTTGGGTTGCTGATGTTTGACTGAACATGTTCTGTGGCTATAATGCTAACTTGGAACCTCCTTCTCGTTATGGGCTCCTGACATACTTCACCCAATGGTTTCTGCAATACCCCCTCCTCCCTCGCACACATACCACACACCTTTGCTACCCGTTTCTTGAGGCCATCAATCTCCCTGTCCTTGGCATGGATCTGCTTGGTATACTCCATGATGTCCTTGGCATGATGTCGGGAGAGGGTTTTACGCAACTGCTGCTCCGCGTCGGCGGGAGTAACAGTCTGCTTTTGCTGGAGAAGTGTGAGTGTGTGAGGGGAGGTGTAAGTGAGAGGGGAAGTGTGAGAGTGTGAGGGAGGTGTGAGGAGGGAAGGATGCATGTGTGTGTGTGAGGAGGGAGGGTAAGATGCACAAAGAGAAGGATGTGTATGAGGAGGGAGTGAGCAGAGAAGGATGTATGTGTGTGTGTGAGGAGGGAGGTAAGACGGGGGTACATGTGAGGGGGGAGTGGAGGGAAGAATATGTGATGGAAGGGATATGTTGTAAGCGAGCAATGAGGGAGGGCAAGATGGGGGAGAGATAAGAGAGGAAGGGTAAGATGTGTGGAGGGTTATGAGGGATGTAGTGTGTGTGTGAGGAGGAAGGGTAAGATGTGGGGAAGGTGGGGAGGGATGTAGTGTGTGTGTGAGGAGGATGTGGGGAGGGTGGGGAGGGATGTAGTGTGTGTGAGGAGGAAGGGTAAGATGTGTGGAGGGTTAGCAGGGATATGTGTGTATAGTAAGTTGTGTTTGTGAGCAGTGCGAACGTGTAAAGAGGCAATTACATGAGTGCAGTACAGTCTTCAGCCAAGAGCTGACAGTGTCGCAGCAGTCTCACAGGAAACATCTCACACAGCATACAACTCACCAGCTGCTCGTTCTCAATCCTGAGAGACTTGTACTTGTCGTCCAACTGCTTGGCCAGCGCAACCAGGTCAGCATTTCTCTTCCGAACCTTCTTCAATTTCTCCTCCATTTGCTTGCTGCTCTTGCCCTCCCCGTCACTGTCATGGGTCCGCTTCTTGCGCTGTATGAGGTGTACATCACCGGAATGTCTACTACAGCAATACATGACCAATGTACATGTACTAGCAAAAGTTGTCCATTCTGTACAACTGATAATCATCAGATACCGCAGTCGTTCCACTAATAAACTAAGTACCTTCACCTAAGGTTCAAACAGCAGAATGTAGTCTGTGCAATGCTTCGTGCTCCCCCCCACCTCAACTTTCCTGGCCTGATGTGGTCATCAAATTCTTTGATCTGGTCATATATTTTTTATGGCCCCTCACCCGTAGCCTCGGTCCCAGGCTCTCTCCTGAGGAGAGAGCCTAGGAACGAGGCTACCTCCACCCACCTCCCTATCAGTATTGGGGGAAACACAATGCTGCATTAGTGCCCAAAGGAGGTTTCCATAATAGACATAGCCTTGTTCCCAGGCTCCACCAGAAATGAGCCAGGAATTACAATGTCATGGCGGTATATACAATTATTGTAGTGGCAAAATGTTGCCCCAAAATGTTGCCTGGCTCTAATCCATGCCAGCTTACACTACAGCTCCTTTGGAGGACAGATTTAGGCTAACACATTTTGAGGTGCGCTAAGGAGAACAAATCCTTGTAAAATGTTTGCCTATGCCTATATTGTGACAAGGAGCCAACAGGAAGCTCTTCTTGCAGGCTTCTGCTACACCTGTAGCAGATTAGGTGCGATTAGCATATCACTCCATGAAAACAGACATGCACCTGTATCCTATCCTCCAAGAGTGCACGATGACATCAATGACAATGAGGTCATCATGCACTCTTGATGATGTAAATTTGCTCACAAGAGATGCATTCTCTTGCTTGAGTTCTGATCTCTCTTCCTCCAGTTTTCTCACAAGAGCATCCAGTTCCTCCACACGCTTTTGCAACAGCCCACCAGGACCACCTGGTTGTGAGCGTGGAGGTGTCTATGGTGGAAGAGAAGCAGGAGAGGGAGAAGAAAAGGGGGAAAGAAGGAGAGAGGGAGGAAGGGTAAGGAGAGAGAGGGATGAGAAGAGGGGGAGGGAGGGAAGGGAGGGGGTAAGGAAGGAGAGAGAGAGATGAGGAGAGGGGGAGAGAGGGAGGGAGGGGAGGGAGGGAGGGAGGAGAAGTTAAGCTCAAAGTAGCTGATACTACACAATGTCATTGCAACATAATTATGCACAGTGAAGGGTCATGATGGTGTAGCATAGCCTAGCCTCGTTCCCAGGCTCCTCCCCAGCTTTTTGTCGCATAGGCTAGCATAGCCAGGCACAATGTAATCTCGGTGTACATAACAGACAGATCACGGTATGTAGTGTTTTATGGATTACAAACGACCTGAGACATGAGTTTGTCAGCCCGAGACAGAAGGCTATCAGCCCAAGGCGAGGGGCATTTATAACCCATAAAGCATGTGCATGGCGTGCCCTATCTGCTATATCCCCAGGCCGTAAATCACACTGTGTGTGTATACACTATATTGCACACCCTGGTATTTCCATAGCGTGCATCCCACTGAACATTATGTCTGGGGCTGGGCCGGCTACTCTACAGGGCCTATACAGTTATGACCACCCAACAATACCAGTAGATACCACAATCAACAACTACTGTATTACTACAATGCATGATTGGAGGGTATGGACACATCATTTCTCCCCAACACACGGAGACTCCTCCTAGCCACCAATACTGTTACCACAGTAACACAACAACATAAGACCACGACACACAATTCTCCAATTGCCTACCCAGACAGGCCCATAATACCACTTCCTGATTCAGGCAACCATGCAGCAGTATTTTAAGGTCTAGTTTTTATTGGGGGGAAGTTATAGCAATGAATTCAAATGTACACACTGATGTCAGATCTATCATTCCCCCACACTATCCTCCCCCTCACTCATAAGAACATACCCGTAGTGTCCCTCCAGTGGTGTCAAGCTGAGAGGTGATACTCACGTTCTGGACACTCTTCACGTGGGCTAGCTCTTCCGCAATTGCCTCCTTCTCCAGAAGCACCATGTCTGCACGGTACTCCACTGTGTGAAGGTCTTGGTCCCTCTCCATGATCATCCGCTCCGCAAGCCGCAGCTGGGCCATGTCACGTGATGCTTCCGATTGGTGCTTCTTCATCAGACTCCCAATCTCTGCCTCGTGCTCGTGCTTCATCCGTCGCAAGAGTTCAATCTGTGAACGATTCTCCTTTGTCAAATTTCGGACCTGATCTTCAAGTCTCTCATTCTGCTCCCCAAGCATAAACACCTCATTTTTTAATTTTGCGTCCCGAGCAGCCAATTCATCCTCTTGAAACACCTCTTGGAACTCACTGTAAATGCGCTTTCTCTCCACTTCGATAGCTACCCTCAAACTATCATCTCTGTCATGCTCCATCCTACGCTGAACTCTCCTAATCTCTTCGTTCTTCTCCCTCTCAAGAGTCTTCAACTCATGGTCGTTCTGTCTAAGTAACCTCTCCTCGACTCGCTTGATCTCAGCCAACTTCTCCTGGTTTTTCAGGATGTTTGCTGATTCTACGCTGGTCTCCAATTTCCTAGCATGCTCTTCCCTCATCCTCTTCAGTTCAATCTCATGGTCTCTGTGCAACTGCCTAATTTTCTGTTTCTCTGCCTCTAGTTCCCATTTGAGTTTGGACACCTGCTTCCGGAGTTCATCGATCGTTCGAGCACCAGCAGGATCTGTGGTTTCAGCAGGGAGTGCTCTTCCCTCACAGAGAATATCCCGAAATATTTTCTCCGATTGTGCCATTACTCTCTGCACCAGGAATACCTGTGGAGCTTACTGCATCAGCAGAATATCAATATGATTTCGTCTACGTTCCCTACTGTCGCTTTCATGCGGAAGAAAGGAGTGGTATGCTGCAGGTAGAACTCATACAGTCTGGTTGTTCCTCTTGATTGAAGATGGACGACTAGCAGCACAGCTATGTGCCCAGGAACGGAGTGACAAATTTGGTTGTTTGACGGCCATATTCAGATTTACCGCCCACGTGATCATCCTTCGTGGGGGTTCCGCCCCCACTCCAATTTTACGAAATGGAAAATTTAAAACAATGTGGTGGAAATTGAAAGATGGCAGAACTGCCTGAGGAAATGGTGGAAGATCACGTCTCTGCGTTCGAATTCATACCCAGTCTTCCAGCAGAAGTGGTGCTCAAGATCACAGAGTATCTTTCCGTACGCGATGTGCTGCGATGCTTGGGAGTCTGCAGAAGCTGGAAAGAGATCCTCACAGTGCGAGAGATGACCCCATTTTGGAGGCGTGCCTGCCAATACGCAGGCCTTCCGAGCTACTACATTAAGGAGCAAATGCCCAAATGCAAGTATCCTGGTGAATTGTTCCACGAGGCCCGGATACATAGGCAGCAAGTTACCACCATTGTACCCGAGATCAAAAAGGTTATTGGGGGGCACCCATTTGAATCCACAACCAAGTGCGAGTATGCAGGAGACGGCCTGTTTGTGAAAACGGTGGACTTTTGCTGTTTAGAAAATGAGGAGACGGTGATTGGAGAGCTGTACACAGAGGAGAGAGAAATCAAGAAGATCGACTCTATGATCGGCAGTTACGGCCAAGTTGTTTGGGCGTCTTTGTGTGCAGGCAATGTGATTTGGTCCACCCAAGAAGGCCACTGGTTTAGGTACCACCTAAAAACAGCCACATTCCACAAGTTATTTAATGGCAAAATAACCAGGGGCATGGGGGACACCATAGGGCAATGCAGACACTGCCTCTTCCTGGTCGTGGCCGGGGCAGAAAACACAATGCATGGGTACAGTTGGTCTCTGCGCTTCCTCAAGATCGAGGAAGGGAGAAGCAGTCCCGTTGAGAAGAGCTTGAAAGTCCCCATACCACCTGGAATCACTCAGTTCATACCGAGACCCGTAAAGGCCCATATCATGCAAGACAATGGCTCATGTGAAAGCCATCGATTGTGCATTCAAGGGGGAACTGGGGCATGCGTGTTCAAGCTTCGACACAAGGGACCCGAAGGGATCACCTTGTCTCCCAAACCAATAGCAACACTCAACCCCTTCTTCGATTCAGATGCGGCCGTTATGGTTGTCAATACCACCAGTGAAATGACGCTCTCAAGAGACGAAGAGCTGATTGGCATAGTGACCAGCGTTGTCTACCCGTTCTCTTCAGGGCTGTGTCTCCACGTCTTTGACATGAGCACATATATACGAATCTTTTCAAACCAAGTGTACTGGAAGGACAGTTACAATGACGCCGAGGTGCTCTGTGTTAGTAGATTGTACACTGCGCTGGGTATCGGACACTCCAAGGGAGTTGTAAAAGTGGTAGCGTCCCGCACGGGGAAGATCCTCCTAGAGCAGAGTGGACTCATTAGGGGACTTCCCCCTGTCATTCCCATGGCTAGGCTCTTGTTTCTCCACTATCAAGGTGTTTTTAGCGATGATTGTTTAGTTGATGTTCGTTCTCCGTTCACACTTGCTCTGCTCTACCGCAAGGGAATAGGCAACATAGAGGCAGTGTACTTTCACCCTTTTCCAAAGCCCACAAACAGGCTGCCAGCTGTTGAAGTAGAAGAGGAATCAGAAGATGACCGAGATGATTAGGTTATTTATAGCCTTAGAATTTGTATTTAATAGCAATTTTTGTACTTTTAGTTGTTTGTACTGTAATATGGTGAGTGCATAATTCCATGCAACAAAACAATTTCATTCTTTTCTAGTCGATCTACAGCTATAGGTTTCTCAATCCATCATTGCACTGGACAAAGTTGAGTTTCCTACGTGTCCTACTACATGTAAAAGTGGAGGTGATGTTTCCTAGGCACAGGATACACGTATATCAAGAGTTCATAGTTATGAACTCTTGGTATATATAATCATCGGTGGCTGAATGGGGCTATACTTCTGGTGAAAATACTCTACAGTCATTACCACATTTGCCATTTCAAGATAATACTGGCAGTAATTTCGTGCCTGAACTCTCGTCTTCTGACACTATTCAGCTCATTTGTGCTAAGATAAAACTGGTACATGTACGTACATAGTACCAGTAGCCTTTATGGTTGCGTTACAGAGGTTTTCAGGTTGTTTGTCAGGTGAAAAGTGCCAAGTGCAGAATCCACTTACCCTTAGCTAACCCACTTGTCACACTGCAGCTCAGCAATGTCTAGTGTGAGAAATCTAATTAGTGGTTAGTTAATTGGGCACTTTTCATTTTGACAAGCAACCTGAAAACCTGTAGGTTTGGCTTTTTACATGACATGACCGGCTGGAATATTAAACATGAATATTGAATTTTGGCGGGAATTCGAAGTCGGCACGTTAGCTTGTGAGACACTCTTGGTATATCTTGCTCAGATTCAAATTTTCTAAGCTGGTTAGCCAGTTCACCTCAGTTTCTTTGCTGTATAGTAGATAGTACACCTGTCAGCCAAGGTCAATAGCCCACAGGTACATAAAACAGTGAAGAAACCTCATAAAACCTCTAGCACCTCAGTTAGTTCCCAGGCTGTGTCTCCTCCGTTCATAGCCGTATACGTGACCTTTGAACCCAAGTGCGCACCAACCGGAAACAAGGTTTAAATACTGAATTTGTAGCAAGTTTTGGCGGGAAGTCGGGATGGCGTGTTCGCTTGCAGACTGGGGTCTGAACATTGCCTCCCCAATAACCGAGTACGAGGTCGGGCCCCTCCGTACATACCGGTTCTCGACTCCCCGGCCTAGCAGCCTGAGTACGCCGGTTCCCATCTGACCACCGAAGCTAAAGGTGTCTGGTTGAAAGCAGGTTGCCCTCCTGTGTAAGCCTCAGGAGCGTTGGATAGGTGTTACTGGAATCACAGGAGGGCTAACCTGCTTTCAACCAGACACCTTTAGCTTTGGTGGTCAGATGGGAACCGGCGTACTCAGGCTAGTCTCGCGGGCCAGCCTCTCGCCACACCCACTGCGGGGAGGGGAGAGTCTGGGAAAATTCCCATCATCGTCTCGTATCTAACACGCCAGGAATTTCTTGGCGTGTTAAGTGGATTCAACGGAGTGGCGGTTCCTTTCAGTACACTAGTATGTGGTGCAGCATCAATGGTTTTTTACTGCACACACTCCCAATTACGTTCGCACCTACTTAGCCAGCTGCCCTACTGCTGATCGTGCAATACGAGAGCCATATGGCAATTTTCCCAGACTCTCCCCTCCCCGCAGTGGGTGTGGCGAGAGGCTGGCCTGCGAGACTTAGTCTCGCGGGGCCAGACCCACACGGAAGGGAGGGTCTGGTCAAGTTACAATGACACTCTTGTTCTGCACAGTCAGCACAGACCGTTCTTCAAGTACCTGTTAACCGCTACTGTTTTGATTGTTACGTAACTCGACTTGCATAGTACAAGGTGTGAACTGTGAATAATCTTACAGATAAGCTTTGTAGTATTAATTATGCAGCTTGATTGCATACCAAATTCCCAGAAAACTTCTGGGGTGTCAAGAACAAATTGCTAATTGCCACTTGACCAGACCCTCCCTTCCGTGTGGGTCTGGCCCCGCGAGACTATACTCAGGCTGCTAGGCTGCGTCTACTGTCTCCACTTTGCAAGGTTCATGAAAACTGCAGTATTATTGTCAACGGAAACCGAAAAACAGAAAAAATGGGGTAGGCCTGGGAACGAGGCTAGGTGAGTCTTGCTCAACCAACCCCAGTGGGGATTGCTTATAGTCGGCTGGAGTCAAGATCCAGGTATGCTGCTGACGGAAGGGAGAAGCCTATGACTAACGTCTTTCTGGGTACAAATGTATACTGTGTTATGCATGACTTCAAATTCTAAGGCCCTACACTAACTACATTTGAATGGAAAACAAACAGCTCTACATACATGTGCAATGCAAAGTGGAAACTGACTCGGGCCTCACCCTCCTTCCCAAAAGCTCATGTCTATCTCACAGAATTCATGGAAAGCCCACTGTCTCTTCCAACTAACGTCGAAATGTCCTTGCCTCTTCACTGAGCGGCAGAGAGCTATATAACTGCAGTTTCAAATATTTTTGGCGGGAAGTCTCGGTCAGGTGGCACGCGCATGCGCAACAGGATACATCCGGTTTGGGTATAAATACTGAATTTGTAGCAAGTTTTGGCGGGAAGTCGGGATGGCACACTCGCTAAGCACTTGCTTTGCAGCCTGGGGGTTGAGTGTTCGTCTCCCCAATAACCGAGTACGAGTCTGGGCCACTCCGTACACACCGGTTCCTGACTTCCCCGCCTAGCAGCCGGAGTACGCCGGTTCCCATCTGACCACCGAAGCTAAAGAAAGGTGTTCTGGTTGAAAGCAGGTTAGCCTCCTGTGATTCCAGTCACCGACGCCTATCCAGCGCTCCTGAGGCTTACACTTCGGTGTCTGACCTGTCACGGAGGGGTAGGTGTGTTGCTAGGTTGTATTTTTTTCTTTTTTTCCCCCTTCTTTTTTTTCTTTTGGTTGAGTGTTCATTCAGGGCTGCTATATATAGTATAAGTATAGCTTATTCTTTTTTTTTCTTTTCTTTTTCCCCCCTTTCTTTTTTTGTTCTTTTGGGTGTGTTCAATCGGGGCTGCTAGCTTATTCTATTTTTTTTTTCCTTTTCTTTTTTCCCCCCTTTCTTTTTTTTCTTTTGGGTGTGTTCATTCAGGGCTGCTACAAGTAGACTATATAATTATATATTATAGGCTTATTTTTCTATCCAGCGCTCCTGAGGCTTACACTTTGGTGTCTGACCTGTCACGGAGGGATGGGTGTGTTGCTAGGTTGTTTTTTCTTCTTCTTTTTTTTCTCTTTGTTTTCTTTCTTTTTTTTTTCTTTTCTTTTTCTCTAAGTTCCGTAAGTCGACTCTTTTTTTTTTTTTTGGCTTGTTTTCCCCCCTCATTTCTGTCTGCAAGTTAATTATAGAAATGCTATCAGTAACATGCCTTAATTGGTCAGGTTTCGGTGCACCCATCACAAAAAGCACATACAAAAAGGAGAGCAATAATACAGGTAAGGGGACACACAAATAACAAGTAACCAAAACCTATGATTTAACAAATAATATGTTGTGAGAATTGCAGGTGCCAGCCCACCCTACATATAGACAGTTCTATAGTTGTGAGCACGTGTTCCTTTCTTTTGAAGTCTCGCTGATTAGCCTCTGGCTATGGGTCCGACTGCACCCTCCTTCCTTTGATGGTCAGTTTCAAATAAAAACACTGCACGCACATGCAGCTGATAAGTATGAAACATCCTGCACCTCCACTGTAAGTAGGACAAATAGGAAATTCAACTTTTTGTCCAAATGATAGAGTCATGGAAAGCGACATTTTTCGTGGCTTGGTGTGGTGGTGTTTCTGTATCCAAGGGAGCCGATCTCGTTGCTGGACGATATCGATGCAGATGTGTGCACATGCAATGAGACAATGGGTGGATGTATCCCATTGTCAAATGAAGGGTGGGTGTTCCAATTATCGACTCCCATGAAGCTAGGGTGCAATGGTCCAATGAAGGTGCAATGGTCCAATGAAGGGTGCAATGGTACAACGAACGGTGCAGTGGTCCAACGAAGGGTGCAGTGGTCCAACGAAGGGTGCAGTGGTCCAACGAAGGGTGCAGTGGTTTAATGAAGGGTGCAGTGGTCCAACGAAGGGTGCAGTGGTTCAATGAAGGGTGCAGTGGTCCAACGAAGGGTGGAGTGGTCCAACGAAGGGTGCAGTGTTCCAACGAAGGGTGCAGTGGTCCAGTGAAGGGTGCAGTGTTCCAGTGAAGGGTGCAGTGGTCCAATGAAAATGCAGAAGCGTGCAGTAATATGAAGGATGGTGTGATCCTTACAGTAATTTGCGAGACAATAGATTAAGTGAGCTCTTTGGGAGTTTTCTGCTGCTTTGGCTGTAGCTATGATGGTAGCTAGCTGCATGAGCTGTGACTGCCGGTGTCTCAATGTTGGCCGGTTATGTGACAACCACGTTACCTGTATAAAAATAGCACTCACTGTATGAATGCAACTCAACTCATCATGTTCATGGTAGGATATGCATGCATCTCAGCTGGAACAGTGAGCCTGCTGTGAGCTAGTGTTAAACCATAGCAATGAACCGGTTCCACACACACACACACACACACACACACACACACACACACACACACACACACACACACACACACACACACACACACACACACACACACACACACACACACACACACACACACACACACACACACACACACACACACACACACACACACACACACACACACACACACACACACACATCTGTAGTGAAACTGTATATCAATAACACGCTCTACAAATACAGGCACACTAAGTTATGTGGTATACAGAAGTGGGGGTGATATAACCAAATGATATAAAGAGCTGGAACTGACGTCTGACGTTACATTGGGAGGTGGAATGTGAAGGAGTGTGTCTGCCACTGAGGACAGCTGTGGTCAATGGGTTCCATCATAGTCCTTTCCACAAAGGTAACTTCGCCATCTCTAGCCACCAGGACCACCGTGTTAGTTCTGGCGGGGGGGGGGGGGGGGGGGGGGGGGGGGGGGGGGGGGGAGGGGGGGGATCTATACCATGATACCTACTCTTAAAGTGTAAAAGAAAGAGATTGAGTTGATATATATGGACTTACCTTGTACCATACATGCTTTCTAAAGAGACGGGATGAACGAAGATGGAGTTGGCTGACTTCAGCACATCCTCTGAGAACCCAGTGTCAGGAACGTTTGGGTCTGGGTGGAAGCTATGTGTGTGCATGATGTGTGTGTGTGTGTGTGTGTTGGGTGAAAGTGTGCATGTGTGGTGTGTGTGTGTTGGTGCATGTGTGGTGTGTGTGTGTTGGGTGAAAGTGTGCATCTGTGAGTGTGTTGGGACGGGGAATGAATGGTACTAGCTAGCACACATACAGACACGTTCTGCAAGCAAGACGCTGCTTCATCCCCTTAGCTGAGGGTCTACTGGGCGATAATGGGAAAAGCTATTATTACGATGATGTTATTACACAGTATGGGAACTACCGTAGTCGCGCGTTATTAGGCGCATGCGCCTATAACTCCACATGCAGGAAGGAAATATGCGCCTATAAGCGAGATGCGCCTAATAACATAATAATGACATTCCTTGAATAGGAAGTGCGCTTCAATTCAAATATAGCTGTTTTGCACTCCAAAGGATCGAAAATTGCAGAGTTTCTGGAAGAAGCCTGCAGCGCTTACCTGGGACGAGAGTTGAACCTGTGCCTAACAGCGAATATGCGCCTATAAGTGAGATGCGCCTAATAACGCGCGACTAGGGTACAACAACATCAACGTGTCCCTTTCCAGAATTGACATGGTAGTCCACTTCTTAGTGGCAGTGGTTAGCACGTTCTTCACAAGTTTAAGAACTAAGATGTCACATGTAACATTATCACAATAAAGGATATCCACTACCTTGATAGCAGCCCACACCACACACGCTGCACATGTATGTACCATGTTGAGGAGCAGAGCAGGTCCATCAGTTGATCTACCAGCACCTGCTTTGGTTGACTGCTGCTCACAATCTCTGAGAACCTCTGTTTGCCGTGCACAACCTTCTTCCATGGAGAGTCCAGCTGCTGGTTGCTGAGGCCATAGATTCCTGGTTGCAGTACCTCCACACTTCTGCTCTCCCAATTGGTACAGTAACTCATCTGACGTGAACTGGGGCTGCCACTGTGTGTGTGTGTGTGTGTGTGTGTGTGTGTGTGTGTGTGTGTGTGTGTGTGTGTGTGTGTGTGTGTGTGTGTGTGTGTGTGTGTGTGTGTGTGTGTGTGTGTGTGCGTGCGTGTGTGTGCGTGTGTGCGTGTGTGTGTGCATGTGTGTGTGTGTGTGTGTGTGCATGTGTGTGTGTGTGCGTAGGCAACATCATGCCACGTACCTCCTTTTTCATGCGTATTGCCAAGTAGTGTCCCTGACTTATGTACAAGTGTATTTGTCATTGCAGTGAGTGGATGGGTGACGTACTGTGCCATGAACTACATACTCTCACAGTGTCCCCATTTGTACCACTCCTCTGACAGCGGGACTGGATTATTCTACCTTAGAAACCATACGTACTTGTACAGTGAAATTTAGGTTAGGTTACTAGGTACACATGCAGCAAGTGATCGGACTTGGAAGTAATATGTCCAACGGCATGCAGCCATTGCCGGATTGTTGCAGTGATGATACGTCCATACAGCCATTACCTGAGTGCTGCAGTGATGATACGTCCATACAGCCATTACCCCCATTACCCGAGTGTCGCAGTGATGATAATACGTCCATACAGCCAATACCCGAGTGTTAATACGTTCAAACAGCCATTACCCGAGTGTTGAAGTGATGAGGTTGAACCCGTTGTACTCATGGCCATGGTCCATCACACCACTGGCGTAGCTAAGGGGGGTGGAGTCACCTAGCAGAAAGTCCAGGACAAGGTGACCTGAGGGGCGATGGGAAACCATCATAAGGTAACCAGCAATCAATTACTGTGGTTCACAGGAGGTTATTAGTTTACCAGAGAAAACTAAGATGGTAACCAAGTGAAACACAGGCTGTTGCCATACTACAAACTGGAAGTAGGAATGACCTGGGAATGAGCCAAATATGACCTGGGAATGAGACTGCCTATACCTGACTACTTCTGCCCCACCCCCCGTTTACGATTAGTTGATACTGCCAATCTGAATGCAGGGAGACCTGGTGGTTGGTTTACCTCTGCTCTTAGCATCGAGTTGCAGTTCACTCTCATGGCACCTGCAGTTGGTCAGGACTCCGAAACGACCCTCCTTGGTGATCCCAATCCATGTCCCCCCATCACGCACACCCCTGTGGACATCCCTACCTACAAAATGTCAAGTAAAATTCCATGACAAACTTTTGGTCCACAGTCAAAATCTTCACTATGTGGACAGTAGATGTGGAGCAACTGAGTAAGACCTTTTTACTGCATGGTCTGGTAGAATATGTATGTTAGCATAATGGTGTATGCTATACAGTATTTATACAGACCATAACCCATTATAGAATAGTGTATAGCAAATGGATGTTAATGTACGGTCGCTAATGGAAAATCAGTTTCAGCCCTGACTAGAGCATGTACAGGGGTGTCCCGGACGCCCGGCTAATACCTTCGCACAGTTGCTGAGAAGCACACCATTTAATACCTTCGTAGAGTAAGGGCAGGGGTGTCTGGACACTCTGCAAACTTCTTCCGACAAGCAACTGTGCGAAGAAAATTTGCAGGGTGTCCGGACAACCCCCCCCATCCAGACACCCCTGCACTTACTCTACCAACGTTGGTTTGCGCAAGCCAGCCTTCCACATGCAATGAGCAATATATAATTTGTACATGCTAATCAGCTCAGATGACGTGGGGAATTTCCTGCTAATTAACTAACCTGCCAGCACTGTTGGGTGGTCCTCCCAGAAGGCAGCCGGCGCAGTCAGCCTCTCAAAGAACTCATCCCTGTTATTAGCAGCTATGAGAACGTAGGGCGACCCTGTATCCAGGGGCTGGTAGCTCAGAAACAGGATACACATCATTGAACACTTACCGAGTCGGTTTTAAGATAATTATGAGGAGAACCCTCTAATTTTCCTGAAATAATGAATACGTGACTACATTTTGCGAGGATGAATCCGAGAAGCTCGCTCCCCTCGCTCAGACTGTGCTCCAGATGCCTGAGAGAGTGCCAGAAGAGCATCCATGTCCGGGCATCTGGTCTGCAAAGGTTAGAGCTAGCTAGCTACAGCTAGTTTTGCCCTAGCCTATAGCTGGAAGCATGCAGTAGCAAGCCTATCATTTGTTCCCCTTCTCCTGTTTGTTAAATATGTGATGGTGTACCTACACATGTGTTGCAGGTTGATAGAAATTGGGAAGTTTGAAAATCCTAAAACCAATGGTCACTACCAGCCAGGACAGGTGCGTATACGTATATCCTCGTTGCAAGTAGCCTCGGTTCTCAGTCTCTTCTGAGGAGAGGACTCGATCTTGCTTAACCATTGTCCGAGATAATTTCCGGCACTTCATTAATTGATGTACTAGTTTGGTGTCATGCCCATACCTAGCGTACTGTTCCCCACTGCAAAATTATATTGCAGTCGGATTGCAATATTTGTGCTATATTTGTGCAACCCCTGTTGAATACATTGTAACTTGTGGGCGGTTTTGAGCAGCGGAAACAAGTTAATTAAACAAGTTAATTATAGGCTACCCTCCAGGCTAGAGGTTGTATTTTCAACACTTCATCATCAACTACATGTGGATTTGTTGACCATTGCTGTAATATGCAAAGGTGACTCTGCTGCTTTCTTAGTATACGGACTCAAGTCACAAGTTACAGCTGTGATTGTGGAGTGACCGCTTTCACTTTGTAGTTCTGGACACGTGTGAGTCACTATTATTATTTTTGTCATGAATTTTTCTATTTTTCAGTTCTTCCTCCACCGGGTGTTTGGTTACCGTGGCATCATCCTCTTCCCCTGGATGGCCCGGGTGTATGACAGGGACGTACCCGGCAGAGAATCAGAGTCAGGCACCTAGAGTTCCTCTTTCTAGCTGGCGTTGTAGTAGCCTCGTCCCCAGGCCTTCTCACCCCTGCGCTGGGGTGAGAAGGCCTGGGAACGAGGCTACATTGTAGGTACCTAGCTTCATTGCCGGACCTCTCCCTCCTCTCGCTTTCAGAATGTGCTTGTGTCATGTTGTCCTACTTTAGCCACACTCTTTCCAGTTACATGGAGATCAGAGTCCTCCAAAAAGTGTACCCCTTCCCCTGTTCCCCCCTCCCGATATTGGAAATCCCACTTGAACTGTCATTGCACATTTGCATCACTTTTCCATGGCTCTTCCGTATACTGAACTTGTGCCACCATCTTGGTGTACAATAATACAATGTCATTGGCCTCATGTGCATTATCGATCGAATAGTGCCTGCATCATTTTTGAGCCTAATTATCAATTGCATTTCGTTTGATTCAACACATACTAGAAGCATCATTGGTGCATCCCGAGATCGCCATACAAGCTGCTATTTCCATAAATGGAAAACAGCTGCCATGCATGCTGGTGTACCCGTCCATATTCTCAACATGGTGACATCAGCTGCAATGGGTCTATACGCCACAGAGATGCTCACCTCGGTATAGAGAGGGGAAGGGAGGAGGGTCTGTACTCTGTACCCAGGCTTTCCATCCCACGTTTGTGTTGCAGCTTTTCTCCTAATAGTTCAAGCTGCGGGACAAACTCTGGGATAGAAATCCTGGGTATGAGGCTAGTCTTGTTCCCAGACCCCACTCCGAGTGGGGTCTGGGAACAAGACTAGGTATGAGGCTAGGTGTGTATTCTTCAAGGGGTCCAAATAGATTTTACAAGTACTCAAACTACTAGTACCTTGTTGCAGTGGGAAAGCTGTTAGTTGATGCTACGATAATGGTCTCTTTGTATGTCTACTTCAGTCATACCATGTGGGAGGAGAATGGGGTCGTGTATGATCATGTCAGCGAGATGACGGCAGAGACCAGAAACTACTACCAGGCCCTCATCGACCACAGAGACTTCCCGTACATTGTGAGCCCAGCAATACGTTTTATGTAGACTGACCAGGCAGCCAGGCAGGCAGGCAGGCAAGCATTTTATTTTTACAAGCAGCTTCGCTCGCTTCAGCTGCTGCTTCCCCAATTGCATCTGCTTCAGCTACTGCTCCCAATTGCGTCCGCTGCAGCTGCTACTCCTCGATGGCGTCCACTTAAGCTGGTCCATTTGCAGTCCCAGCTGTTCTAGAAGGTTCACTATAGTCTTTTTCCTCCTCACTTCCATTAGTCACACACACACACACCCAAATATAATGATGGCCATTCGCACACCAAACACATTACTTCATACTAATTTCTGTTAACCAACACCCCAACAGTTAAACAAAAAAACTAAAAAAATAACTGACCTTATTTTCTTTATTGTTTCTCAGCGCACACAACCCGAGGCAATAACATATTTGGCAGATGAGAACAGCACTTCTTTCTACTCCATTCCTGGTCAGCCCCGAGTGTGTCTCATTCTTGACCCTAGCATTATATTGACCCCTAGCCTCGAACCCAGGCGCGGAGGAAGGGGAAAAGAGCTCTTTTCCCCCTCCTCCGCGCCTGGGTTCGAGGCTAATTGACCCCCTGCCCCAATATGCAGGTTTGGACTATGTGAGCCATGAGGACATTCTTCCTTACACCGGCAGTGGACCAGAGACCTTTCACCACGAGCTCTTCAGACAGTTCTTCATACAGAGTGGAAGTAAAGAAGGTTCGAGCATGGATAGCCTATGTGGGGTATTACTCTAGCCTCGTTCCCAGGCCGCTAATGGCCTGGGAACGAGGCTAGGTATTACCCTTGAAGTGCTGCCTCTTTACAGCTCCTTTAATTTCAAGCATACATGCATGGTCCTAGTGTCTCCACTCCACGCTCCACTCACCCACACTCCCCTCACCCACACCCCACGTTCCCCACTCCACGCTCCACTCACCCACACTCCCCTCACCCACACCCCACGTTCCCCACTCCACGCTCCACTCACCCACACTCCCCTCACCCACACCCCACGTTCCCCACTCCACGCTCCACTCACCCACACTCCCCTCACCCACACCCCACGTTCCCCACTCCACGCTCCACTCACCACATCCCACTCACCTGCATGCCCACTCATACCTACTAGTCTTGCTTGGTTGCCCTGTTCCCACATGCTCTTGCATGTGCGGGTGTAACGAGCCTGGGAACAAGGCTAGCTTGTTCGGTAAGGAGCTTAATCTTTTGATAAACCAAATGTTGTGTGTTCTGAATGTAAATTAGATAAAGAGAGCCCCCCCCCCCCTCCCCCCCCCCCCCCCCCCCCCCCCCCCCCCCAGTCCCACTCCCAAATGATATATTACGAGTGTGGCGTGAGAAGAACCACAATTGGCTAGAACTGTCTGAGGTGCACCGGCAGACGACAAACAGAGTAAGGATCACCGTGATGCCATTCTTCATGGGCAGCAGACACGTGCAGCAGTCTGTGGACTACTGGTGGAGGTATGTGGGCGTGGCATTGGGTGGGTGTGGCAAGGGTGTGGTACAAACAGAGTGAGGATCACTGTGATGTCATTATTAATGAGCATGGGTATGGTAATCAGCACTTGATAGAACATTTCTGCTGATGTCACTTCCTGTGTACTAATTATTCAACAATGCTGCACTGCCCTGAATTACTTAGATTGTATCTCAAGATTGATGCATTAGCTCGTGGGGTACAGGAGTTACGAGCCAGCAAAATTTGTCCATTTCCCTTAGAGAAATGGACAAGCATCACTGGTACGTAAGTCTGGAAAACAAGCTAATGCACTCAAACTTGAGATAGTATCTCGTACAGTATATTCTAGGTGAAAATCAGGACAATCCAGCAATGCCGATTAATTACACAGGAAGTGACATCACGTGGAAAATGGCTATTATAGTTGTGGTGGCTGCAATTGGCACTAGGTGAAATTCAGGGCAGTGCAGCAATGTTGAATAATTAGTACACAGGAAGTGACATCAGCAGAAATAGTTGTGGTGGCTGCAATTGGTTGGCACTTCCTGATCTCATATGGGTGTGCTGTACATGTTTACGTGTAGTTGTGCTGTTGTGGGCACTTCTATTCACTTACACCAACAAGTCGGAAAGAGGATGCACACACACCACCAAGTTCCTGTCTCTTCCAACAGCTGCAATTGCAATGTCCATGGTTTTGTGTGCTGTATCTGTTCCATATCCTTGTACCACTGATGACAGCTGCTGTGTAGCAGCCAAAACCTTTGCTTTTTACAAAGTAGGGTAGTTTGATTACATGAGCTTTTTTTTGTGAGAGGTGCTTGCGTCTCTGTCTCATTCCAGGTATAATATTCGCATTGAGAACCTTAGTGGGGAGCGGGTACAGTTGAGGGAGCGCCAGTGGAAGATCTATAGCCTCTCAGGTACTCTGGAAACAGTGAAAGGGAGAGGAGTGGTTGGACAGGTAAGTGCACCAGACCCACTGATGGCCTTTCGGGTCAGAAAACATCATGGATGACCCCCCCCGCTTCCCTCCCATCCTCTCCAGGAGCCCATTCTCTCTTCTTCCCAGCCGGCCTTCCAATACAGCAGCCATGTCACCCTGCAGTCTACCAGTGGACACATGTGGTAAGACGGCATGAGCCTCGGTCCCAGGCCGGCCTGGGAACGAGGCTATGCAATACATGGACATATATGAATGGGTACATTTCTTGAGTCAGGCAACCTTTGTAATTTTCAGCACCAATTTGGAATGGTTATCTATGTCAAGACAATGATATAGTTTACTTCTGGCATGAAGCCTGGAGCTAGCTAGGTGATGATCTGGTTGGGGAGAGTGGGATGACCTCCTGCTGTGCAAGGGGAAGCCTGGCTAGGGATGACATGCGGTCATTACAAATTGCAGACTTTTGAGCTCCATGAGATCATTCTTTGAGGAATAGTTTTTGAAATCAAAAGAAAATGTCACAGATTAGACATAATGGAGTGATACATGTTCAGACATGCACTATGCAATTTTTTTTTTGTCATATGATAATTTTACTAACCTTGTCCATACCCACACAATATGAACTTGAATGTACATTCCACACACAATATAGGACTCATATTAATTTTAGTAAGAGCATTCCACCCAGGATTTTCAACTCAGTTGCATGGTAGGGGTGGGCAATATATCGTTATTATCGTATATCGTGATATTAAGAGCCCACAATAATCGTATCGTGGTGGATCGTGTTCACACTATTAGTGGTGTTGTTTTTGCAGAAATAAGGCATGCAGTAGCTAAATAGTGTATACATGCAATTTATGACAACATAGTAAATGCTTGGCTTGTAGAAATATTCTAATGTGGCATGAGAAGTCAAAAAAAACAAACTAGCCAAAACGCATTATCGTGATAATATCGAGATAATATCGAATATCGTGATAACTAACACGATATATCGTGACCACATTATTCTGATATCGCTCACCCCTATTGCATGGCCCCCCATAAACAAACAAAACCAACCAAAACTGTCTTCCCAGGCCTTCTACACCTCCAGTTTTTGCAAAAACTGGAGTAGTAGAAGACCTGGGAATGAGGCTACCAACACTGCAGGGGAAGGACCGAGAATGACAATAGTTGTTCTTCTCACACAGGGGTATGTTTCGCTTGGAGCGGCCAGACAAGCAGACGTTTGATGTGCGAGTGCCAGCCTTCACTCTAGACAGCCACAAGACCCACAAGACCCTCAAGAGTGTGTAGCTTGAGCAAGATTCTGTCCTCTCTGCTGTCATCAAATTTCTGTCACTTCACAAGTAAAGAGTTTTATATTATGTACAAATCACATATTTAAATTTTAAATTATGCTGGAAACATTTTATAGATTAAAGCTGTTACAAGATGAAATTTATAACTCATAGAACACTGTTGATTTGACTCTATTCGACCTTTGCCCTTTTGGCAGCTGTCCTTGTCTCCTCGTGTTCCTTCCTCCTCCTCCTCAGTTCACGTACCTCCTTTGCTTTGCTCCTACGAGACTTCATGATCTGATCATAGAGACGCTTTCTCTTCTTGCTCATCATCATGATGGCTAGCTTCTTCTCCTCCCTTCCTCCTGCGAGCTTTTCTTGGTCCCCATGGCCCTCATCTTGGTCTGCAGGAAGTCCCCCCTCATGTACTGTTCCAACTGACACCAAGGACTTCTTGTGTGTGCGTGCCTACAGATATGTAGATGGATCCACTTGATAAGTTAGGTGGTGTGTATATACTTGTCTATAGATAGATATAAGGTGACACAAGTAACCAATGGTTACAAGTATGTGATCCAACTGGGTGGTAGGTGTGGCACAGGGATTTGTGTGTATGTCCACAGAGAAGTAGATGGAAGTCAAGCCACCACCAATGCAATCTCAGTACAAAGACAAAAGCATGGTGTTTTACGAATGCCTCGAAATCCCAATTGTACTTCAATACGGTGTTTGTTTGTTGCCATCTGGCAAGCTAGAGGGCCAATTATTGCCAACTGCAGATTTGACCCCACCACACTTCAAATTTTATCACTGCCATGCAGCACAATGAATTGTCATGGCTCATGGGAGGATTTGCAAGGCATAACGTAGTGAAATTCAGGGCATTATGAGGCGAGCCTGAGTGAGCGCATGAGTCACTGCAAGCATACATGCATGGTTATCACATTATTAGAGCAACCAACATTGTGGTGCTCTAAATAGGAAGATCACTCACCAGCCACCTTACAAAAGGTGGGCTTATGATCATGAGGCAGCTGAATCTCACCTTTGGCTTGACATCTTGATTCTCAGGTTCGACAGGGACTTGCTCCAACCCCTCAACGTGCTCACCTGGAAAAACGAGTAACAAAGTCCAGAAGTTATTCTCAAGCGAGTCTAAACGTGACTAAACGTGACACGCTTCAGGGGAAATGTGTGTATGTACATGTAGCACCACCTGTTTCCATGTCTTGTTCCTCCGCCAGCTGCTGGGCCCTCTCTGGCGGGATGTAGTCCCCCTCCTTCTCCTCCACGAAGGGGGAGAGGTGGGGAGGGAGAGTGGCACCAGGTGCGTAATCATCCACAGGGAGGAGGTGCCTCACGTTTACACAGTCAAATACCCACTGCGGCTGGACATAGTCCCTGTAGAATGAGATGTGGAGAGTATACATGATTGTCTTTTGCTACAAGTACATAATGGTGGTTATCCAAGGATATGCAGTAGCTAGAGCAGACAAACTGTATAGTTATACAAGTCAGGTAGGTGGTGATTGCAGGGCATTATGGGGCAAGTGTGAGCGAGCTGCATATATTTCAGCCACCGAGGAAATATTGTGGAATCCGAAGTTGCTGAGTGTCACTCAGCGAGGTCACACTCATGAGTTGTGGGACGTTTGTGTACATTGTTGCCACAAGTCTAGCTGGGTACGGTTACAGGGCTTGTCTCATTTGTTGCTGTTTGCTTTTGTCTTCGGCACATTTCATTCCGGGTCAGCCTCGTTCCATGTGCCCATCAACTATTCGCATGGAATCAGTATCAAGAATTGTAGTGTTTCGTAGGTTAAATTGCATGCATCAGATTTACGGTATGGGAGACGAATTGACACCACCATGGGCTGCCGCTCGACTATGACTAGTGTGGGGCTCATTCTCACCGAGTAGGAAGTTTGGGTGGACCAAGTGAAAGAAGGTCTAGCAGATGTCAACAGCATCCATGACAAGTTGACCAATCGGATTTACCGGTCAGTATTAGTACAAGGCTCTGTGTGACATCTGCAAGACACCTTTCAGTTTGCCCCACCCACAACTTCCTGTGCAGTGAGACAACAGTCTAGCTCGATTGACTAGTCCTCTCCCCCGTCCTCTCTAGGCTAGTTGGGATCGCTGCCACCTCACCTGGACAGGAAATGGTGTGTCTGTACCGGTCTGTCGACCACTTGGTGAGTGATCGACTCGTCGGCCTCAGGGTAGGAGGCCCCAGGGGCATCCGTTGCCTCCCACGATACCATCCCTCCAAAGCTCCTGATGACAAATGTGAGGGCCTCCCTGGGGACCTCCCTCGCCAGGAAGAACTGGCATCCCTCAAACAGCTGCTTGAGTCTCTCCAGCTTGGCTTCTTCCTCTCGGGCTTTCTGGTGGAGCTCCTGTTCCTCTGGCTAGTTGTGTGTGGGTGTGTGTGTGTGTGTGTGCGTGTGTGTGCATGTGCGTGCGTGTGTGTGCATTGTGTGTGTGCATGTGTGCGTGTGTGTGCGTGTGTGTGTGTGTGTGTGTGTGTGTATGTGCGTGTGTGCGTGCATTGTGTGTGCGTGTGTGTGTGTGCGTGCGGGTGTGTGTGTGCATGTGTGTGTGCATGTGTGTGTGCATGTGCATGTGCGTTCATGTGTGTGTATGTGGGTGTGCAGGTGTGTGTGTGTAATGGTGTTCCATGTGTGTACATGTGCATGTGTGTGTGTGTGTGTGTAAAGAGAAGGAAAGCGTTTGTCTGTACAGTTGTTACATGCGAACTGTATAATGGTGTAAACTAGATATGCATATACTATTGCTCACAGTAAGTTCCAAGGGGATGTCATCGTCAACCGTCTCTTCCACGTCTGGTGGGCACAAGCACGAAAGACATTAACACTGCAAGTGAGAGTGTGCAATATTGGCATTCTTACCGTCCGTCACCACCCGTATCAAGCTCTGTCCCAAGGAGGCTAGGAGCTGCAGATACAAAAACAAATTTTGTAAACTCTGTCTTGTCCACACCATTCTGTAGGTCACACATTCAGAAGTGATGTCAGTACAGTCGGAAGGGGTTGGTAATCAACAGAGCAAGCAATACCAACTCCGTATATACCATACTAGTTGCTGTCTCCTCCATGAACAGATCTGATTGGCACAAGAAGCAGCCAATCAGAAGGGGCGGAGGAGAGTCATGTGACTACACATGGTACTATCGTACCTCTCTGTGGTCTTCTCCCTCCTCGTCGAGTAGCATCTCTGGTTCTGGAATCTGAGAGGGAAGGGATTCTGCCGTTGGGGGAGGAGCGAGCCCTTCAATCTGGACAGGTGTGGAAACATAAGTAGGTAAATACTGTGTGTTCCAGGTCTGATGGAAGGGGGCTTTAAAAGGCTTCGATCGAGACATTCTAACGGTAGGGGAGTTTGAGCTTGGGGAGTTTAAGCCTGGGGAGTTTGAGCTTGGGGAGTTTGAGCTTGGGGAGTTCACAACTACACAATGTACCTCAAGAGTGTGATCATGTGACCTGTCATGTGACCTATCCATCATATGACCAAGATAGCACTCATACTTGCACTTGGTACTTGAGGGTGAGGGAGTGGTACAGTTTGAGCTCCCAAACTCCCCATTCCAGCCAGCTAGCTCTCACTACGAAACATGCCTGTGGTGGGTACTTCAGGTTGAGGGAGTGGTACAGTTTGAAGTTCACAAACCCCATCAGAGTTGCATAAAACTCCACAAAAGTGAGCATCACTCGGAAATCCACATCAGTCGGCATCTGGCAAAGTGGAGACAAAGAGACGCCACTCTGAGTACAAGCACACTTGAGGGGAGAACGTTACCGCAGCTGCTGGCTAACCTCTTGACTGAACTGGTAGGGAGTGATCCAGGTCACCATCTGACCATGAATATCCACTTGATAGTAGATGCCCTTAATGGACAGGAACACCTGCGGCGTCATGTGATCACTTCAAGTTTTAATTACTTTCACACAGATGATTACACTCCTGGTAGGGGAAAAATTGTGCCGCGTAATCTAATCTAATCTAATCTAAACTAAATAATTAATGTTTGACTACTTACGAATGGCCTGCAAAGATTCTGACTACACCGTCGTGATCGCTATCATGCACTGTCCTCACCGAACAATTTTGGTGCTGAAACTCACCTTGGTGGTGGAGATATGAGCGCTTTTGTCTCGCCGTGGCCGCCATTGCTCGAGCGCTCCATCGACTTCCGGTGGTAGTACCGTTCTTAGGAAAGGCACATGAAGATTCTGACCACACGGCCGTGATCGCTGTCGTTCACTGACGCTTACATGCCAAAACTCACCGTGCTGGCTAAGTTGTGAGTGCTGTAATAATGTCTGTCTTCCTTTTGGCCGCCATTGCTCGCGATCGACTGAGCGTGGTTGCCACGTGGCATGTGCGTTAATTGGAACTAACTTAGCCTGCGCTATAGCTACGGCGAGTCGCAGACGGCGTTTCAACGGCTACCAGGAGTGCGGTTGCCCCTCGTAAATATATGAAACAGAATAGACTAAGGATCTCAATGTATACATGGTTATGGTTATCAAATGAGGAAACCTCCTTTCTCAGTAATCTTGAGTTTCCTACCACTATCCTTCTCAGTAATCTCAAGTTCCTGCCATCACTTTTCACAGTAATCTACATGTAGAGTGGACTCTTTCCAGTAATCTAGAGATCCCTTGGCTGCCATTTCCTCTCGTTCTCTAAACCCCCAACCCTGACCTTTCTTAGTGATCTTGATTCAATGATGTAATGCATCAATTCTACTGTGAGCCTCTTGCAGTTGTGGACCACATGAGCCTGCATTGTGGGAGAAACACAACTACTGGACCAGCTGCAGCCAAAGGTGCACTTGGCTCAAGCGTACGTAGGGATGGTTGAGTCACGCATAAGCCCATGACCGGTAACTGTAAGTAGCCTCATACCCAGGCTTTTCATCTGGAATTTTGTCTTGCAGAATTAGAGAAACTTGGCAGAAAGCCTGGCAGGTGAGACGGAGCCACCATGTCACCGGAAGCTCTGTGACAAGTCATCGCAGTCTTGAATCTTCTTACAGCCCGTTAGCACTCTAGATCGACACAGTTCGAACTGGTTCAAATTACCTTGTAATGTAAACACGAACCGATCCAAACCGCCCCGCTCCGCTCTGTACTGGACCACCACCAACTCATGAACTTCGACCTCGAACCACACGTACATGGAGCGTTCGGGCAGCGTAGTGTAAACGCACCTCCCAGATCGATCTGCGTCGAACCAGAACGAATCCACCCTTCTCGGTCTGTAGCGTAATAAACGGGCTGTTAGCTTCCCAACTTGCGCACTGACAATGATGAGCACTCCGTGGCCTTGATGCAGTAGATGTGATGTCACGGTGGCAGTGTACCACAAGTGAACCCCTCCTGGGATTCCTCCCGGCGTTTCTCCAAAGCTGAAACATAAAATCTGGGACGGAAAGCCTGGGTATGAGGCTGTAAGTGCAATGAACGTAATTCACACGTAAACACAAACAAGTAGCTGTACACCGACCGATGTTGTTATACCTGCAGTCTTCTGCGCTGTGGGAGCATACTGAACAGAAAGATCATCGAAAGTGCATCGTCCATGTCTCTCAGTGCATCCACGAAACTGGGATACCTGCCAACAAGGGGAACAGGAATGCTCATACCGTGGGAGTGAATCAGACGGCCTCCAAACAGCTGACCTTTCTCTGACAATGTGATCAAGAGTGTACACTGGCTTGTTCTCGTACAGTCTGTGTACCGTGTGCTCCTCATCCTTGTGCAGCGCACGTGTCACTTTCCTCATGAAAGCTTTGAAGTCCCTGAACTTGTCCAGTAGCGGCTCATGTGCCAGAAACTGGATGTCCTTTACATAGTAAAAAGTCTTGAGGGCTGTGCTGCCTTTGTTCACTTTCTTGATGTTCTTGGGCTCGTGAGGGTAAATCCCCTTCAGGATGCAGAGCCGTCTGCATGAGGAAGCCCCAGTCAATTACTTATGGACGCACAAGTTAGCCAGGATGATGTTATGTATGCAACACTATCATGAAGTCACACCCCTCAATAACTGTGGTGAGGTGACCAAATTACATCGATCATTAGCGGTTAGTTCTAGTCAGGAGTCACAAGCAGACATTTCGAACACAGTTACTGGCCTTGTCCCCAGACCCCCTTCAGCTAAGCCGCAAAGGTCAAGCACACAGTCAAGAAAATGGATCCAGTTGGAGGGCCGGGGGACAAAGATAACCTGTTGCAGCTTATGGGGGTGACCATCCCGCTGTGTATAGTAGTGCATTATTACAATCAAGTACAATAGATTCTCGTAGTACCTAAAGTCAGGGAGAGAGAGCTGCAGCTTCTTCAGTGCTTGGTTCCGGGATATGTAACTAGTGGCCATGCCACTCTCCCCCTGCGCAGGATTTAGATTGGTCAAACCACTGGAGAAATCAATGAATGATGCAGATAAATACCTTCCTCTTTCTCTTTCCCATCGCTACAGATCAGCTCCAGCTGAGTTCTGTTTAACTTTGCTACACGTGGAGGCCGGCCTAGCGCCTCGCGCAGCTAGCTTGCAGGTGGGTATCACGTGCCAACAACGTGACCCAGCTAAACGAGCGCTGTGTTGGCGGGAAATTTTTCGAGGGTTCTATTTTCACGACAGTCAGTAGTGATCGGCAATGGCTGACATACAGCTTTCAAATGGAGTGATCCAAGTAAGTTCGCCAGCACAGTGAATCTTGTATCTTACTTCAGCCACCCATTTCATCTCCCCTCTCGATCTCCCCGCTTGCAGGATATACTTCTTGGAAGAAACCCACCCCGACCTGTCCTGCAAGTGCTGGTGGGTGTATCGGAGATGTTGATGCACCAGCCTGTATTGATTATGGGTAGAACTTGCATAATGATTTGTACCTTTTGTTGTTATAGAATATGAAGAAGATTCAGTCTGAACAGGCAGCTGCTGAGCGCTACCGGCTCCAGATGTCTGATGGCACATACTACCAACCATGTAAGGACCATACTGATAGCAATGTGGGATGTGGTAGGCCTATTTGGAGGAGGAGATTTGACAGCTACTTACTGGCTTGCACTGCTACACACGTACTTCGTAAAACACCCCCTCCTTACCTGTTGTGAGTCCTGTGATGCCCCCCCACACTCACACTCACTACACCCAGGTATGTTGGCCACTCAGATGAATGACAAGATCCATTCGAATGAGTTGGACAAGTTCAGCATTGTCCAAGTGGAACGATACATCTGCAACACCATCCACGAGAGGAAGTAAGGGAAAGAGCATACCTAAATCACGTAGACGCTGTTCCAATCAAAGAAACATTGTCATTCCTGTGCTGTATCCTATACTAGTTACTAGTACTCCTACCTTCTGTATTGTCTGTGGCAGGGGGGGGGGGGGGGGGGGGTGGGGGGGGGGAGATATTGCTGCCTCCACACAACAGCCTGCAAATGAGCGGTTCTGCATTCTCATGTGTGCTATGTTGAATGCTCTGACATGATATACATGTATGTCTTCTTGAGTAATACTAGGCAATACTTGCATGACTTCACAATAACCATTACACGTGTCATTACACATGTACAGGATCATCATCATCATACAACTGAATGTGATCAAGCTTGGCCCAGCTGTGGGTGGACCCATCGGCCATCCTCAGGCACTGGATCTTGTGCGAGTCGATCCCAATGCACCGCCCGCCGTCCAGCGCAATCCCCCTGGTCCTGGTGCCCCTCCATATCAGGGAGGGGGTGGGGGAGGAGGAGGAGGTTATGGGGGAGGGATGGGGTGGCAGAACCCCCCACAGCAAGGCTATAGACCTGGTAGGGTGTGGGTGTGAGGAGTTGATTCCTGGGAAGCATGTGTAACTGTGTTTATGTCTCTTGACTAGGGAATCCACCAAATGCGGTCGGTGCTGGCATGAGTGGGCCACCAAGATCCTACACAAAGTGAGTGCCTCTGTCTTTATCACTCTCCAGTGGTTAGTACTGCCCTGGAGATAACTGCTTGGCTCCCTCCCATTCCCAGTGCTGCACCCCCGGCAAGGCCTGGGTTTGACGCCTACTCCTCCTCACAGCGAACCGTCTTCCCCATTGCCAGTCTCAGCCCCTACCAGAACAAGTGAGCCATAACTGCTAATGGCCTGGTATAACTCGTCACATGCAGTGATGCAAATGGACATCATCAGGTGGACGTGTGGAGGACTATATGAAAAATTGAACTCCAAAATGTGGCTGTATTTCCTGGCTTTGGACTTTTTCACAGCTGTGTGGCAGCTTTCTGAACCCGAGAAACGTCGCCAGGAGCGCCCCATGTCAACCACTCGGTCGCTGTTGAACGCTAGTCCATTCTCAGTGGTCAATTGCATAGCTTGTGCTCTGTATATGTACACATGACTGCGGTGTACTCAGGAATGTGCCACTCCTCCACATGTCCACCCAACGTCCACCTACATACGGATGACCGTTGGGAAACGACAGATCATTTTTTGACGCCTACCGTGCGTCACTGCACGTGACGAGTTTTACCAGGCCTTCCCCCGTGTTACTATACAGCAAGTGACAAAACACTGGGGTGGGAATTAAAGACCTGGGAACGAGGCTAATGTATATGTGGGTACATCAGTGATGCATACATGTATGTATGTATGTATGTATAGTTGGAGAATGAATTCAATAGCTGTACGCTGGGGCGGCGGAAGCACTTGAACTTTGGTCAGGCAAAAGTAGTGGAGCCAAATTTACTGGTCCAGGAGTTCGAAGCACGCCCTTGTAGGGGGGACTGGGATCGCATCTGCTGGCTTTCACGCACCATGCAGTCCAGCGGCTGGACCTGTTCTCCTACCTGTGGTACATAGTTTACAGGCCCAACCCAGGGAGCACTCATTTGCTTGTGGCTGTTGTTCATTGCACCGATCTTAGCCCACACCCTGTTACTGCAGTCTTGATATATCTCTCCAGGTGGACCATTCGAGCTCGTGTTACTTCCAAGCCACCGATACGGACATGGAGTAACTCGAGGGGAGAAGGGAAGGTGCTCAGTGTGAACCTATTGGACGAGTCCGTAAGTGAATGCAAGTGGAGGGGAGGATGCTCCTCTTTGTCTCCTCCCTCGAATGAAATCCTAGACCAACCCCCCCCCCCCCCCCCCCCCCCCCCCCCCCTCCTAAAAAGAAATACAATTGAGGAGTGTTTTCTGGGGGGGGGGGGGGGGGGGCAGAAAGGAATGTCTTCCACTTACAGTCATTATAGGGAAAACTGTAGACTGTCTTTATTTGTCTTCAATACATCGGGTGAGAAACCACTGGTAGCCGTGGTGCTGCTCGCTGCATGTCATGTAACGACCATGCTGTCTGAGTTGACATGAGCCAGAGCAAGTATTTATTGCAGCACTTACAACGTTGCCACCAGGGTTAGTTTTGGCACATAAATGTTAGGAATGATAGGGATTACAACTGTGTGGTCAGGGTCTTCGTGGGGCCCTTTGTTCTTTTCTGCCAACAAGTTGAACTTGAGCAAGGTGAGTTTCAGCACCAAAGTTATACGGTTAGGTCACCGCATGATAGCGATCACGACGGGGCAGTCAGAGTCTTTATAGGCCATTTGTAAGTAATATTTAGATACCACTTTGCAGTGCATTACGGGTTTTAGTGCACGAGGGCAATCTAGTTAACGGTCGAGGGCGAGATAATGCACGAGCCGAAGGCGAGTGCATTATCCGCCTGAGACCGTTAACTAGATTGACCGATATGGCTACCACCAACCTATGCTGGGTCACTTTTAGCCTCATTCCAGTATCGAGATATAGCTTTTCCACTACCACTACATGTAAGACTAATCTCTTCCCCTACCAGGAGTGTAATTTTGTTTCTCTCCTCACAGGGAGAGATTAGGGCCTCCTGCTGGCATGAGGCTGCTGACAAGTATGCAGCCATTCTCGAAGTTGGAAAGGTACAGCCATTGGGTGGCAGGTTGGTGGTTTGTCTCCCACCCACCAACCTAGCCTCGTTCCCAGTCCCACGCCCAGCTTTTCGTCGCTGCTTAGTACGGTAAAGCGGGGAGGGCCTGGTACATTTCCTCACGTGAGTGACGTCAAGGGTAGAAAGACCGGAAGTTTAACGTGGGCGTAGTGGGTCTCAGAACAGCATGAAGAACGAAGGTACCAGGTAACACACCACACGTATCTAGCTAGCGGGGGGCGACTGTCATACTCACCGAGCGTTGATGTGTAGATGGCTGAATAACACGCAAAACGTAGCGTCTTCGTTCTGAAAATTTTGCGGTTTTTCAATTACGTCATGCTCACGTGAGGAAATGTACCAGGCCCTCCCCGCTTTACCGTACTAAGCAGCGACGAAAAGCTGGGCGTGGGACTGGGAACGAGGCTACCACCAACCTATGCTGGGTCACTTTTAGCCTCATTTCCAGGCCGCATGGGAACGAGGCTAGGTCACTTTTGAGTGTTCAGTAGTGGAGGTTGTACATACCTGACACATGTACACATACTGTACACTACACACACTGCAACCACCACAACGCACACACCCACAACATACACACTGTGCACACTACACACACCCACAACATACATGCCCACACTGTGCACACTACACACACCCACACTGCACACTATACACACATACACCACATGCACACATACACCACATGCACACATACACCACACATACACACATACACTGTACACCACACATGCACACGTACACCACACACATACACCACACACAGGTGTATTACATCTCCAGGGGTCGTCTGAAGCCGGCCAACAAACAGTACTCTGGGGGCGTCAAGAATGACTATGAATTATCTTTTAGCGACGAAACTGATGTAGAACTGGTTGGTAAACATTGAAGCATGATGTTTATAACCCATAGGTACCGTACCGTAGTCGCGCGTTATTAGGTGCATGCGCCTATAACTCCACCGGAAGGAAATATGCGCCTAATAACGAATGACATTCCTCGAATAGGAAGTGCACTTCAAATTGAATTATAGCTTTTTTTCCCCCACTACATAGGATTGAAAATGGTAGAGCTTCGGGAAGAAGACTGCAGCGCTTAACAGCGAGTACCTGGGACGAAAGTTGAACCTGCAGTGAATATGTGCCTATAAGTGAGCTGCGCCTAATAATGCGCGACTACGGCACCCCTCCCCTCCCCCCCCCCCATTCCTGGCCTAAAATTGATCATTGATCTGGCTCTCCTTTCCCTTTTTCCTGTCAGCTGTGTGTGAAACACTGATCCGCAAGCTTATGCTGTGCTAACACCTGTATGTTTATTGTAGTGCACAGATGCAGTGGGAGATCTACCCACCGTCCAGTACGATTTTACCCCCATTGCCAACATTGAGAGTGTTGAGATCAACTCTTTCATTGGTGAGTACTTTTGTTCTGAGAAGGAGTGCCCTTGCTCTGAGGAAGAGCGTTCCTCAATAGCATCCCTTTCTCTGAGAAGGACTGTCCCTTGCTCTGAATGTGAGTGCTATGTTGCTGTGAGCGGGAGCATCCCTTGCTCTGAGCATTGCATTTTTGCTCTGAGCAGGAGTGTCTCTCGCTCTGAGCGTCCCTCTCTCTGCAGCTGAGCAGGAGTGTCTCTCGCTCTGAGCAGGAGTGTCCCTCGCTCTGAGTGTCCCTCACTCTGAGCTCTGAGCAGGAGCATCCCTTACTCTGAGCATTGCATTTTTGCTCTGAGCAGGAGTGTCTCTCACTCTGAGCGTCCCTCTCTCTGAGCAGGAGTGTCTCTCGCTCTGAGCAGGAGTGTCCCTTGCTCTGAGTGTCCCTCACTCTGAGCGTCCCTCGCTCTGAGCAGGAGTGTCCCTCGCTCTGAGCAGGAGTGTCCCTTGCTCTGAGCAGGGAGTATTGCTGTCTTCTGGTAAAGTAGTTTGTCGATGGGTCATGGATGTGTAAGTCAGTCATATAAACTCTTTGCTTTCCACAGATGTGATAGGGGTGTGTAAGGATGCTGCTGATGTCAGCACAATCATTACCAAAGTTGGAAACCGCAAGGTACAGTTGATGTCTGAGAATATTTGTGCACTAGAGAGATTTTGAAGCCTTATATACATGTATCTCTCTACCTTGTCTGAGAATATTTCCACACTAGAGAGATTTTGAAGCCTTATCTCTCTCTACCTTGACCTCAGGTTTCCAAGCGTGATATCCAGCTTGTGGACCGGTCTGGCAGGGTTGTTTCATGCACACTGTGGGGGGCAGAGGCCGAGGGTTTTGATGGGTCTGCCAGCCCGGTGTTGGCTATCAAAGGATGCAAGGTGTCCGACTTTGGTGGTCGGTCCCTCACGTCAATGTTCTCCACCGAGATGACAATTGATCCGGACATTCCTGAGGCCCACCAGCTGCGAGGGTGGTTCGACAATGTGGGGAAGAATGAGGAGGTGACATCCATTTCAGAGCAGAGAATGGGATCTGGTGAGCTTGTGTGTATGGGGGTGAGATGCATGAAGAGGAGGGAGGAATAAAAGGATGTTAGCCTCGTTCCCAGGCTCCCACGCAGCCTGGGAATGAGGCTAGAAAGATGTATGAGTTAAGCTTTTCCTCATCTCCCAGGGCAGCCAGCAGGCTACCTGAACATTGGTCAGGTGAAGGAACTAGACCTGGGCCGCAAAGAGAAACCGGACTACTTCAACTGCAAAGCAAGCATCACTTTCATCAAGAAAGACAGCTGCCTCTACAAGGTTAGACTACATGACATGTAATCTTTCTGTCAGTCAATTTGGAGGTCAATAACCAGTTTTACTGGTGGCTGATCAGTGCAGTGGGGATGACAAGACTCTGGTCTGTACGCAAGTCAGTGACCCAGAGCAATGTCTTACATCAAGCTGATTGACAGCCCAAAGAGGAACTGAAGATGCCTTCCTTCACCAAATAGACGGTTAATGCTGGAATCTGACAAGATGTTTCACATAGTGCACAAGTGCTGGATGCTCCTAGCCTCGTTCCCAGGCCTACCCCATTTGACAGATGCGGAAGAGCAGCGCGGCGAAAAACGGGGATGAGGCTAGGATGCTCCAGAGTCGTCATAGGGTGGTTCCTGGGGATGACACTATGTTGGCTAGGCAATGACCTCTGGACTGCATTGATGACATTTTCTGTACACTGTCTGCTGCTTGGTGAATGTGACAAGATACATAACACGTAGTGATTTGCCCTTGTAGGCATGTCCCTCTCCTGAGTGTAACAAGAAGGTGACGGAGACAGGGGCTGGGGAACAGTACCACTGTGAGAAGTGCAACCAGAGCTTCCCCAATTTCAAGTACAGAATGATTCTCTCAGTAAGTGCACAGATGCACACACACACACACACACACACCAACACGCACAAACACACCCACACATCCACACACACACATCCACACACACACATCCACACACACACACATCCACACACACACACACACACACACACACACACACACACACACACACACACACACACACACACACACACACACACACACACACACACACACACACACACATGTATTCTCAGGTGAATATAGCTGACCATGCTGGTAGTCAGTGGGTGACGTGCTTCCAAGAGACTGGCATGGAGATCCTCAACGAGTCTGCTCAGGGTCTGGGAGAACTTCGGGAGCAGGTGAGGAGGAGGAGGGATGCAGGGAGAGCACTATCTGTGTGGAAGTCTGAAGGTGTTAATGGGGTGAACCTCTGCTCCACTGTAGGATGAGGCTTCATTTGACCAGTTGTTCCAGCGGGCCAACTTCAAGGAGTTTATATTCCGACTGAGAGCCAAAATGGACACCTACAATGTAAGCAGCTATAATCCATTGTCATCACTTATGGGAGATGAATTCATGTTTGCGTTTAGCAAACGTCACCTCCGTAATCTGAATTTAGCTGTGGGGGCATTCATTTTGTATTAGGCTTTTATTAGTGGGTATTTATTTAGTGGATTGGACTAAATTTGGAACCCACCAATATCAGCATGTGACATCACATACATAAGCTAGCTGCCTTCAAACACTGAAGGAGGTTAGCTGTATAGTCTATAATATATCTACAAGGTGAGAGCAAGACCTGAGACATTCTGTAAAGGGAGTTAGTCCTACCTGTTCCACTATCTGTTACCAGTAGACTGAGCAGCGTGGTTGCTACTTGAAGGGGTTCCGTGAATATTGTACTCTGAGGTGGTGATGATAAAATGTTGGTGTACAAATTACGTCACCTGTAACAGGTGTACATATACATGTACATGTGTGATTATCAATTGTACATGTACTATATCTGTTAGAATCATATCCATTTCTGTGGTTTTAGGATGAGCAGCGTTTGAAATGCGTTGCACTGTCTGTGAGCCCTGTGAACTATGCCCAAGAGACGAGGAGACGTATCGAGGAGATCAAACAGATGATGGCTCAGTGACCGTCCTCCTCAGATGGCATTGATTGGACACTGTATCTAACCATTAAATTTTCGTTTCTTGTCTTGATTGAAACATTACTCTACCAGTTGCATTGTATGTGTGGCATGCAAAATCCACCACAGTAGTCATTTTGAGATGATACTTTCACTCTCATTACATGTAGCTACTGGCTTCTTTTCCCACTTTCTGTTTTTGATCACTTCATAGTTATGTAAAAATCAAAAATGTAGATGAGGAAAGGCTTGCAAGCAGACAGGTTCCTAGCCTCGTTCCTGGGCCTGGAATGAGGCTAACAGGTTCCAAGCATGCACTAAGAACCAGAATGCATTTGCACCATTGTGATCAGCATGAATGGAGCACTCCAATGATGTCTGTTGCTATCAGTTGAAGTTTGATCCAAAATCATGAAAATCATGACTAAATCCCTCTTCTCGCTGAGTCACTGTTGCACCAAGGATCTACTAAGCATACAGCTGCTTCAAGCCTAGTCTCGGTCCCAGACCCAAACCAACCTAGCAGCACTAGCTTCTCATTGCAGTCTCTTATACCCAGATCCTTCATCTAATATTACTTCCAGTAGTATGATACTGAAAGCGATCCATACCAGGCTTGGTTTGGGTCTGGGACCAAGACTAGTCCCAGTGCCAGGTGTCCTTGAAGGAGATCCAGAGAATGCTATCCCGGTGAATGTTTTCCCTAAATTAGTAACTGTTCAGTGCAGTATCAGAAAGTGTAACAATGATACACACATGTAAAAGATCCAGAAACATTTAAAATACCTGGATACGCTTATTGATCCAGTCACACACATAAAGGAGCCCATTACAATCAAACACAACACCACATGGAAAATCAAATTCACCTCTTCCACTCCCTTCCGTGCCAAATGAGGTGGGGAATGCACCAGACAACAGGAATGCAGTAATACAATGGCCTCCGTGGTCTGATACATATACATAGTTGTGTGCAATGTGTATTCCCTCAGGTTTGTTAAGTTTCCGTACCCAACTCTTCCGACTAAACTGCCGGAGGTAGCGGCCGTTTGGGTCCAGGACCTGAACTCGGTTGTTGCCAAATTCACACACATAGATATTCCTCTGGCTATCGAAGGCTAGGTCACTAGGCCTGTTATACTGCCCAGGTCCAGAGCCTTTAGTGCCAAACGATGTGATGAACAATAACTCCAAGTCAAATACCTGAATTCGATTGTTTTTGTCGTCACACACATACACTTTGCTTTGGTGAATTTTGACCCCTCGTGGCATGTTGAACTCTCCTGGTTTGCTTCCCTCACTGCCACTCCCAACACTCTTGACAAACTCGCCATTTCTGTTAAACTTCTGCAGCTTGTGTTTACTGGTTACATAAAGGTTATCGTTGCTGTCAATGGTGATGTAATATGGGTGCAGAAACTGTCCTGGTCTCTCTCCCATGGACCCAATGGTACTAATCCTCTTGCCATTGCGGTTAAACACTGCAACCTGGCCACGGAATGGTGAGGACTCTGTAACATACATTTCACCATGGCTGTTGAATGCCACTCCAAATGGATCCTGGACCCCTTCAATCAACCTTACTGGCCTGCGCAGCTGAGTTGGGTCAGGGTACACGACTACCCTGAATGGGCTGCCATGGATTTCATCACCGTTCACATTCACACACAGCTCATGCCTTCCTCGAATGGTGGGAGTGTATGCCACTGTGTAGGTGGAAGAAGATTTCTGTATCACAGTGGCCTTTGTGATTGAACTGGAGGTTGTGGAGTTCAGCTCAGCTGTGACATGCTGGCTGCTAGAGCATGGCCTGCCATCGGAAAACAAAATTTCAATTGAGAATTGAGAACGCAATTTGACAGTAGCTGTCTCCAATCCAGCGCCACTGACTCTGAATGTAAAGGAAGTAGGTGTGGCCTGCCTGCGGGTGCGGGAGGTATGTGGAGACAGACTGACCAACTGTAGCTGCAGCTGTACCAGTTGACGATCTTTCTCTTGCAGCTGACAATTCGTTTGTTCCAATTCTTGATTCTTCTGGTGCAGCTCCTGGTTCTGCAGCTCCAGCTGGGTATTCTTTTCTCGTACCATTTCATCCTTTCGTTCTAGCTCTTCGTCCTTTCGTTGCAGTTCTTGGTGAAGTTCTTCAACCTTTCTATCCTGCAGTTGGTGAATCTGAACACCTGCCATTTGCAGCTGATGACCAAGAACTTCGACTTCTTGCTGAAGGTTTTCAATCTGATTGTCCCTCTCTCGGATATCTCTCTCTACGGCTGCCATTGCCTCAGCTGCCCTGCTATCCCCCCTCTCTCCCTCCCTCTCTTCACTCCCTTCCTCCTGAACTCTCTGAGAGTACTGGGGTTCCACCTTCAGTGTGGCTATGCGTTGACAAAGCTCCTGTGCAGAGGGGCGTTCCCTCTCCCTGTTCTTCAGGCAGTCGAGAGCCACAGGAAGGAGAGGGTGGGTGTGGTTAATCAGATCTATGTGATTCTTGCGACGTTCAACTTCAAGCACAGGTACTAACACAGTTCCTGAGGGAAATCGTGCATCTTCCATTTCCATTTCCATCGTGGGAGGGTCTGGGTCAGGGAAGTTGCGCGTCATGATCTGGATGGTAACCACACCGCTGGAGAAGACGTCCAGTTTCTTACTGTACACTGGTGGTACCTTCAAGGCCTCTGGAGGCATGTAGGCCAACGTGCCTGGGCACTGGGTGAGGGGGGTTATACGAGGGTGCATTTCAGACAGCTTCGACATTCCAAAGTCAGTAACTTTTGCTCTGCTGCCTGCTATGAGGAGGACATTGTTACTTGAGAGGTCCCTATGGATAATCCCATTCAGGTGGAGGTAGGCGAGGGCCAGGGCTACATCATGGCACAGATTAACCTCAAGGTAGTAGGGGAGTGGTTTGTTTGATCGTTCAAGAAATCCAGTGAGAGATTCGTCCATCAACTCCATCAGCAGGACAAGTAGGCCGGACTCAGGATCACGAGCCACACCAAGGTACTGTACAATGTGGGGGTGCCTTATCTCACTGAGGAATTCACACTCCTGTTCGAACCGTTGTATGATGGCCTGGCTGCCAGGATCATTGAACTGGAAGAGGACAGGATGGAGGAGCTTGGCTGCACAGGGGAGCTGGTCGAGTATGGCCTTGCAGACCTTCCCATAGGACCCAATCCCGAGGGATTCTTGAGGCAAGAGTTGAAAGTTTTGGTACTGGAACTGCTTTTTGGGTGGAGTTTGCCAAGCCATGGGTGCTGGTAGCCACTACCTGGAGTGAAAGTTTATTGGAATTTGGGAAGCAAGGTACAATAATTAGGAGTATGTAAAGGTAGCAGTGAACATGCTTAACAATGAGTGTGCGGATGCATCAGACTACAGGTTTGATAATATTGTGAACATGCAGAAGGCCCAACCGACTTGGTACCCATTCCCATAGCAACTGTGGTGAGTTCCCAATCAAAGGACTGTTGCTATTAAATATACAATGGCAGAATCACATACAAGAGCACAGGTGAGAGCACTGGCTAAGAGCAGCAGACTAGGACAGATCTCGAGGCTGAGCACACAGCCCTGCTCATATGCAGCCCTGTATAATTTCAGTGGGTAGCTACTAGCTACACTCACCTAGAGTGTGTTCTCTTGGATTTGAGCGCCTCAGTTCCATATACTGTGATTCCTGACTGACCACAAGTAGTGATGATCAGTGAGTGCTGGTATGTTTATAAATAGGACATCTAAAATTAAAGATGGGGCTGCATGGTTTCTACATCAGCATTCCAGTGTAAAATGCAAGGACATAATATTCTGTTGTGCTCAAACCATGCATGGGTGCTATATACTGTACGGCTCCCTATATGGCTGCATGCAATGGAGATTGGTGACCCGCATGGCTCAGTCGCTTATTGTATCCCACTCCATTCTTACTCGTTCTTCAATGCCATGTATTATTATATGCACACACATAATATGTACAGCAGGAACCCCATTCCCACCTCCAGTCTTTGATTGCTTGCAGTATGCAAACTGTAAGACTGGAGGTGGGAATGGCCTGGGAACGAGGCTATGAAGTGGGTGACATGAACATGCTCAGCATGACAGATTTGGTGATGATCAGTGATGAAGTCAAATTCAACATGGAGGTCTTCTCAGACTATGATGTACATGAAGTCACACACCTGCAGTAAAAGATAGGCATCTTGCGTGATGACAGTCATGCGCACACTATTTCAGGCAAACTTATTGATCAGTGACAGGAAGTGGGCAGAGTCTCTTTCCCAGGCCCCGCCCAGCTTTCCATCGCTTGCAATACGGTTAAGTGATGAAAGCTGGCGGGGGCCTGGGAACCAAGCTAGGCCAGCCCTACAGAAGGACATTCCAGGGTTTCGATGTCACAATACAAGTTGGCCATTAACCACTAGTCTACCGCTACCATCTCAAAGATCACTTGTGAACGTACAGTGCAATTCATGATAATATTCTGCATCCCCAGTGTAGTTTCCAGAGAGAAAACAGGCCTGCCACTGCACACTGCACTGTGTGTGTGTGTTGTGTGTGTGTGTGGGTGTGTGAACAGGGAGGAGGAGGCTATCCTTTCAACTACGAAAGTACTGAAAGCACAAGTTTGTTTCACTACCTATGTTGTGTGGTACAGTCCTCCAACTGTCGACTGACGTACTCCATTGTTATTCCATCCTGCTGTGGTGGTGCACGCAGTCAGAAAAAGAGCATACGGTAAAGGTGCTGCAGAAACACTGAGCCCAGACTTGCTTAGTCTAGCTGCTAGACCCTCCTCTCCCCCCCCCTGCCCCCCTGGAAATGAAGGAACGGTTCCTTCCTTCATTTCCAGGGGGGAGGAGGGTGTTCCATTTTTTTTTAGCACTGTTTTCTGATGCTCCTCTTGTCTGCCTTTGTGTTGTAGGGGTACTGGGAATGAGACCATACCAGTGTGCTGGCAACATTGTTGGGGGCCTGGGAATAAGACCATAGCAACATTGTAGGGCGTCTGGGAATGAGGCCAAATCAGTGCTGGTAACATTGTCAGGGGCATGGGAATCAACATTACTCTCTGACCTCAATGCTTACTGGGGCTGAACAGTGTGGATACAAGTACCTGATGTAGCCAGTGAACCCCAACACTATTGTCAGGCTAGCTAGCCCCATTTCCAGGCCCCATGAGGCTACAGGCTAGCCTGCAGTGAGTATGTGGCCCGTGCAGTCCACTTACTGCTGTGTCAAGTCGCACTCCACAGGCACAGAAGATGATGTGCTTGTTCTGGTGCAAGATATTCCTGGTAGATAAATGGTAGGGATGATGATAAATGCAAAGGTAGTCAACATTTGCATCCCACCTTGCGTAACACAATTGATGGTGGCTTACTTCTGACATACTGGGCAGATGACATCAGTTGTGGTGAGGCATTCAATAGCAGCACACAAAGCATCCTCATTGAACTCGAGATCTTGTTCATATTGCGCTAAGATTGTTTGCTCTGGAGAGAGGAGGAGGGGAGGAGGAGGGAGGGAGACAGATAGGAAGGCGTGGTGGATAAGGTAATGATGTTCAGTGAAGCTAGGGGCTTCCTGCTTACCTTCCTTGACAAGCTCTTTTGTCAGTTCATCCATGATACCCAGAACATAGTCAATGTCCTCATCAGTGTCATGAGAGGACTGTGTGTGAGTGTACAGGGAGGGGTGAGGTGGAGGGGAAGAGGGAGGGAGGAGGTGGAGGGGAAGAGGGAGAGAGGAGGTGGAGGGGAAGAGGGAGAGAGGAAGTGGAGGGGGTGGAGGGGAAGAGGGAGGGAGGATATGGAGGGGAAGAAGGGAAGAGGAAGGAAGAGGGAGGGAGGAGGTGGAGAGTGATGATGTGGGAACAAGAAGGCAAGTCACCTGCAGACATCCAATTGGTACATGTACTCACAATAAAGTCTTCATCACTGCCATAGAGCGAGTCCCTGTTTGCCTTCTTGACCATCCCTGGAGTGCACTCAGGGAAAGATGCCCGCCTCTTTTGAGTGGGAAGCTGCGGCAGTCCCACATTCTCTCTTCTCATCTGCTCCCACTCCTCCATCATGGCATCGTGGACTGACGATGCTATCTCCAGGTTCGACACTGGTCTCACTGACGGAGTAGTGCTGGCTTCTACATGTCTTAAGCGTGACAGGAACCTCTCTCGGCTTGCCTTTAGCCTTGCTGTGCATCGCTGGGTTAGAGTGATTAAACACACATGCAGAGAGGACAGTCAGCAATGCACACAAAATCACAGACATAAAGACAGCTAAAGTGTTCAGCTGCAGTCAGTGCACTGTCCATGCACCAAGGTAACGGAGGGGATATCCGGACAGAAGGGGATTTCCGGACACGGCCCCAGCTTTCGCTCTCTAGCAGTTTTTTTAACAACTGCACAGCGTTGGAAAGTTCGAAGGTAGGGTATGCATGCGCACTTACCATAATTCGGAAGAATTGCTAACGGAGTGAATGCGAGGGGCATGAAGTGCCGTGTCTGGAATTAAAGACTGTCCGGAAATCCACTCCGTTACCTTAGTACCTGTCTGTATGCACTCTTCCATGCAGGGCTGCCGCTGTTCCTGTGGAGGGACTTCCTGTACTCCTCTCTCTCCTGCGGGGTCCTTATGCTAGGTCTAGCAGCTCCCTCCATTGTTTTGAGTATTGTACACGCGTGCTGGCATGTAAACAAATCGGATGGGCTCTATTTAGAGTAGATCCCCACAACTTAGATCACGTGCAATAACTTGTGTATAAATTCACAGACTATAGTACTCAGCGTGGAGACCGGTGGAATCTGTGAACAGCTAGCTACTGCCATGGCCGTTCAAGCGGCTTTACAATTTTGGAAAGACTTTGACATCCTAGAGTTCCAGGTGGATGGTTGTACATTATTGTTCTCCTGTGAGGCATCTGTGGTTTGAAGTGTTTGAGAAAAAATTTCTCCCCCATTCAGAGGCAACTGGACTCCCAAGCCTCAGAGATTGCCAAGAGACAGGATGAGTCAGATGTATCCAGGAAGAAGCTTGTTGAGCTCAGCAGAGAGTTCAAGAAGAACTCTTCTGAGGTAGTTTAACAACAGTCTCACAGGCCAGGACCACTGGCTATTTGGCATCACCACTTGGCTTGTCATGCCAGGAGACCTGTTGACAGTATTGTACCATGCTGGGGCCCCATACCCTTTTTTCATCGCCATGCGCACAGGGGGGAGCCTGGGAACGAGGCTAGGTCTGATCAAACTTCCGTCGACCATTACAACTGCAGATGGTACGATGTTAAAAGCAATTAATAGTGCCATAACAAGTGAGTCTTTAAAAGACCTGATGTGTCTCGGCACGACTTGATATCAGCTAGAATCATGCAGAGGACATGGCAGCTGCTTAACCCTTTATTATGACTGCAAAACCTGTTAGCTATGAGACTTTCAGCTTAAGTGAGCGTCAATATCCTTGGAGGTTCTGTGTGAGCAAGGGGTGGGTCAGGAATGTTCACCCAAAGGGTGAAAGCAGTATGGTCGTGTCTGGGCTTGATGTTAATTTAGTCAACACCTTGGCCAATTCTTTCTGCACTTATTTATATAGCTATAGCTAGCTAGCTAGAGCTGAGTGAGTTAGTATGCACTTGATCATGAGTGCAGCACACTGGATGAGTGAGTATTCATTGTCCTGAATTATTGTATTATAGCTACGTAGCGGCAGTCTTAGTAAGAGGATTCATGAGCAGCCATGCAAACCCATGATCACTTTTGAAGACCTACTTGCAGGCTATAAATACGTTTGACACCCTATTAAGAGTGTAGAACATGCAGCACTTGCGCGGGCGCATTGCGAAAAGCGACGTACGTACGTACCACGTACGTACGTACCACGTACGTACGTACCTACGCATCCAGCACTGTGTCTCGGCACTTCGGTGCCGAGACAAAAACTAATGTGCTCCTGTGCTCACAAGGCAATGAGTGCAGCTGGCATACAAGACGACGTGTGATATAGTTTTCAGCTGCCAATGTGGTCCTGCATGCCAGTATGTTATTCTCCATATGCTGTTCAGTAATTACGGGTCATGATGTGGTTAGGATTGGGATAGGGCCTGCCTTAGCCTCGTTCCCAGGCCCGCCTGCCGCTTTCGGTTGCACGAAAGAACGCGATGGGCCTGGTATGTTTCCTCACGTGCGTGACATCGAGGGTAGAAAGGTGGTAGAAAGGACTTAATTGAACGTGGGCGAGCTGGGGCTCAGAAGAGCAAAGGTACGAGGTAACTTACCACACATATCTAGCTAGTGGGGGGACTCATACACACCAAGCATTGAATGTGTAGTTGGTTGAACAAATACGCAAAACTTTGCTTTTTCGTTCTGAAAATTTCCATTTGTCGATTATGTAATGCTCACGTGAGGAAACATACCAGGCTCTCCCCACTTTTCCGTACTGCAAGCGACGAAAAGCTGGGCAGGGCCTTGGAACGAGGCTAGGCCTGCCTAGTATTAGCTTACAGAGAATACCACACTGTGTCACTATTGGCATGTGTAAGCTACTAGGAATATGAGGTACAACTAGTTGAGCTTATAGACACCAGGGGCAGTCAGTCACCTTGATCTTGGTATTCTAATTAATGAGGTCTTTGTTCTGCAGGAGGTCCGTCGCAGGGTGGCACCTCTACTCAAGTCATTCCAGAGTGAGGTGGATGCATTGTCAAGGCGGGGCCAGTCTGCAGAGACCGCTTTTCTCAGTTCCTACAAGAAGATTATTGAGATCCCAGGTCAGGATTATTGAGATCCCAGGTCAGGCTTTTACCGTACTGCATACCAACTCTTCTCTTCAGCCCCCAGGAAACTCATTTGCCTATTACATATACAACTCAAATATCCACCAAGGGGTGGTCCCTTCCAATAAGTGCCATACTTACAGCTATGGTGGATATACATGTAGGTGTTGCATGGGTGTGGCATACTGTACCACTTTGTGTACTACAAAGAAGTCATGCAGGCACTGTGAACTTTCACTGTGGTCACAAATTCACCTGCAGTTTAGCGCAGGGTGGTCACACAGTCACAGGCAGTCAAATTGTGACCCTGGTCACAGCCATATATTAGTGGGGTGTACGACCACCCTTGATGCATGTGCATGTTTTTTTAACCCTTCCTCCTCCCCCCCCCCCCCCCCCCCCACCCCCCTCCCCCTCCTCAAGACCCCATCCCAGTGCTCAAGCAGGGAGTGGTGCACCACCAGAAGCTGATGCAGGCTCAGGACTTTGAGATTGAAAACAAACAGCTCCGGGAGACTCTGCAGGAGTACAACAGAGAGTTTGCTCAGGTGGATAGTATGTTAACACATTAACAGCTCACCAAGAGTGCAAAGATGTTGACGTTATAGACAAACACAGTATACGCGATAGCACCTGTTCGATGCGAATCGGCAGAGATGTCACATCGATTGTAGCTGCACTGTATCCTATAAACATTCCACGCGGTATATGCATCAACACAGTGCTTTGACGTTCTAATATTGACATGCCTACCCTTTCAAATGACATAACTGTGTTACAAGATGGACATAGAATGTAGACTCATAGTCCTATCCCTTATTGCCCTGAAACCCTGCCTCCTGTCTCCTATTAGTGTTTGTCTCCTTTTTCACTACATGTATATTATATGTCTGTAATACATTTACTCCTGGTGATGAGAGCACACCTGGCGGAGTACTAAATTTGATTGGTCACACTGGAATTTTAATTGGACGTAGGTAAGAGTGAAAAATGCTTGGGAATCCTCCTGAGAATGGTCAGAAAATGGCCAGTGCCAGCTGTACTCTGACAAGCACTATTCTCTCGACTTGAGGCTTATCGTCGGCGTGTACCATCGTTTCCAACCAGGTGAAGAACCAGGAGGTGACCATTGTGAGGCTGAGAGAACAGATGAAGGAGATGGAGGACAGACTGGAGGAGCGGGCAGCTGTAAGTCCTCGGGCCTTCCCTCCTGGTCGTTTCTTCTTGGATGGCATAGCTCATTGCCTGTGTGATGTCACTGTGTGCCTCTGTTTGATAGGCTCGTGCCAGTGAAATGGAGGCAGAGGTGTTGCAAGCCTATCAAGAGAAGGAAAGGTGACTGCACTGCGTGAAATGCACTCTCATTGTCTTCACTCACAAACTGTGCCCATGCTACCCCCACCACCTCCCTCCACACCTCCTCTATAGACCTTATGCACGTCTTTCAATAATTACATTCCAACGTACGATTACGTCATCAATTACATAGCGACGTTCGATGCGTTGCTACGCCACCATCTTGAGTGGCAAGAACGTGTACGACGCGACGGTGATGATGTGCGCCGCCATCTTGAGTGGCAAGAACGTGTACGACGCGACGGTGATGATGTGCGAGCGGAAGTATTCTTAGTACTACGATCGAGGACCTGGATGCAGCGACAAAGTAGAGGTACGATGAAAGCTAGATATGCTGCCAGGATCAGCCATACATGAACTCACATTGGGCTGCCAGTTTTCTCTTTTCACAGCAGCGAGCCATCTATGCGCCTGTCAGGATCAACAGGAAATCTGTAGAAAGGTAATCCACAGTCTTTGTGGAAACGATTGGTGCATCCAACGGCACAACAACTCTTAACCATCGTGTTATTCGTTCGCCTTGAACCGACGATGACGCTAAGTACGGTTCTTTTGCCACTCAAAATGGCGGCCCGCCTAATTTCACGGCGGGCGCGGCCCGTTCGCTAATGACGTAATGCCTTCTGACGTCATGTGCATAAGGTCTATACCCACGACCACACCCCACCCACCACCCACCACACCCCCACCACACTACCCATCACACCACCACCACACTACCCATCACACCACCACCACACCACCCACCACACCCCCACCACACCCCATCCACCACCCACCACACCCCCACCACACTACCCACCACACCCCACTACACCCACCCACCATACCCTATACCACCGACCATTCTCTATACACCCCCTCTAGGGAGCTACAGGCCTCCACTACTGCTGCTCTCAACAGACTGGCCCAGTCTGAGTCCAAGATTTCCACCATGCAGACTGGTAGGTGAAACATAGTTGCCACTTGATTTTTCCGTTATACTGTCATGAAAAGTGGTGTGTTATGTCTTACACTGTATGTGTAGCTCTGGAAGCTACGCAATCGGAGCTCTTTGAGCTGAAGAACAAGTTTGATGAGGAAGCTGCAGCAAGGTGGGTGTGTGTGTGTGTGTTGTGCAGTGTGGGTTAGCAGGTGGTGCAGTTGGAGTTTCTGTGGTGGTCCATCATTCCTAAATTTACAGTTGCATGTGGGTTCTGATTGCCAAGGTGTGTGTTTGTTTGTTTGTGCAGGGCTGCAGAGCTGGAGATCCTAATGACTGACTTAGAAAGAGCCAACCAGGTACATGTATGTGTGTGTGTGTGTGTGTGTGTGTGTGTGTGTGCATGGTGTGTGTGTGTGCATGTCTGAGTGTGCATTAACAGGAAATCCCGAGCTCTAGCTAGGTTTGTCTACCATTAAAAGTGCACAAGCATTAGGTACATTGTGTACTTTGTGCTTGTTGACTGACTTGTTGTACACCCTTTACCCCAGCGTGCCTCTGCGGCAGAGAAGGAACTTGAGGCTCTTCACCAGCAACAGTCTGACAATGTGGCCTCCCTTGCACAGGAAAAGGTATGTGCTCATGAAACTGTGCAAATGACTGTCACATTCCATCAGTAACTGCTTGAAGTGCCTGGAGGAAATGTTTGGTTCTTAGGCATTGAGTATGATGAATCTCTCTTGCTCATTCCCAGGTTTCTTCTGACAGGGTTGAACTGGAGCTGGAGCTGCAAGCCAGAGACAAAGAGGTGGAGCTTGGCTACAAGAATTGTCAGAAGAACTTGTTCACTCCCCTCCCCTCCCTCCCACCCTCACACCCTCCCTCCCTGCCTCCCTCCTTCCCTCCCTCCCTCCCTCCCTCCCTCCCTCCCTCCCTCCCTCCCTCCCTCCCTCCCTCCCTCCCTCCCTCCCTCCCTCCCTCCCTCCCTCCCTCCCTCCCTCCCTTCCAGATCTCTCGTCTGGTGGAGGATGTTCAGCGGCTCCAGTCAGGCCTGGCGCGGCTAAGGGAGGCCTCTTCTGTGCAAATCCAGTCTCTTGAGGAGCAGCTAGCTGAGAGGCTGGCCGCCATCGGTGTGCTGGAGGAGAAGTTAGCAGTACAAGGGGACTATGAGGAAATGAAAAGAGAGTTGAAGTAAGTCCCTCCCTCCAATAGAATGCAATATTAATTACCCTGTAAGATTGGCTTACTATACTAAATGCCCTATCCCCCAGTGTGATCAAGATGATTGAGTTTTCCTCGAGCAGTGCCAGTTCTCAAAAAGGCTCCATCACAGAGGGGGTGAGATGTCCCTCCTTCTTTTGCAATGGAGCATGTTTGTTCGAACTTGATAGTATTTCTCTCTCTCTCTCTCTCTCTCTCTCTCTCTCTCTCTCTCTCTCTCTCTCTCTCCCACTCTCTCCCTCTCCCCTGCTACAGGTAGCCCCTTCTAAACCGCTTGAGGTGTTGCTCCTTGAGAAGAATAGAGGTGAGGGTGCCACTCTTATGGTAGTGTTATTAAATAGCTTACTATTGACACGTGCGATTGCGCCGATGTAGCTAGGACGAGTTAGCGATTGAGCTGTGTATGCGTCGCTACCATGTCTACAGCAAAGCAACTGCCGGGGAAGAGCTAGCTACTGTGTGAGTGTGAGTCCAGGAACATGAAGGACAGTAACTGTATGCTTATATAGCGACTAGCTATGGAAAATACCAGCCACACCAAACTAGTACCGTACGTAGTCTCCCACTAATGCCCCCCCCCCCCCTTCTTCGTGTGTTTAATATTTGCGGTCTTACTTCATCCGCGAATACCGTGAAATTTTCCCCACCGCGAAATTAACTGCAACTACGGTAAACAAACTTTACTTCTTCCACCTGATGCAGCCCTTCAGAATGAAAACACCTCGCTGAAACTGGAGCTGTCTGAACTGAGAAGTGAGTATCTATGTATCCCCCCCCACACCCACACCCACACCAGCATAATGCTTCTCACATACTCAAACTTCCCTTCCTCCTTCCTTCTCCCCCAGACCACTTCACCTCCCTCCAGGGACAGCACAGTGATGCCCTCCAAATGGTTCAAGAGCAGAAGGACCTGATTGGCCGGCTGGAAGCAGACCTCATGCAGGTGCAGCCCTACCTGCCAGTCAGGACAGAAGGGGAAGGGCAAGCGAGCCCCTCTTCCGCGGAAATCATCTCTGAGGCACTTAGGGACATGCATCCGGACAGACAGATGAGCAGTGGTAAGAGTTATGTTAGAGTGGAATGAAAACTTTGAACCCTACAACTCTTGTACCCTCATACCTGTTAGTCTTGTACCCATTTTCACTCCCACAAGCGTTAAGAGGAAATGAACCTGGGTACAAGTCTACACCTCCGTGCACACCCACCACCAATTAGGGTTGGGGTTCGAGAAAGGTTCTTAGGGACATTTCCAAGGATTGGACAGTTCTGTACCCTTCAGAAAAGGCCTGGCAACCACCTAGTCCTTTTTTCTTTCCAGCATAGTCATTGCTGCTGTAGTGAATTGTACGTATTCTACATATATATACCCATGCTGGTAGTGAACTGGGTTAGTTAGTGTTTGTGCTCTGTAGGTGATGCGTCTGGTGTGGACTCTCTGCTCCCGATTGTGACCAGCCAAAGGGAGCGATTCAAGCAGAGGAACATGGAACTGGAAGCGGTAAGCATGGCAGCAGTGAAACTTGTCAGGTGTTTATGGCAGCAAACCAACAGAGTGTGAGAGTGAGAGCCTAAGTTCTTTCGTGCAACCGAAAGAGGCGCGTGGGCCTGGGAACTAGGCTACTAAGGAGGAGGTTTGTTTATGTTGGCGGTTTACCAAAAGTTTGTTTACATTCAACATAAACTACAAGACAAAAACCACCAGACAGGAAAATTGCAAGATCACAATGATTTACTATAACAAGTCTATTGTGAACCATTGTTTTTGGTCTTGTTCAAACCATGTCACCTAAATCCCTTGTTGTGTAGCCTCGTTCCCAGGCCCCGCCCAGCTTTTCGTCGCTTGCAGTACGGAAAAGCGGTGAGAGCCTGGTATGTTTCCTCACGTGAGCATTACGTAATCGACAAATGGCCGAAATTTTCAGAATGAAAAGCGAAGTTTTGCGTATTGTTCAACCAACTACACGTTCAATGCTTGGTGTGTATGACAGTCGCCCCCTGCTAGCTAGATACGTGGCACGTGTAACCGTGCCAATGCAGTCCAATCGCAAGCGTACCGGAAGTCCATTCATGCCTGTATACATTTCTTTACAATGGCATGTATGCAAACATCCTGGGCCAGTGGTGTACGGCGTCTGCTACAGACCTATGGGGTTGTGGACATAGGGAGCTCTCTGCACCTTATCCAAAAGAAAATGGAAGATACATTTGTGTGTAAATGGTATGCCGATCTTTGGAATGATGAAAGGACAGTTGGGGGAAACAAGCTGCGCACCTATCGAACTTTCAAATTCAATTTTGGATGGGAGGATTACTTGTCTGTGGTGACAAATAGAAGACATCGAATTGCTATGTGTAGACTGCTGCCACAACCTAAGGATAGAAACTGGGAGATATAAAAGACCTCAAATTCCAGCAGAGCAACGAATATGTCTATACTGTAACAGTGGAATGGTGGACGACGAGAAACATTTTATAACAGGCTGCAGAATCACACAGGGCTACAGAGATATTTTGTACAAAGCTGCTTCAAAAGACAACCCTGCTTTTCTAGAATTATCAGAACAAGAGAAGATGTTATTTATGTTCACCACCACCAACACCAACGTTATTAGGAAGCTAGCTTGGTTTATATCAGAATGCTTTTCGTACAGAATGTGTTTTACCGGCATATAAATCCTTCATTTTTGTCATTTAGTCCTTATACTTGTCATTTTCTATATATATATGTAGCTACTGACTGATGGGCCACCTTGGGCCTCTACAAGTCATTAAAAATTCATGTAACGTGGAACATTTACGGAAGTATGCGGTGTAGAAGTAATGAAGTGACCGCACAAAAATGGTTATAACTTCGTAGTCAGTGTAGTGGTTTTAATAATATTCGGCTAATGTGCGTGCTGACAACTAGCGGCAAAGTTCCAATGACCTACGTGGGCGTTCCGCACAGCTGCAACTGTTATATATAAGCTATCTTTGCGAGCCCTCTGCAGGTAACCATCATCAGTGAATACAGTACATTGGTTTGTGTAGGTGATAGAAGACTACATTGCAAGCACATTCACAGAGGCAAGTTTTGACGTTTGTAAAAGTGCTCAAGGACTGCCACAGGATTCCAACAGCAAGCACTCAGCACCACCATCTCAAGGCGCTCTTGTGGTGTTTCTCCAGTGGCTCTGGGAGTGCAGCACCGTCGACATCACCCTCTGTAAGCACTAGCTGAGCAGAGTGGCTGTAGTAGTACTGATGCTTTGAGGGATGTGGCTCGCCAGCAAGTTGCTGGACGTGCTCTGCAAGACAGCTACGGTGAGGCTAGTGTCTTTCCAGTATATAAACGTGTTCGAGAGTGTGGCCCAGCCAGTGCTGACTTTGCAATATTATGCTCTTTAGTGTGCTTACAGCCCAACATATGGCAGTCCATAACCCTTTACCACCCACAGATTGTGGAGGTCAGTTTCTTGTAATTTACTTAAACATACCCTGGATAAGGTTCCCATCGGTTTTCAGGCTCAAAACTTCACACAGAACTACACACAGCCATGCTTTCCACATTCGTGATTCTGACCACACCCACTCATCAACGTGTACGTGATCAAGATGCTTGGGCAATGGTAACTCGCTCTAGCAGAAAAATCAGCCTTGAACACTGGAATTCGAGGCTGCACCCACCCACCTCCCCCTGCTCCGCCCTTTCTGCTGGCGCAGAGCCTATCTCCCATGGGCCCAAGGACTTTGCCGGATGTGACATCATGAAGCTGTGACGCCATATGGCGTCATTGGTTGGGAAAAGGTTAAGCGATTCATAAAATTAATGTCGAAACTTGTCTCCGTGAATGTGCTCCCTCTCTCTGGCAACGTAGTCTCTACACACAGCAATGTACAGTATTCATTGATGATCGTTACACGGAAACGTAAGGTAAGTCGGGGTAATTTCGGTCACGGTTTATTTCCGGTCACTTAGTAGAGAAGGGCTTCTCTATTCTAAAAGCTACGTTTTCAGCCAAAACTATGGTGCTGTGCAGATAGAGGCAACACTCAGCTATAACATATGACAACCCTGCTTTTCTAGAATTATCAGAACAAGAGAAGATGTTATTTATGTTCACCACCACCAACACCAACATTATTAGGAAGCTAGCTTGGTTTATATCAGAATGCTTTTCGTACAGAATGTGTTTTACCGGCATATAAATCCTTAATTTTTGTCACTTAGTCCTTATACTTGTCTGTCATTTTCTATATATATATGTAGCTACTGACTGATGGGCCACCTTGGGCCTCTACAAGTCATTAAAATTCATCATATCAGTCGGCAAAATCGAGACCTTGCGTCCATTGCGCGTATCTGCCTAAGTGACCGGAAATACCCGGTGACCGAAATTACCCGGACTTAACTTACCTTACGGAAAGTTAAAAAGCTAGTTGCACGTACGGAATGCCCGCGCAAGTAATTGGAATTTGCTGCCAGTGCCGTAGGGCGCGGGCGTTTTTCGGGGCAAAGAACAGTCGCAAACGCAGCGTCAGCGTGAAGCAGCGTTCGCGAACAGTCTGTGAATGCAGCGTTCGCGAACCCTGTGAATGCAGCGTTCGTGAACTCTGGACGATCTGCAATTCAAATGGTCTGCGGTCGCAGCGTTCGCGAACTCTGAACGGTCTGCAAACGCAGCGTTCGCAAACTCTGAACGGTCTGCTTTCGTTACTGCATTCGGGAACTCTGTGAATGCACAGAGTTCACGAACGCAGAGTTTGCGAACGCTGCTTCACAGAGTTTGCAAACGCTGCTTTCACAGAGTACCGTCGCGCGCAAACGCAGCATTCTCGAATGCTGCATGAGTTCGCGAACGCTGCATATGCGCATTCACAGAGTTGAGTTCGCGAACGCTGCTTCACAGAGTTCGGGAACGCTGCTTTCACAGAGTACCGTCGCAAACGCAGCATTCGCAAACGCTGCATTAAGAGTTCGTGAACGCTACATTCACAAAGTTCGCGAACGCTGTATCCACAAGATTAAGAGTTCGCGAACGCTACATTCACAAAGTTCGCGAACGCTGCATTCACAGAGTTCGCGAACGCTACATTCACAAAGTTCGCGAACGCTGCATTCACAAGAGTTCGCGAACGCTGCATTCACAACGCGAACGCTGCGTTCGCAAGACTGTTCGCGAACGCTGCGTTCGCAGACTGTTCGCGAACTCTGCGTTCGCAGACTGTTCGCGAACGCTGCGTTCGCAGACTGTTCGCGAACGCTGCGTTCGCAGACTGTTCGCGAACGCTGCGTTCGCAGACTGTTCGCGAACGTTGTGTTCGCAGACTGTTCGCGAGCGCTGCGTTCGCAGACTGTTCGCGAACGTTCGCAGACTGTTCGCCAACGCTGCGTTCGCAGACTGTTCGCCAACGCTGCGTTCGCAGACTGTTCGCGAACGCTGCGTTCGCAGACTGTTCGCGAACGCTGCGTTCGCAGACTGTTCGCGAACGCTGCGTTCGCAGACTGTTCGCGAACGCTGCGTTCGCAGACTGTTCGCGAACGCTGCGTTCGCAGACTGTTCGCGAACGCTGCGTTCGCAGACTGTTCGCGAACGCTGCGTTCGCAGACTGTTCGCGAACGCTGCGTTCGCAGACTGTTCGCGAACGCTGCGTTCGCAGACTGTTCGCGAACGCTGCGTTCGCAGACTGTTCGCGAACGCTGCGTTCGCAGACTGTTCGCGAACGCTGCGTTCGCAGACTGTTCGCGAACGCTGCGTTAGGAGACCGTTCGCGAACGCTGCGTTCGCGCAGACTGTTCGCGAACGCTGCGTTCGCAGACTGTTCGCGAACGCTGCGTGGTAAGTTACCTCGTACCTTTGCTCTTCTTGCTGTTCTGAGCCCCAGTTCACCCACGTTCAATTAAGTCCTTTCTACCACCTTTCTACCCTCGATGTCAAGCACGTGAGTAGCCTCGTCGTTCCAAGGCCGCGTGGGAGGAGAGAAGACATCTAGCACGAGGCTAGCATGTGAGGAAACATACTGTACCAGGCCCTTCGTGCAACCGAAAGCGTGCACGGGCCTGCGCCTGGGAACATAGAATACCAAGCCTCGATAATTAATTTAGGGGCGTGGTCAGGGCTTAGGGTATGTATTAGACGGGTGTGCATTTGTTTCCGGAAACGTTACCACACTGGTGTAATGCACACTTTATTGAGTTGCTAGAACGAGGCTACTTGTTGTGCTCTTGTATTTATCTTGTGTTTTGTATTGGTAAACTATAGGAGCCAATGACCTAAGATAGATGTACACTTGGAGCTAGCTTTGTGATATGTTTCAACATCAACACTATGTTACTACAGTTGGAGTGTTGGGGGATTACCAAAACACTGCATTCTCTGCAGGAAGTTGTAGGTATGCAAGTATCTTGCAAACTCAGTCAACTTCAATCTGTGATTTGCTGCAGGATTGTCGGCAACAGCGGCAGACTGTTTCGGTGCTGCAGCGAGAGGTGGACTCTCTGCGGGGAGACAATGTCAAGCTGTATGAGAAGATCAAGTTCCTGCAGAGCTACCCAGGCACTGTAAATGTGGTGTAGAGTGTGTGAGGATGTCGGAGGTCGGGGGAGGAGGAAAGAGGAGGGGGAGAGAGGAGGTTGGGGAGGGGGGGGGGGGGGGGGAGGGGGGGGGGGGGGGGGGGGGGGGGGGGGAGAGGAGGGTTGGGAGGGGGGGGAGCATCGGAAGAGAGCGAAGGAAGGGATGACATGGATGGAGAGAATGTGGAAGGTAACTGCTTGATTCATGTACATCACAGGCCCTTGACTACTAAAATTGTTGAGAGTATATCCCAACACTTACATAGCGCTTGTAGGCTGGCCTCAATGAGCTCCTCAATTTCACTCCCCAAACTTCAAAGAAGTTTCTACCCACCTACAAAGAGCCACGTCATACTTTGCCATCACCTTGCAAAATAGTGGGTTGGACTTTGTATGCACTCTTATTGGTGAAGGCTTCATGAGCTACAATGCACTCAGGAGTAACTGAGTGACCACAGTGCTTCAGAGTTATGGCCTGTTGATTTAGCCCTCTTTGCTAATGTCACAGGAACACAGGTGTTAGCCTCGTTCCCAGGCCCCGCCCAGCTTTTCGGCTCTTGCAGTACGTGCAACCGAAAGCGGCGCGCGGGCCTGGGAACGAGGCTACACAGGTGTTGTACATGTATAATGTTTTTCCCCACATACAAGATGTAGTTTACAGTACTGTAATTTGGTGACAAATCAAGAGAGAGATGGATTTATATCAACGGAAACAACTTGTCTTCGGGCTATTGCCCTCAGACTTGATTAGTTTACTGCCGTTATTCCCTACAACTCACCTCCTCCTCCTCTTCTCCCTCTCTCCCCTCCCTCCCTCCCTCCCTCCCTCCCTCCCTTCCTCCCTCCCTCCCTCCCTCCCTCCCTCCCTCCCTCCCTCCCTCCCTCCCTCCCTCCCTCCCTCCCTCCCTCCCTCCCTCCCTTCCTCTCTCTGTCCCTCCCCCTCTCTCTAGCGGAAGTCAGTGGATGATCATGACGCAATGAACAGATACTCCTCTCAGTATGAAGCTCAGCTAGACCCATTCACTGCCTTTGGGGCTAAGGTGTGCTCATATTCGATAGTCACTTCTTTGTGGGAGTGGTTTGTTTCTGTTACAGTGCAGTCCCCCGATTAGGGGCAATGAAGATGTGGTTGGCATGCATGAAAAGTTTAAATCTTTAAGGCTTACACCTCCTGGTCTTGTGACCAGACCCCGCCCACAAAGGAGAAGGTCTGATAAAATCCTTGGGCCTGTTTTAGATGTTCATTCTGCAGTGGAAGTTGTGTGAGTCAAGTGCCTTCATTATAACTTCCATTTGTGCCTTCGGAGCCTTTTCGAACAGCTGGAAGTCTTTCTAGCACACACCATAGTCCTCGTCGGGCATAGTCTCATTCCCAATTCCCATAATTAATATGGAGGGGGGTCTCGGCAGATGGCTGGAGTGGAAGTGAGCCATGTACCTAGGATGCAGGTACTCTTTTGATTGCCTCATTATACATGTAGTCATGGTAACCACACGTGAGACTCGCACTCAAAGTCAGGACAAGTTTTAGCTGTCACACAATCTGCTGTCACCTAGCCGTCACTGGTACATGACTACTCTGCTAAACTAGAGGTGTTCATAGAACACATACCCCGCGCTGAACGTCAGGATGCATGCAGTGCAGCTTCAATCGGCGTGAACATCTCTGCTGATGCGCATCGAACAGGGCGGCTATCGCGTATACTGTGTTCGTGTATGGCCATACATGTGGGAGTGACCGCTTACCGTATATACAACATATTATATTGTGAAGCTGGAGCCGGAGAGGTGGGGCCAAATGTTACGAATAATAGGAAATAGCTGGAAAAAACAGCCGAAACAATAGCCAGGATGTCTGTGAAGTACATAGATCGTGAGAAAACACTGTTTCCTAGCGGTCATCTCGAAGCATGAAGTTACCAAATGCACTGCGTGTCCTGTTCTTGATGGGACTCTGAGGTCACGAAGAGGTGGAGCTAATGTTATGAATAGTTAAGAAAAGTAGGAATTAGCCGAAATACAGCGAAACGGAGCGCCTTGACTTCAGTCAGGTACATATAGAGCAGTTTTTTTGCTATTTGCTATTGTTTGACTCCATTTCGATGGTTTATGAGGGTCTATGTGGCGAGATTTCAATTTTTTTCGCCTGACAGACAGACGACAGACGACTGACTGACGGACAAAACCGATTGCTTAACCCCGCTTCGCGCATGCGCGCGCGGGGTAATTATGTGCTAGCCTTGTTCCCTAGGCTAATTATGTGCACACATGCTGATACATTTCCACCTAAGCCTAGACCCTCCTTCCATAGTACACCACCATGTCATGCCGTATATTTTTGAAAGCCAGGTTTACACGTATGCAATAGACTCTTCATTGAACAAGGCAGTGCCAAACCTGGACTCTGGACTGCACTGTGTACTGGATTCTGGAGTCCTTGACAATAGACAAGAATTTCAATTGCCAAGGGTCAAAGGTCACCTGTGTATTAGTCAGCAGTAATGAATAACCACACTCTCTCCCTTGTGGGTGGGGTCTGGTAACAAGACTGTGCTTCTCCTACCATTGTCTTTGATCATCAAGTTCTCCTACAATTTGACAAGACAATCAGTTCTCTATGAACAGCAATCGATGCCAAGAAGCAAGTTGGTGCAGCATCAGAACAGCGTTCAAAATGAACTAAAATTATCTGGTTAGAGTCACTTGCAAGATCCTTGAATGGAGTATACTATTGTCTTCCTCCAGGAAAGGCAGCGCAAATACACTCAGCTGAGTGGGCCAGACAAGGCAACACTTGTCCTGGTAAGTGTTCAAGTGGGTCATAATCACTTCCTACTCATCAGACAATGTTGACAATGTCATGTCAGCAACCAAACATCAGGAAGTATGCCCCCTTGAGTGTACCAAGTGGCTTATGCAGTGTTTCCCACAAAGAGGGCCAAGGATGCCTAACCAGATGGTCTTGGGGAATATTTACGCTCAGCTTAGTTGTGTCATGAATATTGTTATATGATCTCATGTGGTTGTGAATAGAGCTGGCTTCCTGCCTCCCGGGTGACCTGAGCCTGAGTAGACACGACTGTTGTGGATCACAGGATGTATAGCAGACTCACAGTCTGGGGCTATGGGTTATAGGTGCCCCATGGGAGAGCAGACTCACTATGGGTATGGTATAGGAACCTCTGGTTCCCCATATGCATGGGAGATGCTATCGAGCTATATACATATAGCCCTGTAGTTTCTTATAGAGTGAGGTCACTATCAATTTGCCCGATAAGAGGAAGCCTGTTTTCAACAAATGTTCTCCAATTCCAACCAGAAAGGGCTGTCATGCTATATATAGCCTTGTAGTGTATTGTAGAGTGAGGGCACTATCGATTTTGCCGATAAGAGAGGAAGCATGTTTCACCAAATGTTCTCCAATTCCGACCAGAAAGGGCTATCGTGCTATATATTATAGTCTTGTAGTTTATTGTAGAGTGAGGGCACTATCGATTTTCCGATGATGGTTCAGTGATATAATCCACAACAGCTGCTTCAGCAATCTGTGCATGTACCTGATGAGGTTGTATGGCCGAAACAGCTGTCATGCAGTGATCATTGAACTATCATTGGCAGATCAATAGCGAACGCTGTAAAGAACTGTGAGGTATAGCATGGGCCTTTATGGTCGGAATAGACCTTCATCGAATATAGCATGCTAATCATGTTGTTCTCAGAGGAGTGTAACCACTGTAATTAGCGCTGTAACACAGTGTTGCAGTAAGATTCTGTGGTTTCCAAAATAAACAATCCAATTCAGTGTGGCAGTGGCCCAACTCGACTCACTTGGCTATGCCTTGGGTTAGTTCCCCATGTAAGAATCACAGAATATATGAATATGTAATGAGTTCAGTATGCAGCCAATTATAACATGTACAAGTTGTAGTGGTAGTGGTGGTGTGGTTATAGTAGTGGTTGTACTAGTTGCAGAGGTAGTAGTTGTACTGGTTGTACTGGTTGCTGTGGTAGTGGTGGTTGTACTGGTTGTGGTGGAAGCAAGAGCGTCATTGTGGATGATGTCATCATGCACTCTTGTCTACTGTACAAGGAAGTTATGATAGCCTCGTTCCCAGGCCTCCACCCAGATTTTATCTCACAGCCATGGATTTTTCTCCACGGCTACACGATATAATCTGGGCAGAGGCCTGGGAACAAGGCTAATGCAATGATGTATGTATCATCACATTACTACTGTGGTAGGTATACTGTGATTCATAGGCTCTACTCTGTGAGCACAAGCAGTGCACACTCATACTGATCATGCAAGCCAGTTCAACCACCACACCTTTTTGTATTCAATTCCAACTAGAGTTTGAGAGAGTTGTCATGCCAACAGAATGTATGTGTTTCCTGTGTTATGTATACGTACAAGGCACTGGATGTTGTTCCTTATGGGTTCCTGGTTCACATGGGTGTTGCTATGGAAACATTTCACCTCTACCTGTAGGGCCGGTTCATCTTGTCCAACAAGATTGCAAGAATGGCAGCTTTCTGCTACACCATTGTTCTCCACATCCTTGTATTCCTGGTAAGTTGTGTTACTGTCAAGAGTGCATGCTGTCAATGTGCTCTTGATATGTCTTAACAAGCTGGCATGATGACATCATCGTCATGGTGATGATGTCATCATGTGGTCTTGATGGATAAAGTATGTGAGTTGAACCTGTAGAACATCTGTGGAGGGCGACATTCCACAGATGGTTTGTGGATGTCATCCAGTTGTCAGTGCCATGTGGTTGTGCATGAAAGGAAATGTTTCACAACTCATTAGCCATGACACCAGCCATTGCCACACTAGTACTGGGTGGACCTCTGTTGCCTACCTGATACCCTCTTGCTCCAGGTGTTGTTCAAGATCGCCAACATGGAGGACTGTGAGAGAAACATGTACCTTGAGTGCGCAAAACTGTAAGTCCTCATGCCTGCTCCAAACACTAGCCTCCTTGGTAGAGTAAAGGCTTGTGTCACTGGGGAGGTTGGTAGAGCATCTGGATCTTCAGCTGTGACACTACATTGGTGCTAGCTCTTGTGGGGACCACATGGGTCCTGTGGGGACCATGGAGGGTTACGTAGAGACCATGGGGCCTAACTGGAATAAGGCTCATTATCAAGTCACCTAGACCTGAAGATAACTTGTATCCTATCCTTTGGTAGCCTCGTTCCCAAGCCTATACCCGTTTTGTTCTTTGGTTTGCATTGACAATAATACACGGATGCAGGAGAGCGTCTCTTCTGCATCCATGTATTATTGTCAACGCAAACCAAAGAACAGAAAATGGGGTAGGCCTGGGAAGTTGGAACAAGGCTAAAATAGTCCTTGGTGTGTGGTATAAATTAATAGTTAATGGCTGATCAACTAGTTAAACACTCTGTTTCCAGGTTTACGGAGCATATGCAGATTCACCACCCCGACCATGCCGAGGATGTGCTCAAGACCTTTGCTGGAGGTGGATAGCAGGACAAGGATATCAGATCATGCCACCTAGCCACCACACCTGCCAGCCCCATTGATTACGAAGTCACATTATGCATAGCTTTGTAGCTATGAGACAACCTCAATATTTCTCCTGAGATGCCATGTTTATTTGCACACAAAATGAGTTGACAACACGAGCGAAAGATTCAAAAGAGAAGTCACAGCACTAGTTACCAAACACACAAACCCATAAAATACTCCATCATTGTTTTCCTTCCTCTTGGGTCACTTGGTTTCTGGGGATCTTGCGGTGGTATATGCGATGTGACTTCACTTGCACAGTCCTGCCCCCCTCGAGCGGGAACACTGCTGTGAGCTTTCCTCCATAGACACATCCTGTGTCCAGTCCAGTTGCGTGGTCATAGCTCTGGAAGAACCTCCGAGCATCATGGCCAAAGTAGACGTGCTCAGGTCCTGGCCATGCACTGGCCCAGGGCACGCTGTCAACATGGGGTTTTTTATACCCAGTCCATTTTGATGAAAGTGGGGCAAAGAGGACGTCCCTCATGTGCAATAAGTCATCCAGGTGCTGACATTCCAATCCCACTCCAGGGACCAAGCCGGCATGTACAACTATGATGTTCTTTGAAGGGATACTGATGGTATATGGTAGCTCAGATACCCATACTAGGTCGTCATTTGAAAATGATTTTAGCCACTGATAGTCATCCGAAAGTGGTATCCCTCCCTCCCAGTACTTTTGCCACTCTCGTAATGAGACTTCGTCATGATTCCCCCTCACACAGTAAGCCCCCATCCCTCTGACAAGCCGCACAACCTCCACACTCTTTGGGCCCTTGTTCATCAGATCCCCAACAAAAATCACACATAGATTTGGGTCCCTCCCGTTACATTTATCCAACAACTCGACCAGCTCATCATAACATCCATGAATGTCTCCGATCACCAACAGATTTCTCCCTCCCAACTCTTCTTCCGTGATGACTTGGTGCTTTCGAGCTGGGAGAGGCAAGCCATACGGTCCTCTGTCGATGAGGAAGCTGTGTCTAGAGGCGGGAAAGATGTACTTCAATGTGGATCGAAAGATATGAGCCAACACTGCCACTGCTGCCGCCATTTTTAATTAATTGCTATGCAATTTAGGCTGCTTCAACTTCCGGTGTGTGATTACTCAAGCGGAAACAAGCTAACCAATAAACAACGGGATATCGGATACGGTTCTCCAGTATCACGCAGACACTGTTGCCAGCTAGCTAGTTATGTTGATTGCATGCTGCAGCTAGTAAAGTATAACCCAGGTTTCATCCCCGAGTGCTAAGCAACCTGGGGGAGACTCAGAGAGATGAGCATCTGGGAGCGATTTTGCAGAGATCAAGCGAGGGAGTCCGCCGAGAAGTTCTTCGATAAAGTGCGGCGTTTCAAGGAAAGAAATCCCTCTACAAGCGACATCCATGACTCTGTGTTTGCGAACGAGTTCTCTGCCGCATTTCTGGAAGAGTCCCTGTTCATGTCCAGCGGCAGTGGGATCGTGAATGGGCTGGGTGTTAACTCGAGCAGCGGCGGTAGCAACACCATGACAATGAGCAGACAGGGAGTGGTAGATCAAAGGAAGGGTGGTCCGCAGAGTAAGGGAGGGGGTAGGTCTTGGTGGAACATCTTCAAGTGGTCTAAATTCTCCAAGACGGAGAGTGGCAACAGAAAAACCTCTACTGCCAGCACAGTGACTGTTGGTGCTGTGGTGGTGCTGGAGGGGCTCGTGAATCTGCTCAACCTGAACGACAGCGTACAGACCCTCACCTGGCAGCACTGTCGCCTGGTTCTCCTGCAGGAGCAGGGCAACCACCAGCTGGAGGTCTTCTGCCCACCCAAGGTGAGGAGGCGTCTGTCCATGTGTGCAGCCTGGTGTGCCAAGTGTGGGTCTTGATACCAAGATTTCCACTCAGCAGTCATGACATGCACACAGTCATGACCTGCACATTTCACCCTCAATCACACAATTCACCCTGATGACTTATTAGTTCATTGTCGTACCTTACTGTTGTACGTCCATCTTGCCATTTCATATGGAGAAAGCAAAATGGTCTACAAAATTAATGCAGGTGGCAATGGTAAGGTGGTGTGCTATATTGGCAAACTACTTTGAAACCATGCCATTACTGTTGCTCCTACTTGACTGGGGTCAGTCTTTGTAGGTGGGGGGTATCAGTTCCATTATCAACGTGTTTGCGTGCTTTGTGGACCATGCAGGAAGCATATGCGTGATTAGTCGCGTGATTAATCAATGTGATCCTCAGAACTGGCTGTATGTATATAACTTCATGATGATACTTGTAGAATGATACAAAGTATACCAGCTGAACATCATCACAGTTGACTGGGTAGATTGTTGCCATTTGACACCAACATCTAGGTAATAATTAGACCAGCTTGATTTGTTTTCCATGTTTACCTCCTTTTTCGGTAGTGGCAAATTCTGCACCTCAAAGTGTAGAACACTATCATAATGCCGCAACTTTCTGCCAGGTGGACAACACTTAGTACTGCGGACGAGCACAATCAGGTCAATTCCTTAGCCTCGTTCCCAGGCTGCCACCCAGTTTTTTGTCGCTTGCAGTACAGAAAAGCGACGGAAAGCTGGGAGGGGCCTGGGAACGAGGCTATCAATTCCTCTCCGTTAGCCTAAAGGCCAGCTGCTATTATGTGATTTGGAAATGGGATATGTGCAACATCTTGAATTTTTTTATGTGCTAGAGATCTTGCATGGTTCATTTATTGTTTATTTTTGCTGAAGTTGTAATGATAAACAGATTTTGGTACATATGACAGACAGTGTTCTGCATTCTTACAAGGGTATTTTTTGCCATTAAAAAGTATTGGGTGTGGGAGGAGTTGCATTAGAGAACAGAGTGGAAAATAGATAGCTATCAGTGTCCAGAATGATAACTATGTACAGCAAAATGTTGTCCAACCAGTTTTTCTTGGCATATACATATACCCCTCCCTGAAATTAATCTCTCTAGATCTTGTGTTGCTTTATAGCTTCTTCTGGTGGATAATTTATTTTGCACAGCACACCCTGGCGGAGGGCAGTCAAAACTCCCAGCCAGGTAGCCATAACCTCGGCTCGGTGCTTGCACAGGCAAAGATTGTTGTGTTAAAAGCTGGATGACTTGGACACTGGCTTGAACCGAGGGTGCGGCCGTGGTTTAGGCTGCCCCACCGCTCCTAGTACCAACATATGCATGATGTAATACCTACCACACATGAGGTTGTAGCCACCCACTCCACCTTCCGTGCTGTCTGGCCAGTACACCCATTATACCAGACAGCTGCAAGTATCATTCTAGGAGCAGGTAGCTCTGCAGTGTGTATGTATGTTCTGAGTACTGTCTAGCTCGATTGCCAACCTAGGACACGCTATTCACTCGTTTCTGTTTGTGTGCAAATTGTAGCACGATTGTCTATATAGCCTCAAGAAAATCAGCCACTATGTTGAGAGAGAGGATAGGAGAGTGAAAATTATCTCCATCACTAAACACTAATGCAATGCCTGGATATCGTTCACCCAATTGTCAGATACTCCAGCTCATAACCGTTGATGGTTCAAGATGGCCGGAACAGAGAGAAAAGAGTCCTTGAGAAAATAGCTTGTGCAACCGAAAGCGGCGCGTGGGCCTGGGAACGAGGCTACTTGAAAAACACATGTACCTCTCATGCTTATATATAACCAATAAGTTCAGTTTGCAGACGGTGTTGTGACTTTGTCGTGGTTACAATTACAAGTGCAGCGTTCATTGACACAGCAGGTGCTGGAGCCTGACCAATGGTGTGTTAGTATACAACTTGGTGTTGGTACATGTAGTTTGATGGTGTATTGGTGGCCCTGAGTAACTGAACTGCTGGACTAGCCTCATTCCCAGACCGTCCCACCAGTCAGAATTGTGGGCGGTTCAAAGGTCACATATGCGGCCAGAGCGGGAGACGGTCTGGGAATGAGGCTACTGCTGGACTACCTCTTCCTTCATTGCGTATGGGTTGGACTTGTGCACCTCGTTCACAGGCTATTCCCACATGGCCTGGGAATGAGGCTAGCACCTAGGAGAAGGAGGATGTGGATGTGTGATATTCGTACTGAACCCAATTGGCTACATTCAGACAAGCTCCTGGTGGTATGGTCATGAATGTTTACTCCAGCCATCAGTGATGACACCTACCAGACACAGACTGAGGTTGTGGTGCCATCCGGACTGTGTGAACAGTGATAGCTGACAAAACAACTGCATACCAGTTATTGGCCATAACCTAATAACCCTGGAAACTTTTTGATCTAAATCCAGATCCCATCTATTGACAGTACTCAGCAGGTTACACCAACTGTGTGGGTCTGAAGGATGATGTTAGTCTGTGTGTTTCTGCTGTGAAATCATTGGGCATGTGCTATATGGCTTGACTCGGTTGGTTGTGTTGGGTTATTGTCGTGTTGGGTTATTGTCGTACTTTGACCAAATGCTTTCTAGGGGAAATTTTTTTCTGGAGCTTCAGTTGGTAACAAAGAACCCTCTTTCCATGTGTGTGTTTTGTGGTTTAGCTGCAATGGACAAGGATATAATAGAACAATTATTGAGGGATTTCCTTGGGCCAATGCTTCCTCATCCTGTCTGAAAGATGCATAGTTGCAATTTAGGGTGTCCATTTTGGGGCCTGAAATACCATGCTGAATATATAATGCATCAGAACTTGGAACCTCTGGTCCACAGACAGGGATTTTAGCTGTTAGTTAGTGCATCTTACGTGACCCTCAACGAATCAGACGCCTCAAAATCAATCACTTGACTGAACCTCTGGTCCACAGAAGAGAGTTCTAGCTGTTAGTTAGTGCATCTCACGTAACCTTCAGACGCCTCAGAATCGATCACATGACTGAACTTCTGGTCCACGCTGAGAGTTTTAGCTGTTAGTTTATGGAAAAAGGCCATCGCTAAATCCCTTTTATTATATTGTCAGAGAAATTATTGCTTAGTTTCAATCCCTACAACATTCTCGAGATTGTCGACGAAAACGATCCTTGGAAAATTCTTGAGATCGTTCTGGAGAATCCTTGAAGCAAATTTCTCAATATCGTTCCCGAGAACGATCTTAACTGACAAAATGCAGACTGGGAATCTTGACTGGTGCTGCTAACCACTTCCTCTAAGAACCAGCACTGCATTATTCACTGCAAGCCTGTGTGCAAGCAGGCTAGTTTTTCGAGGGGGAACAGCCACATATGATAGCATAGCTAGGCCAGCTGGTGCTAAGGGGAACATGCACATCACCCCAGGGACGTTCTACATACCCCAGGGTGGCTGTAGTGGGACATCATGGAGGGCACTCTTCTGAAAGTGCAGAGCAACATTCCCAACAATCACTCATTGCCAACATCAGCTTCCCCCTTGGCGTGTAGCCGCAGTTCAGTGGGCAGTTTGGTGATTCCAGGTAGAAGGTTGCATGTGTCATTGTGTGTACGTACAATGGAGGAATGGGAAAACTTGAATAGATTCAGATGTCGGTCTAAAATTCAAAATGAACCCCATTGCTGTATATCTCATGCTTTCGGTATTCTCATCAATGTTACTTACCCCAATGAGCCAAACTCAGTACGCCCACTCACACACAGCTGTCCACTCAGACCTGCCCGCCTACCAGGAACTGCCCACCTACATGTACAGGGAACTAGATGGCCTCTGTGTAATGCAACATTGAGTGGGTTGCCAGTGCAGCAGACAACTGGCTGGAAGCTCTGACAGGAGGCTTTCCTCCCACTCACCAAACAAACATTACTCACTGTGGTTGTGGGCTGGCAGGAGGCTTTTCCTCTCTGTCTCATTACTCACTTGTGGTTGTGTAATAAGGAGCTGGTGTGAGGCTGGCAGGAAACTTTTCCTCTCCGTCCCCAAACAAACATTACTCACTGTGGTTGTGATGTAATAAGGAGCTAGTGTGGGGCAGCTGTGAGTGTCAGTACTACCAGTTTTTGCAAGTCATATGAAGATGTTTTCTCTGAGGATGAGGTGTGAAAGAGGACAAACAAAAACAGCGCCTGCATGACTCGAATGGAACCCAGCAGCAGCATGTGGGTTTAGCTGCTACGGCCACAGGGCCCACTGGCACCAGCTGCGCAATCCTCTTCACACTTGTTTGTGGTACTGGTAGCAGACCTGCACTAGTACAACCCACCCAGTATGTGCCGTAATAGTCCCTTTAGGGGTCAACCGATCTATTGAGAGAGAATCCAAACTGAGTGGCCTCCCCTAATCGTAAGTCATACAAGTTGTGCAGGTCATCCGTGCCATCATGCAGGTCATCATCACACGGTTCGGAGAATGAGCTTTCCTCATACTAGGTCTTCAAATTACACTTGTGTATGTGTGTGCGTGTGTGCCGTTGCTAGCTAGACTCAGGACATATATGTGGGCTCAGGACAGCATGCAGTAGAGGTCTGCTAAGTATACTGCGCCTGTCCATATACGTCTAACTACATGTAGGTGAGTGTAGAACATTGTGGGGTGAGAATGATTGAGGTACACTGTAACAGTGTAACAGCAATGCTACAGACGAAACTCGACGTCGAACTCACTAGAGTAGGGCTCGACCAATTAGAATGCATGATGACGTCATCGTCATTGTGCAATGACGATGATGTCATCATGCACTCTTTCATGCAGCTGTTAATGCACATGTGTGATTGGTTTGTGGAGATCACTGAGTTCTGTGGTGGGTGCTTGAATGGCTTAGCCGTAGTGAGTGTGCTTCAACTTCCTGCTGTGAACAGATTAGCGTATGGTATTGGAGGTGGTGTTACCAACAGTGTTGTCACTGCATGGTATGGCTGTCGGAAGGTCGAAGGTGGGTGTCGCAGCATGGCTGTCGGAAGGTGCGTGGGGTGTCGGTGGTTTAGTGATAAGAGCATCTGATTGTATTAAGAAGGTCTTGGGTTCAAATCCCATGCAACTGGTCCCAAAATTTTCTGTGGACTCTCTTACTCACTTTCGGCACTGCCAACTATCCCAAACTGAGCCTACGGTCTCACCGTCTCCTGCAGTAAATGACAGCCAAAGTTTCAGTACCCCCCCCCCCCCCCCCCCCCCCCCCCCCACCCCACCCCGAGTGTATGAGTCCCGTGTCATCAGCAAGGCTAGAATGGAGCGGACTACTCTGTTTGTTTCAACCTGAAAGGCTTTTGTTTTCGCACCTTGGAGGGTTGTAATCATAACAGAGTTGGCGGAATCCAACGAGCAGCCCCTGCATCCATCCCAGAGGTGCTAAACAATCCGGCCAGTGTATGGGGGGAGATATAAATATATTGCCAAAAAAAAAAGTTGAAACAACTTTGACCCTACCTCTGCCAACGATCAAACAGCTAGTATCTTTGCCAGAACGGTGGTTCCATACTCCATGTACAGACCATAATCAACCATGCAACCAGACAGCCACATCTGATTCATAGACAGGAAATAAAAGCTTAATATGTTAGTTATTTAGTCTTAACTCAATGTGGTCTGTGATTTAATTGGGCGTTTTCTGGAGAAATTAGACCGATTGTACAAATTACACATGACAAATTGGCCGTTCAGAATCATTCTCAGGCCATGTGGGAATGAGGCTGAAATACTTGCCCATGCCTGCCAACTTTCATGGCCAGGCTTAGTCTCGGTCCCAGACCCGACCAACCCGAGCGCGGATTGCTTTTATACCCGATATACGCGCTGGATGAAAGATCTGGGAATGAGACTAGGCCAGTCTTTTCATGACATTGTTGTACTGAAAACTGGCGCTGTCTGTTGAGAATCTTTCAGCTCTCCTTTGGCCTGGAACCTGTGCTGCTGGTGAAGAAGCCTCTGGGTTCAGTTGCCATATCTATTAGTGGTGGTTGCAAACATGCTGGTTGTACCAAGGGTTTGAGCTCTTTGGAGAGGGGGCAACAGAGGCCCTGTGATGCACAGACTATGCAGTGCTTATTGCCACTCCTTGCTGCCACTGGAATGATAATGGGATTAAAGAAGAAAGCATTTTACAGACTCTGAAAAGGAATTGTAAAGATTTCTGTCATGTGATAGTGAGTCTTGCCATGGCCTCATTCTCATGCCTTCCCTTCCAAATTTCTCTCCACCCTTGAGGTTGTTGGTCAATGTCCTCATTCACTTGTGGGACAATAAGTATCACGTTACACACATGCTCATGTGATTGCATCGTCCAACTTCCTGATCACTCTCCTGTAGGAGGTGATCAATATGCTACTCTCATTCAGAGGGTCTTTGTCTCCAGTAATCTCCAGTGTAATCTCTAGTGTAATCTCCAGTGCCTGTAAAATATTCCAAGCCATTGTGAGTGGCAGCTATAGAGGAGGTCTGAGATGAGAGTTGAACAGCTGTCAAATTGTGGCACTTCATTCAGTGTGCTATATTTGCCTGCATTGTGTTTTCTGTCACTCATCATGCTTATCCCCCCCCCCCCCCCCCCCCCCCCCCACACACACACACACACACATGCACACACCCACACACACATACACACACCCACACACACATACACACACCCACACACATACATGTACACATGCACAGAACACCATCCCAAAGATGTCCCTTTTCTGTTTCTTGATTGAAGATGTCCGCTCTACATCACTGCTGGAAATTCCTGATTCTAGCTCCTCCTTTGTCATAAAGGTAAGACCCCTGCTATCATGTGCTACCCTCTACCTTCTACATGCACGTACTGATTTGTGATTTAGAATTTCTATATCATTATTTGAGCGGAAATGGTAACTTCGTGCAAAACGCTAAATGTTATCATTTTTCAACTTCCCATCATTCCAAGCCAATAAGAGCCTTGGCTTTCCCGCTGGCATATCAGGCCTTCTACTTCACAGATCCAGCATTTGAAAGTGTGTGAATTAAGGCTCCTGCCCCAAAAGGTGAGGCTCCAAAGTGAGGCATAAACAGTGATTTTCGAACGTGATTGACACGCATGGTTACCCCGTCCATACTGGAGTGGGTGTGGCTCCATATTCCTAGCGAGTGTAGCAGGATGATGTAAGATTTATAGCAACTTTCATAGTCATAGCTATTACCGTTATGAAGTTATTAGCGTTTGAATTTAATTTTCGGAAAGTGCGCAAAGTTATCAAATCTACTCACATATTATGGAAGTATGTTATAATGCAACTGACCTTCATGTACACACAACGCACACAGTCTCCGAACCATGGCGAGTATGTGTTTGATGCTGGTAGCGAGGCTTCCAAGCAGCAGTGGATCAAGACCATCCAACAGTTTTCAGGCAAACAGTCTCAGAATCCTGTACCCAATGGACGCCTACCTCCGTAAGTGGAAGGAGAGAGAGTGTGGATTGGGAGAGGGAAGGAGATGGTAGAGAAGAGGGAGGGCGGGGGGATGGAGGGGGGGAATGGATTCAGAAGCATATATACAGGGGAAGTGGAGAAGGAATACGTGGAAGGGAAAAGTCTCTCAATTATCCCCTTGTAGTCTATCTGTCTATCCATGAGACAGTGTTTGAGACATTGTAGCTGTGGACATTACGAACACTGAAAGTAAAGATACATCGAAAGTAAAGATACATCGCGTACAGGGACAGAATGTGTTACCGTGTTGTATTGCACATGGTCACACTTTTAATTACACAGCTGTCCGTGTTTCAATGTCTCCCCACCCTTGTAGAAGACACGCAAAGTCATGTATAATGCATGTGTGAAAACATTGCGGAGCTCAAGGAACGCCAACCATACCAACCGGTATTTGCCATGGCAACCATGATCTAGGCCCCCACTCATCCAGAGGCCCCACCTGGCATTTGGCCAAGCTGCTCTACCTATTGTCACAGATGGGGAGCGCATGCGCGTGCATAGGGCAATGAAAGAGAAGTGGCCTGTTCTCGGTGTTAGAAAACATGCACAGACAGATCAAGTTCTAGCAGGGGGTAGAGTGATTGATTTGTCCGTCAGTATGTCAGGTGTCCGTCTGCGGACACAAAGAGCAGTTTGGGTGAAATGGGAACGTTTGCAGGCAGCCTTTTGTTGAACTGTACAAAAAAAACAACTTGTACGTACCTCTCAAACAAGAGTTAAATGAAGAGCTGTGAAAAGCAAGGTTTTTGCTCTCTGTCCAAATTATTTACTGTAGTCCAAATGCTATTTGATATTCATGAACTGCGCAGTCCGTGCATCGAACCCCACTGCAAGCAGTGAGCGCACAGGGTAAGTGCTCTGCTGAGCACTTCTTGTTTTCATTGTGCATCGGGGTGGAGAGCCTGGGACAAGACAGTCTATAGCCGCTAGCCGCTAGCTCCTCTCCACCAGGCCGGTCACGCGCACATGACCTGCCAGGCGGAGAGGAGCTAGGACAAGAGCACCTGAGGTTGTGTTATCATAGCCCAGTAAAGTACATGTAACTATGCTAGTTTTCTTCCAAAGCTATGAAAACTTTTCATTCCCCACTAAAACACACATGCAGGTCCTCTTTACCATCATCAAGGCCTACCGTAAATGGCTATGCCTGTAGCATGTCAACCGTTGGGGCTGAAACTTTCGACAGGTCACCAGCAAGGGCAGCAAGTTCCACTGTGACACGCAGTAGCACACTACCCAGAAGCTCCCACAGGGCAGCTGTCGCTGTCTCGGATGATGTCATCATTGAGGACCTGACATCCAGTCCTGTGGTGTATGGTCGCAGAAACAGCTCTGAACCGGCTCGGGAGGGTGCAAGTAGAATTTCTGCACTGTTGTCAGCTGAGCAGCACTGTGACAGCGACGAGTCCATCCTCTGCGATGTATCATCCTTCATTCGTAGCCAGCCTCAGAGAAGCCCAAACAGACATCAGAAGGCTCAGAGCTTGTTTGCTGAATCGCCTTCAACTGCATCGTCCTCGCACTCCACCCCACCACCAATTCCAAAGCGCACCAGCATCCCAAGCACCCCCAGATCCACAAATGTCAGTCTCTCCCACTCAAATCAGGCTGCCTTCTCCTCAGCTGCTCCCACTGGTACCAGCAGCGCCCACAGTAGTCCTTACAGGGGAGAATCCCGGAGAAAGTTCAGCCACCCCAACGTAGAAGTCCACCTTCCTGTCCCCAGTGGTAGTCTTCATGAGCTCCCCTCTCCCGGAAACCTGGAGACCTGCTCCCAATCTTCCTCATCCTCTGCTCTCCACCCCGTCTCACTGGCTGCTGTTCAGAGGACAAGCCACCAGAGAAAAGGTAGTGTACCTTCCAGCCCCACTGAGTTACAAAGGTTACAGTCTGCCCAAAAGACGCAGGAGGCTTCGAATCGAGGGAGAAAAATCAGTGCGCCCGTGTTGGCTGGTCCAAACAGCTTTCAGCTTGAGGATCCATGGAAAGGGGTCAGGAGGTTGAATGGGAGATTTGATCCGTACCGAAGTGACGAGAGGCTTAATATCATGGAGGAAGATAACATAGAAGAAATGCCTGTCGGAGGCAGGGGCCACAATCGAAGTCAGAGTGCAGGAAGCTCAGTGACGGATGCAGTTCCCAGAAATGCCTCCCCCCTCAATTTCCATGCGGCTGATAGCAGTGATGGCTTCCGCAGCAGTCCTGAGAGTGGAGTGTTGAGTCTTTTGAGAGGGCTTGAAGCAGAAGCGACCAACTCTGGGACCTTGGTACAACCCCTTGACAGTCGAACACGAGCTGATGATGCTCCCAGTGATCCGAGTACCCGGATTAACTCCTCCTCTTCTGAGGACACAGAATCTCACCCCCAGGTAAGGGAACAGTGCTTTGATAATCATGATTGTCTTGTGGTAATGATTATATGTCTGTGTCAGAGCTGATATCTCTATCAAGTTGATTGGCACAGCAGACAGTGGGAACACTCATGTTTTGACTCTTAGCATGTTTCAGCTACTCAGATGTAGTCTTGGTCCCAGACCCAAACCCACCCCAGCACAGATCACATCTAGTATACTGGAAGCGATCCGCGCTGGGGTTGGTTTGGGTCTGGGGCCGAGACTACTCAGATGTTGATCTAGCTACATGACATGTAGCTAGCTGCTGTAGCCTGTTCAGATTAGCGATAGCCCACCTGGCTCACTTGATAAGTCAGATACCTTACTGCACTAGCAAGATGCAACCTTCAAATATCCGGTAGTATGGGATTGGGATCAAGGGAGATTTCTGATATACAGAACTACAGCGGTTTGCTGAGATGTTGCAAATTCAGCAAAACTTCAGCAGAAACGAAAACCGTTACTGAGCGTGCACAATATTTCAAAAACAGGGCGTGCGCATGCTCAGTAGCGGTTTTCGTTTCTGCTGAAGTTGCAAGATCTCAGCAAGCCACTGTAGTGAGTACATGCTCACAAAACCTTGTCTCTTTCCCATGCGGTCAGGGAACGAGGCTACCAAATCCCCAGAATGTTTGGGTGCAATCTTACGATTATAACTATCCTTACCCCCAGGACGCACCTGATGGCAGCAATCCCATCTATGTGGAGACCACAGAGGCCCAAGGGTACAGTCAGTCCGTCACCTTTACCCAGCACCCGTACGAGTCTTGGGCAACAACGCACCAGGACGTGCAAAACCTGAGAGCATTGGCTCACTTTCCCTGGTTCCACGGGATGATCTCCCGTACCAATGCCTCGCAGCTTGTTCTGGCGGCAGGAGAGGAAGGATCGGGGCAGTACTTGGTGCGACAGAGCGAGTCGAGGGAGGGGGATTTTGTCCTCACATTCAATTACCACAATCGGGCAAAGGTGAGTGATTTGTTTGCACACTCTGCACATTGCAATGGCACACACTACTACTGGGCTAAGAGGGAGAAGGACTTTGTTTTCATGCCACTCACGAATGCAATTGCAAAACCAAAGCATACAGTGTGCCAATTGTGGATTCTGACCAATTTGTTGCTTAAGTGGCGATTGGCATACTTTTCATGTAGCATGCAACCACAAATTGCATTCTTTTTATAGGAACGGTTCATCATGTTGAGTGTGTTATTACGTTCTGGCCACCAGGCTTTGATTCATAATAATGTTGTTTTGTCTCCCATCGTTACCGCAACACACACACAGCACTTGAGAATGGCCGTGGATGAATCCGGTTGCAACATCCAGCACTTGTGGTTCAGCGACGTCATGGGAATGCTCGAATACTTCAAAATTAACTCCATCCCTCTGGAATCCTTCTGGCTGAATGACGATGTGAAACTAACCACTTACATCGAACGCAGTGCATCAGACACCTTCCGGACCACTACCGTCGTGAATGTGGACCGTCTCCACAGGTCTCCTCCGAGGCGCACAAGATCGCTACACCTTGGAATGTCTCGCGCCATTGGAACTCGTGGAACTTCGACCAGTAACCCTGACACCCCGAGCCCTACTGAACAACAGCTGCAGGATGGTAACCAAGAGTCAAACTCCCTGCCTCATACCGCAAGAAATAGCACAAGCTGGCGACAGCTGTTTCGCTCACAGCGATCGTCAAGTGCTGGAAACGTTGGCAGAGTTCAGAGGAGACACTCGGCCAACGCAGGCTCTCTGTTAGACACACGCAGGGTGGTGTCACACGACAGGTCCGAAAACAACTACGTGTTCAGATATTAGTTCTTTGTGTGTGTATTGTACAAATCTTTCAGTTCTCTTCAAACAGTCACTTCATAAGTCATTCAATGCAGACATTCATTCACTGACTGGATCCTGAGCGGATCCCTCAATTCTGATTTTATCAGTTGTCTTTTTCAAAGAAGATATCCCCTCACGTGTTTACTGTCCCTTGGTGTTCTCCTAATGTAATCATGTTGCATAATTTTTTTTCTCCCTGGATACAATGTACACATTCATTAATGGTATGTTGTTTTTAGCCAACAAAATTAATAATAAACACACTAATGAATGTTCTTGTATAGAGTCTCGTTCCCAGACCCTCCACGCGTATGAGGGTCTGGGAACGAGACGAAGATTTGACATGTTTGTCTGTGGGGCTTGTTCCCATATATACCCTAGCTCATACGCATGGAGGACCTGACCACGAGACTATAGGGCTCATGCATACTGCAGGGGTCCCACAGGCATGCAGTGTCAGGCTACTAGCTACATGTACTCGAGCCCTCAGCTAATATCCAGTTGTGACAGCCCCGGAATTTGCTTATAATCAGCAACAAAGCTGATTTCTACACAAAATTATAGTATTCTACCACGATTACTGATTCTCACTCAGTTGATATTGTAATGCCTGAAGTGTGCCAGGTTGTACATGATTGAAATCATTAGCACTACAAACATTAATTAACAGGGGCTTGATCATGAGCAGGGGTTGTATTAGCCTCGTTCCCATATGGAGCCTCGTCGTCTCGGGCCTGGGAACGAGGCTAGGGTTGTATAGGCTAATTAACAGCAGCTTATGAGCAGGAAGTTGTGTAATTATGTAACAGGAGCTCATGCATGCAAAACATTGCAACCAGTGAAGCAGCATGAACGACGGTCAAGATTTCTTGACCCTGCTTGCTCCTATAATTATATATGCAAAACTCCAAAGCTGCAGCGCATATCAATTATGTGAGGGTTGCTCACTCTCCCTCATGCTCACCCAACTTGTGGTAACTAGTTGTGCAAACCTTTCTAAAATACGGGTATGGTAGGCAAGTGAGAGATCTAGGTTGGTAGTAGCCTCGCTCCCAGTACATGCATGCGGCGAAGAAAAATCACCGCACGCACAGGGGGGAGCCTAGCCTCGTTCCCAGGCTCTCTCCTCCCACCGTTTTTTTTTATTGAGGAGAGAGCCTGGGACCGAGGCTAGGGGGAGCCTGCATGGGAACGAGGCTAGGTTGATAGACTATACATGTATATAGGCTGAAATTTGGAATAGAGCAACAATTAAAAATGGGGTGATACTACTACTACTACCTCACAACCTAAGTACAGCAACTGTAGATCTATACCAGCCATATACCAGCTTCTACTAAAATCAAGAACCTAGCTGTCCTGATGAGTCAACAACTGACTGACTGACTACTAGTTATTGGAGGTCTAAAAGCAATTGAATGAAGAACTATCAATAAGTTCAAGACTGGAAAAATTCAGGCATCCAGGGTGATTTGGAAGAACTGTGTGTGTGTGTGTGTGTGTGTGTGTGTGTGTGTGTGTGTGTGCGTGTGTGTGTGTGTGTGAGAGTATGTGTGTGTGAGTGAGTGTGGGTGTGGGTGTGGTGTGCATGTGAGGAGAGAGAGAGAAACATACATGGTGAACCGCCTATACCAAGCTCACACACAAGCAACAATCTGGATAGGAGGTTATGATTGGGAAGTACTAAAGTAATAAAAAACATTTAAAATGTAACAGGATGTAGGGATACCAGAACCGCAAAAAGTAAGGAAACAAGGTAGGGATGATCACACAAAACAGTGAAGTATACAACCCCCTACAGAGATCTTTTTCCATATACGTGTATAATGAAAAAAGATATGTCGGGGGATTGTATACTTCACTGTTTTGTGTGATCATCCCTACCTTGTTTCCTTACTTTTTGCGGTTCTGGTATCCCTACATCCTGTTACATTTTAAATGTTTTTTATTACTTGTTTATGTAAAAAATTTTAGCAGCAGGCGCATGCATACTGGACTCTGGCATTTAGCTACACTGCCAGCAAGAATCAGACCCAAGCATCTCAAAAGCCAACCCTTTTCTGGATGGATACTAAGCCAGTGCTCCCCGAGCTGAAGACCATAGCTAAGACTAAGTATAGTGTAGCTAAAATAGCTATACCAGATAGTAGTAGCGACACATTGTTGAGTCTTTAGATAGGCATTCACCCCTCTCACAGAACACAGTCTAGTAACATATATAGCACAGAGAATTTACCTCAGTCTAGCTACAGTAGCACAACAGCGCAAGGCACTTCTAATTCAGCGATCTTGAATAATAATTACGTATCGTTGCTAAGTGATTGTTTAAGTGCGCATGCGTACAAACATGAAAATGGCGTGACAAATGAAGCCATAGTTATTGAGTGGGCAGCTGTAGCCGCCTGGTGAAGACTTGGAGGTTGCCAAAAAGCGATGGGCTGGTGCACTGCTCGGTGTAAAATGCTGCTGTTTCGTGCGAAAACCATCATGAGGGATTGAGGCGACGTTGAGCTAGCCCGTCTGAAAGAAGAAAGAAGAAGAAGAAAGAAGAAAGAAGAAAGAAAAACAATTTGCTCGTTTTGCGAGTACCTGGTGTGGTACTTTCGCGACGGTTTTTCGCGATGCGAGGAGTCTTGTTGGTCATGAAAACACCCGAAGATGAACGGTAAGTGGTTATAAAGGCTTATAAGTGTACCGTTTCTGAGATTTGGAGAGATTTTTTTGTATTAGCATATATTGCGTGTACGTCGTATCCCTACATATAGACTCTACCGAGTCTATGATAATGTCTACTGGCCACTCCACAGTAATGACATTCAGTAATCGACAAGGATACTGGTCGGCAGGAAGTACATAGGTAATTCAGAACTGGCCCTGGCCCTAACCCATTGCCCTACATCCTGCCGGACCATTTGTTTACTAATTGTCCTGTCATTCAATTTCACAATGAACAGAAAACTAACTAACAACTCACAGTAATTAGTGATTCAAGCAAAACTTTAAGAGTTGAGTACAGTTAATTGCTAGTTACCTCATCCTTGGAGAGGTTGGCAGATGATCCACCCCGGCTCATCTTCTTGAATGTGTCTAACAGAGAGAGAATAAACGTAAGTATTAGAACTCTTGAAGTTGTCTGAGAGCTACCTTCAATGTAACTCACCATCCATGATCTTGACACGAGAGAGGCAGGCAGCAAAGTCGTCCAGATTCATGTACTTCCTCTTCTTGGCAAAACGGTTGAACGCAATGTTGAGTGCCTTTGGAGACAGCTCATAGCCTGCAGAGTAGAGGTGTGTGTGTGTGTGTAGAACCAAAATAATTAGGGACTTCAACAGTGTAGCAATCCGGGGAAGGTGTGGAATGTACCAAGGTTCCGAATTGCCTGAGCAACTTCGTCCTTCTCCAAGGTGCCAGAGCGGTTGCGGTCAAACTGGAAGTACATTTTCTGGAGGAGCATAAAATGGAAAAGATGACATGAATACTCAAACAGTGATGTGAATTACCTCACCTTCCAAGCAGCGATGGTTTCAAGCAGTTTCTGGAACTCATCGTAGTCCAGAGTCCCATTCTTGTCCACCTAGGCCCCAAGAGTCAAGGAGGACAATCACTCTGATGAGTACATTGTACCTACAGTATTCTGCAATTTAATAAGTGGGTGTGGGTGAGAGTCACAGATTTGTACAGGATGGCTGCAAAGGCACATGTGAGCATCAAAATCCATGGCGATGGCCCTATAGCCAAAAATCTTCCTTAGGGCTTCCTCTAACTGTGTGCCAAATTTCATGCTTGTATCATCAAAGGCACAATTCCCCACAATTTATTCACATATCCGCTGGACTACAAGGGAGCATGGTACAATGTACGCCCAAGGACCCAGACCAACGGATGGGTTTGGTTGTTGACTGTGTCTAGCTAGCCTCGTTCCACATGGCCTGGGAACGAGGCTAGTGTCTAGCATACACAGAGGTATGTGGAGAATGTCAAGGATACGTCCAGCATGGCAATCATGGAGCGGCAGGCATCCAGAGAGAATACAGCAGCCTTCATGTCTGTATGAGACAGAGGGCATGTTAGCAATGGGTGATACAGCCTCATTCCCAGGCCACGTGGGAGGAGAGAAAGCAGCCTGGGAATGAGGTTATGGGGGGATACAGTGGTGTGTAGAGTCGGGCAAGAGAGTGAGTGCAGTCTGCAGGTGGTGTATTTTAGATGGTCTGTGAGTGCTTTGCAGGAGGCTTGACATGTCTGGGACACTGACCTTTGGTGAGCGAGGCAGTGAGAATATCCTGAAGCTCTTCTGAATCGATCTCATGGTCGTCACCCGCAAGGCGGTCAAACATGGCACGCATTTGTGCCTGTCGAGGTGTCTGTATGTATGTGTGTATAATGTATGTGAGTATATATGAATGTACAAGCAATTGTTTGCATGTGTGTGTGTGTGTGACAAGGGGACACAACGCAACCAGGATCACTGAGCATCGACTGACCTCCCGGGCCACACCAGGTGTCTGAGGAACTCCCTTCCTATGTGGAGAGAGAGGAGAAACCATGTACACGTATGAAGATAGTACAACTGTTAATACATTAAGATTTTAACCGTGTGTTTGTGTGTGTGTGTGTGTGTGTGTGTGTGTGTGTGTGTGTGTGTGTAACGGAAGTGGGATGTTCGTGGGGCGGGACTAGACTAGTGACGCGCGACTTTCGTACTTCAATTTACTGAACATCGAACTCTGCAAAGAATGTTCGAGAACATTGGGGCTGGGCATGGGATGGAATCCAGCAAGTGGATGCGGGGAGCAGCAGTCGCGAAGCGGACGCAATCGGGTGAGCAGCAATTGAAGCGGACGCAATCGGGGAGCAGCAGTTGAAGCGGACGCGATCGGGAGCAGCTGAAGCGGACGCAATCGGGGAGCAGCAGCTGGAAGCGGAGGCAAATGGGGAGCAGCAGTTGAAGTGGATGCAATCGGGCCCGGGAGCAGCAGCTGAAGCGGACGCAAGCGGCGAGCAGCAGCTGAAGCGGACGCAAACGGGGAGCAGCATTGAAGCGGATGCAATCGGGAAGAAGCAGCTCTGCACAGAGAGCTGTCTGGTGCCAGATTACTCACGGTAGGTGAACGAGGGGGAAGTAGCTGAGCGACCAAAGTGAGCGAAGCTACTTGTATCTACCTAGCTAGCCTATCTACCTAGCCTGCTATCAATCCATCTATCTACATGAATCTATCTATCTATCTATCTATCTATCTATCTATCTACCTATCTATCCATTTATCTATCAATTTAGTATCCTATCTAGCTGTCTATATCTCTCTGAAATCCTGTATGAAACCTTATGGTGTGCTGATATCATAGTTAGCTTACCGGTCATCGGAGTACTTCTCAGTGAAGATCCTGAGCAGGAAGTCGCCCTCCTCCCCAGGCTTGAAGGCACAAGGGAGGACGATATAGCGGCCTGGATCGAGGTCAAACCGGTTCAGCACCTCACGGGCATTGGTGAAGGGGCCAGAGGTCCCCGTGCTGTAGTGGTAGTCCACATAATTCTTTGTGAGCACGTCACTGCCATCATCTGGGGCCTAGGCAAGGAAGTGGAGGGTGGAGATGTGGAACAGAGGAAGGAAAGAGGAAGTGGAGGTGGAGTCGGGAGGGGAGGAGATGTGGAGCAGAGGAAGGAAAGGTGGAGTGGGGAGGGGAGGAGATGTGGAGCGGAGGATGGAGGATGGAGGATGGAAGGAGGGAAGGAGAAGGGGAGGTAGGGAAATGAGGAATGGAAAACGGGTCTGGAGATTGTGGGGATGAGAATAATGATGTACAGGAGAAGGCGGTATTTCCCATACCCCGTACCACATTCTCCCTGAATGTGATGTAACTCAGAATCAAAAGCCATGGTACCTTGTAGATAGAGTAGCCAATACAGAGGTCCTGGATTCCCATCTTCTTCTGCTTGCGACGATTCTTCTGCATGAGGGCAATGAGGCAGGAGCACTTTCCATCCCCATCGTCATCTTCCTCCAGCTCGACGATGAACTGCGGGTTCTTCACGAAGGTCGGGTAGTTACGACATCCTCCAGCTGTCCCGGCATTAGCCTGCCAGCTGCCCAACTTTATTGCTGCATCCCAGCTCTTTGCTGTGTGTGTGTGTGTGCATGTGTGTGTTGTTTTGTTGTTGTTGTTGTTGTTGTTGTATGTGTGTATGTGTGTAGTGTGTGTGTTGTGTGTGTGTGTGTAATCACCAATGCAAGGTGTTGATGCTCTCAGTTTGACCTTTGACCCACTGACCTGCTTCATCCTCATAGAGTTGGTCCATGGAGATGCTGCAGATCTCAAAGTCAGTGTAGTGTTTCTTGAAGTCGCTGAAGCTCATATAGAATTCCCCGTCCTCGCGCGCCCCGTCCTCTTCCAGGAGTTCCTTCCTCTTGCTTGCTGGCACATCCTTCCATGTTTTGGAGCTGTGAGGGGGGAGCAAAGGAGGTCAGGTGGGCTCTGGTGTGACTATCAGACCCCAAATGAGGGGAGGGGGAGCAAAGGAGGTAATAAGGTGGCCTCTGTGTGACTATCAGACACAAAGTGATGAAAAGTTGCACAAAAGAACGTGAAGGGCCTGGTATGTTTCCTCACGTGTGTGACGTCGAGGGTAGAAAGGACTTAAATTGAACAGCAAGAAGAGGTAAGATACCATGTGTATCTGGCTTGTGGGGGGCGACTGGCATACACACCAAGCGTTGAACGTGTAGTTGGGAATGAGGCTAGCTAACTGTTTCTCCCAGTATAATCACTTGCCCTGGCCTCTGCATTACACCATCACAGTGTTGAATTGAATTCACCTGCTTTGTTTCACATACAGGGGCCTAAGATCTTCTGTCTCCAATTGCACAGTTTGTTTGTGGATTATTAAGTTTTTCTACAATGAGATAAATTTACCATAACAGTGTGTCTTATGGCGTCTACACATGAGCTTGCTCACATTTTCTCCTACATGATGGAATCATAGAGTGCAGTTAATTTTACTCACTTGTCACTCCAGTCGCCTGACCACTCACGCTGGCCCCAGGGGTTGCGGATCCTCACCAGACGAACCTCTTTCCCACGCACCTGCACTGTTGCTGCCTTGGTAACAGAGTAGGCATGGCCTTTGATGAGCCCTGAGGATAGTTTTGCCTCCATATCCTCACGTGTGGTTGCCCTGGGAGGGAAGGAGGGAGGGAGGGAGGGAGGGAGGGAGGGAGGAAGGGGACGGAGGGAGAGGAAAGGATGAAAGGAGAGAGAGGGGACGGAGGGAGAGGAAAGGATGAAAGGAGAGAGGGGAGAAAGGAAGGAGAGAAAAAGGAGGGAAGGAGAAAGAGAAGAATGGGATGAAAGGATGGGGAGAGAGACCCGGTGGGAGGGAAGGAAGGAAAGAGGAATGAAGAGGTAAAAGGAAAGAGGGGGGATTGAAGGCTTCCTTTCGGATATCAATATCTCTATATTTATCAACTTCCATCATAACTAAACATCATACTGCTCAACTAAGTTGAAACTGAACCTCACTTGATGGAGCAGCTCATGAGAGAGGAACGCTTGGAATGGCGCAAAATCTTCTGGAACAGCTCATCCCCTTCCTTTTCGAGAGTGAAGGACTCAACCACGCCACCTGTGAAATCCACCATGGCCTCTGATGTCTTCCCGCCCTTCAACGCCTCGTAACCCCCGTACAGCCTGGGAGAAACATGGGGAATTTAGAGTAACGATCTGAGCACTAAATATTCCTGCTCTAGCATTGGATAACAATGAGTGGAAGAGCACGTTTAGAGTATCAAATTTTACTGATACTTCCAACTTCAATACTAATACCAGGTATATATGTTCATCATACCATTGAAAAGCACAAAATATCTTGCAACAAGCCTTGCTTTTCACCAACAGCATTTGCACAGAAGTGCTCCACCCCCCCCCCCCCACATAGCTTGCCAGCCCACCAAGCACTCAGTCATATTCATGTGATATGGCAATTAAATTATTAGCACCACAAATAACCGATACCCGATATCCCTCACCACTGTGCTGGCATTGGTACAGATACCGATACCCACGGGGCCACAGTTACCAAATTGCCAGATGCAATGCCACTTTAGTTGGTTGGTTGTTTCTCCCCTCAGGCAAAAAAGTACTAAGAGTGGCAATTTGGTACTTGCAGGGATTCTAGCCTTTTATGCCGTCAAAACCGCCTCCCCCCCCCCCCCCCCCCCCAGGCCCTCTCGCTACCTCAAATTCAGCTCTGCGCACAGGCGCTGCACCACAGGCATCCTCTTGGTGGACGTGGGCACCCACAGCCCACTCGCTGCCTGTACCTTCAAGTGATTCGACCCAGCCAAGTGTTTTCTGACATGATATACACTCAGTGATGAGAGATCTGCCCCACAACTGCAGAGCTTCTTGGTAGGAGGACGCGCTTCTTCCACGGCCTCGGATCGTCAACGCGCTCGTCAACCTTCATTGCACGTGTCCACTACTCGTGCACCTCCGTATATCTTATTTCTTGGACCGTATACCTCCGTATACTACATAACGTCAAAAAGGGGGATTGCGTCGGCAATCATATCACCTCACGCACACCATCACACCCTCATACAGCTCACATAATACCTCACACGTACCATCACACCCTCACTGTCCACCCTCCCATATACCATCACACCTTCACACATACCATCACACCCTCACTGTTCACCCTCACACATACAATCACACCCTGATACGTACCATCACACTCTCACTGTCCACCCTCGCATATACCATCACACCCTCACACACACCATCACACCCTCACTGTCCACCCACTTAGCGTAGGCCTTCTCCAAGAGGGCACTCCAAAACTCATCAGCTTCGGTTGAGTGGATGAAGATGAGTTTGTTGTTGTAGCTGGGGAGTCGGTCATCAACAACAATGTCCACCCACTCTCCAAAGTGCCAGAAGCGGAAGTGGAAGATGCCGCAGTAGCCACCATACTGCCACCCCTGACCTGGCGGGATAACCTGGGAGAGAGGAGAGCGAGGGAAGGAAGTCAAATAAACATGCACCTGTGATACCCTTGTACATGTACACAATTAATACATTGTTGAGCAATTTAGTGTTGTGATTTTGAGTGATAAGTTACAATTGTTACTGGGCAGTCCTCTTTCTTGACTTCACTCAGCCTCCCTCCTCCATACACACAAATCCCACATTGTTGACACACACTCCTTTGCCATGGCTACCAATAAGGTTGTGCAATCATCCTTGAACTGGTTGGTATGGTGATTTATCTACAAAGGAAATAGGCACCCTAGGGTTTGAAACCCTACACATTCTTGGACGCCTTTACTGTTACCATGGAGAAATTGCCCTACTGTGGATTCTGCCTGAGTGCAAGGACATGCAGCTGGTTGGCCCTCACCAATCTAGCCGCTAGCCCCTCTCCGCCCGGTCGGTAATGCAGGTGCGCGCGGAGGGCGGAGAGGGTCTAGCAAACATTGCACTTGATTGTGTTTCAATCAGATCTCACTGAAGCGATTCGTTCCAATTCCAGAACTTGTCCTCAACTCTAGCTGGCACTTCACTTGTTCACAGACACATGTAATTGGCATTCCAGAGAAACGTGAGCTAGTGCTAGACCCTCTCTGCCTTCCATGCAGGGCTAGACCACACAGGAGGACCCTTTCCCTCATCCCAAGTGACCCAGGAACAAGGCTAGCACAGGACCTCATGCTCAAACTGTTGGTGGTTTTCGTCCAAGGAAAGGTAGGACATGGTTGATCTTCCCTCAGAAATCAAGTTTCAAGGCCTTGTCCCATTTCAGAAAAGGCTTTATAGCAATGACCTCAGTCATAGGATGATCCCTCTTGGCAAAAAAATGTTTGTCTGCTGAGATACAGAAATCAATTAGCGATGATACCAGTCAACTGTGCGTGTCCTGCCTCCTCTGCTATTTGTCCCGATTAGATAAGGGACAGCTGCAATGCACCTACCAAGAGTGCATGATGACATCATCGTCATTCCGTCACATGCATAGTGATGATGCATGACGTCATCATGCGCTCCTGACCTACACAGTGGATGAACACTACAGTCCAGTTGATGGTTTATGACTTGGTTGCACCTGGTTCAAGAGCATTGGGTCCTGGGTGAGTGAGGCGATGGCTGCCACCAGCCAGCAGTCTCCGAGCATTCCTTGACTCACATCAAACCGACTGGCCCCCCCAGAGAAGAACTTGGGGCTAGCACAGATTTCCTGTGTGTGTGTGTGTGTGGTACGTGTGTGGGTTTGTGTGGTACTGTGTAATGCCTAGCATAATAATGGCTATCTTGAGTGTTTGCAATTTACATACAGTAATTTGTTGTGCTCCTTCAGAAGCCTTTTAGGTATCGTTATGGGTAACTAAAAGGCCTGGGGCAAATCATTAGGTGAACATCATATTTAGTTGTAGTTTTAGATTTCAATCTTCAAAAGTTAGTTAATTAGTTTTCAATCTTCAACGTTAGTGATTAATTAGAAGTCAAAGGCCACACTAAAAGGGTCTTTAGTTACAGCCAAAACAGTATGCCCCCCTTGCTGGACCTCCCCAAGCACAGCTAGGAGCTCCACTACCTCCCTGCTGGACCTCCCCAAGCACAGCTAGGAGCTCCACTATCTCCCTGCTGGACCTCACCAAGCCCAGCTAGGAGCTCCACTATCTCCCTGCTGGACCTCGCCAAGCACAGCTAGGAGCTCCACTATCTCCCTGCTGGACCTCGCCAAGCACAGCTAGGAGCTCCACTATCTCCCTGCTGGACCTCGTCAAGCCCAACTAGGAGCTCCACTATCTCCCTGCTGGACTTCGCCAAGCACAGCTAGGAGCTCCACTGTCTCCCTGCTGGACCTCGCCAAGCCCAGCTAGGAGCTCCACTGTCTCCCTGCTGGACCTCACCAAGCCCAGCTAGGAGCTCCACTGTCTCCTTGCTGGACCTCCCCAAGCACAGCTAGGAGCTCCACTACCTCCCTGCTGGACCTCCCCAAGCCCAACTAGGAGCTCCACTATCTCCCTGCTGGACCTCGTCAAGCCCAACTAGGAGCTCCACTATCTCCCTGCTGGACCTCACCAAGCCCAGCTAGGAGCTCCACTATCTCCCTGCTGGACCTTGCCAAGCACAGCTAGGAGTTCCACTTCCTCCTGCTGGACCTCGCCAGGCCTCGCTAGGAGCTCCACTATCTCCCTGCTGGATCTCACCAAGCACAGCTAGGTGCTCCACTATCTCCCTGCTGGATCTCGCCAAGCCCAGCTAAGAACTCCACTGTCTCCTTGCTGGACCTCACAAAGCCCTTTTACTATCTCCCTGCTGGGAACTCTTTTGTGGTGGCTCAAGGAGGCTAAGGGTACCGTGACAAGTGCAAAGATAGGCAATGCAAGTCAGTGTGTTCTACACCTGCATGGTGTAAGCCAAGTCAGTCACCCGGCAGGCCTGTGGAGACCCTTCTTCCTTCCCCAGCTTTCGTTGCTTGCAGTATGTTAAGAGCGGGAAAAGCCTCATTCCAGGACCCGTCTCGAGCCTGGGAATGAGGCTAGAGTGGGAAGAGCCTGGTACATACATGTAATCTCAGGATGCAATCAATAAGCAGCAAACGTTTTCACAACGAGAAGGTGAGAGTGTGCATTGCTTGAGCATATACGGGTTCAGCGCTTGGTGTGTAAGACAGTCACCCCCTGCATGCTAGCTAGATATGTCCTAAGTTACTTGGTGCCTTCATTCTTCTTGCTGCTCTGAGCTTGGGGTGCTCACACACAATCAAACCATTTCCACCATTCTTTCTATCCCAACATCACTCACATGTGTACCAGGCTCACTTAGTCTCGTTCCCAGGCGGTGTGGGAATGAGGGTTACAGGCTTTCTAGTGCACTGTTAATGTACTATAAGGGACAAAGGGTGGTCTGGGAATGAGACCAGTTGAGGTGCAGTGTCTTAGTCTCATGCCTGCCACCAGGAGACCATGGATTCCTCCTACCCAGCCACTACCCCTCTCCGCCCGGTCACATGGCTCCTGTCTGCCACACCAGCAACATCTGCACCAAGGGTGGTTGGCACTGGCAACTAGCCAAACCAGAGAGAGCCTATTCTCTCATAGTCTGCACATCAGTGAGCACTGTTCCATTTTGGTACATAATGAGTTCATACCATTCCAAGCTCAGTAATTCAAGTGTACCAAAGGGCAAAGGGCACAATCAGACTAGATCACAAAGGGCACACACACAGGAATAGCAGGTTAGGGCATTCCCCCCCCCCCCCCCCCCCCCCCCCCCCCCTAAATGGCGCACTGCCGCACACTATTCAATCTCCCCCCCTTAGAGATTTCAAACCCAGACCCCCCTAAAGGGTACACTAGCTGCCACACACTATTCAATCCCCCCCCCCCCCCCCCCCCCCAACTTTCAGTTACTCAGTTACTCAGTCATTCACTAACAGATTGGGCCAGTATTGGCAAGGGAAGACCTTGCAAGTTGTATCCAAAGACCCGCACAAACCACAATTGGCTCCCACCTGAGTATATGGAATGTGATATCTTTTGTATTATAGTTCCACTAGAGCCTCCTAGCAACTAGCCTGCACTTCCTTGGAATGTAAACACCTCTTTGTGGGAGATTTCATACAGTAGGTGAATATAGTTGCAGGAACGCAGGATTTACACAATTCCAAGGCCAAATTTTCCAAACTTCAAAAGAGACTAGGACATTAACACCATAAGCGACAACATGGTGTTGGCCTTATTGCCAGAGCGGGAAGCGAGGCAACTAATCATGCAGTGTGGAGGTCGAATCTGAGCAAACTATATTTGTCCTGTAACACAAAGGAATGCAATTATTGTGGCCCCGCACGTAAATTACGCGTTGGACCCTGGCCCCGCGCGTGCGCGTATACAACCCGCACGTGCACCGTGTGATCTCAACTTTGTCGTTTGTCGCTGCTGTACAAAATGGATGAGTATGAGTTGGTTTCGGACAGGAGACGACGATTGACAAGGCAAAGAGTGCAGCGACTCGAGGGAGAACTGATGTGGCGAGGAGGGAGACTGCCAGAGCGGCTGACTGCAAGAGACTTGGCAGGCAGAAATTATGAAGTTGACGTTCACCATTCACAGAGACTCGCTATCAATCGTGGTTATGTTCTGCAACTGCCAAATTGCTTCCCGCGAGGCATCTCTGCGTGGTCAACCACGTATGCACTAGTTACATGGTAGTGTGTAGTTCTACACACACCCGGTACTGTACACTCTGTGGGGCCTGAGGAGATGCACTTGAGCTACATACACTCTATGGGGAGCAGTCACAGAGTCTAATAGTCTATGCTATATAGAGAGTGTCTCCATATAATGTAGTCTCGTTCCCAGGCTGCATGGGAGGCATGGGAACGAGGCTACATTATATGGAGACACTCTCTACATAGCATAGACTATGTCATGATATGATTCACGGAGGTGGACGTGATCGGACTTGTTGCTCAGGTATACAGAGACGTAGTATATGATCACATGCAATTATGTTCTAAACTTGACAGCTGATGGGTGTGTTTAGTAGACATTTGTTTTCTTTTTTGGAAGGGAAATTGTGTAGGGGCTACCTTGAATAAAAAACACTGTGCCGGACTGCGCAGTTTCAGACTTCCCCATAAAGCTCCTATCCAAGCAGCTATTGTGCGTAGAACTGTTACGACTAGAACTGATGGCGTAATTTCTTTTAGAATTTCTAACCCAATACAGTAATAGTAAACGTGGTGACTAACTCCAGGTCGCTTCCACTGTGGCTTGAAGGGTAGCTTCTGGGTGTAGAAGATGGAGGTGTCGTTGGCTGGGAAGTATGGATCCTCAAACATGGTCCCATTGGCGATACACTGTCTGCGTAGCTTCTCATAGTCCTGGGCAGGCAGACGGGTACCAAGCTGCCTAGAAGGGGATTGCTGTATAGAGGGAGAGATGGAAAAATGGAAGGAGGGAGGATTATTACCTGTGGCTCAACACAGTCTACTTACAATTCTTACCAAGCTTGGTTGAGACATGCTATGTCAACAACGTTAGACTCTATATTGTTAAACAGCCAGGCACTACTCTTGCATACTGCAATCGCAGAACAGCTACCTAGCTAGCTCGGCTAGATGGTTGCAGCTAGAACGGCTAGGTGCAGATGGATGATTACACTTAATAGCCTGAAAGATGCCAAAAATTTGCAGCTAATATTATTTAAATGATGCACACTGATGCAAATATGGACCTACATCGGGTCCCCCTTTCCCCGGGACGTTAACTCGCAGCTGAACACCGCCCTTGGACATCGCCTGCTTTTCTCACTTGCAAACTCGAGAGGAATGTTTGAAGTCAATACGCGGTCGAATTATATAGTTCCGGCCACGCCCTCCGTTTACCGAAGTGTTCGTATAGTATACGGTAACCACGTGTAAGCACTGGTTGCACCCACGATAATAAATTGTGTCATGTGGGTGCTGATTACAACATGCAGAGAGTTGACACAGTACAACGTGTTGACATCTGAACTTCTCAACTGGAAAGCAAGATGGCGCTTGCTATGACGGATAAACTGGCTGCTCTGAAGCGTCAGGTTAGTCAATATAGCTGTTTTACCATTCAAATTTCACAACATTCTCAACTGGGATAATTTCTTGGTGGTAATTTACAGCAACAGTTGTGTCATGCTTGTGTCTGCAGCCAAACCCAAGATATTGCTCAATTCCCAAGGAAATTGTAGACCTGATATTCCTAGTTATATACACAGGGTCTCATCATAAACAGTAGTCTCGTGCCCAGCCGTTCATGTGCGTGGACGTCTGGGCACGAGACTACATAAGCAGGTGGTGGTCCGGAAGGAGATCAATGTACGCTTTCTAACAGGATCTGAAGTAGCCTCTTTCCCAGGCTCAAGAAGGACTAGATCTGAAGCGTACTAGCTGTCCCATCATTTGCATCTGAGCAGCAACACAAGAAACTGATGAACCTTTGTGTTCCTTGTAGGTTGTGAACTTCTAATGCTTCCATTTTCTAGTGTGGACTTACAGAATGATGCTTGTGTTCAAGGGTCCCGCATTGTGTCTTTTTCATCGTAACTGCCACCCTTACTGGGGAGGAGTTGGACGTTACTAGCTGCTCTTACTCGAATGGATGCTCTCATGCACGCACACATACCCAGGCCACGTCCCGTTCCCAAGACTATACCCCATTAGAATCACGTTTGTCCTTGGGCGCCATTCAAGACCAGCCGGACGATCAGATCAACACACTCCTCCTCAGTGTGAGTGTTGTTAACAGTCTAGTACATTGGCATCGTCACTAGCCTCGTTCCCAGGCCAGAGACGGTGAGGCCTGGGAATGAGGCTACATCGTCACAAGACGTTTGTTCTTTCTGTTCAGGTGGATGAGCTGACAAAAATTGTCAATCAAGTTGGAGATCGGGTGGAGAGGGTGAAGCAGAACCATGGTGCTATTTTAGTCTCCTATAAAAACCAAGGTATGAGCAACATACACACACCTGCTAACACACCACTACTTCTTTTAGGATTAGACTTGTAGTAATGATCCGATGGATTTGAGATGCATGCCGCTTGCAAATGTCGTTTTGGTTTTCACAGCTGCAGTGGACGAGAATGAGGAGCTGATGAAAGAGATCAAGGAGTTATCCCACAAAGTGCACACGGAACTGAAGAGTGCGTTGGTTAGCTAAGCACCGTGATTCAGGGGCATACTCGCCATTATAAGCAGCCACCTGCTATAGAGAGGTCACCACCTCAGGTTCCAGTGTACACCAAATCAATGAACTTCCATGTTATGACTGCAGCTGCATGTACTTGGCCAGAGACTGACCACTCCAAAGAAATTCCGCTGTACAACACAACACAGCTTATTCAAACACAGCTTATTCACAACAGGCACTGTTTGGTACAGTGGAACCTCTTGTCTCTGGACAAGTCCTCCGGCCAATATTTTTGGCTGCGAAAGGAGGTCTACATTACTGTACTATGGGGGTATTACATTGGGACCCAGTCACCCATCAAGGGGACCTTTATACAGTAGAGTGGTGGCTGCTACATTTAGTGACCCTATGCTATAGAGTTCCATATTGTACCAGACACCTCTCACGGAGGGAGGTCTTCATGGTACCGAGACTGCACCAGCTCTTTGATACCCAGTTCTGTTCACAAAAGATCTGTCTGTGCTCTGGGTTTGAGGGGTTTGTTGCAACAGTGGCTAATGAGGACCTGGAGAAAGCAGAGCCTATTTAAAGCAGGTCCAAAAGGAGGTCAATTTGTAGTCCTGCTGTGATCGATGGATGTGCGAGTCCTCATTGTTTACCTAACGTGTCTCTCCCACTCGTGTCTAACCTGTGGGTGTGATCGGTAATTGAGTGTCATTAACCCTCGGCGCGCATGCGCACAGGGTTACTGTAGTCGTTTTGTGTGTCTGTTTGTCTGTTTGTCTGTTTGTCTGTTTGTCTGTTTGTCTGTTTGTCCAAGAAACTTATCTGCCAACTGGTGCTAGTAAACGTAGAACTAAAGGCACTAGCGGTACAAGCGGGATACATACATGGATTTAAAACTGGCGTTTTTCCTAAAAATACTTAGTTAGGAAGCTAGAGCGCTTCTTGCTTACCGCGATAATGTCCGCCATTTTGTCCAACATGCAATTTTCCAGGCGTACTTGCAAATGATTATGGGTTTCCTGGTTGCTTCATGAATATACTTACCTAGTCAGAGTGAGCTACATGAATATCTTTACCAGGCTGTGAATACGACAATGCCCACTCGCTTCGCGTGAGGCTCTTCTGCGTGTATTCACGTATGCACTGCATGTAGTTCATAATGATTACATCATGCACCATTTGGATGTAGATTTCTGGCGAGAACCCTGTTGGTTGGCCACTGGTGACTGACAATGGAGTCTGTATGGTCTATGCATCTGAGAAAGACATGTCCAAAGTGTGGTGCAGTAGTACAGTGCATGCGAAGAGGGCAGTTTGTGATTGTGGCCATGCCTTTGCGTGTAAAAGGAGGGCACGTTGCAGTGATGATTGTGAGCCTAAGAAAGCTACCAAACGCCGAGGGTTTGCACTTTAGTGCTTTTCATTTGATGTGGTTTTGAAACTTGGTTCAATGAGGTGGTAGATATGTTACCAGTGTACCATGCATTTAATTGATATTATGTAACCAGTGATGCTTACACACATGCTATAATCATGTGGTTAGATATTCAGGTGTGAAATGAGCTACTCAGGTGGGTTAAGGCAGCCTCACACATTCAGAGAAGTCAAAATTGAGTGAAACAGCTACCAAAGGCGGCTGCATTATCTGGGATACCTTGACATCTAGAGTAGTTGTTGCCCATGAATCATTAGTACACAGGTGAATAATGAAATTGAATATATTAATTGCCATGGTGATATAATTGCATCCGGTAAACAAGCCGCTAAAGACAACTGTCCTTAACCGCTAATTTTCCGTCTACCGCTACCAAAATGGACCCAAAAGCAGCCAAATCACATATCATTCGAATGGTTTCAGCATGCACTATGTTAATCTAGGTGGAAACGTTGCACTGCTCATTGCTGTTCAGAGATACGCTAATAAATAGCTAAAATTATCGTCTAAACACCGCCTAATTAAGTATTCACAAAGGCGTCATTCTTACCAGGAAGGAGCAGGACAGCGTTTCCACCCAGAATTCAAATGTACAGGCTTAGAAGAATCGCATATCAAAAATCTGTCTCCATCTAGGAAGGATTTGGTAGCGGTAAACCTGAACTCGCACGAACCGTTCGCTTTGCCATGGTTCCAGCCGGCCCAAGTATTGTATAGTAGCCAATTATATATCACGTGCACTACAGGCTGACGCAGGAAACTAATTATGTGACCGCCATGTCTTTCATCAAATTTCACACCCTCTTGAGTCTTTTCACAACTAAGTGTTCCTGTATAAACATTTGTACAGGAAGTGCAGCTACTATGCGCCGCGCGCTGGTTTATAGTGAGGTTGCCTTAACCAACGTGAGTAGATCTGCATGATAAAACATATGGACGCTAATGGAGTATTGTCATATGACCAAGCTCTGTCATGTCAGTCAAAATCTTGGAATATCCCACACACCTTGTACATACACACTCGTACTCGCACACAGACACACACTCATGCACGCACACAGAGGAGGTTGGACACATTCCTGTGACATATATACATGCATAGGCGAATTTAAATGGAGGTGTCTGTCCTGAAAAGTGTTCTCAACAGTCTTTACGAATATCTCTTGAAAGCTCTAGTGGAGTACATTTCAAATATGCTGTCAACCCTGTTCAACCCGGTCACTTAGGCTGTGCAACCTCTTGAAGGATCGGCCATGTGGGATGGCGGAGAAGCCAGTGCTACAAGGCACTCCTGGTACTCCAACTGGAAGCCTGCCCAACCTGAAGTGTCTTCAAGGCACTCTTACCTTTCAAGCTCCCCAACTGTGGCTTCACTTCTCGTTGGCACTTTAGGTTACCTTCGGTCCCAGGCATGTTGACGTGGGAACGAGGCTGTTGAGGTTAGGAATGTAAAACACACAATGATTTCCAGCGCATAGTCGTGTGCGCAAAATGTGTCCAACCTCCTCTGGCACTCACACACACACAGTTTCAATACTGAGCATATAATGACACTGTGGGCTTGTAGTTCATTCATAGCACTGTCATGTGATATGTAGACTCTTTAATGCTGAGCAATATGTATGAAAGAGGAGTGGCATGAAGAAGGGAACACTGCATACACGTGGGACCATGTCACACCCACCCACACCTCTCCCCCCACCCAACTCACACACACATACACACTTCTTCCTCGCACACACACACACACACTTGCAGAAATGAAGCAGGAGCTGGAGAGAGACAAGGGAGGACCCGGTCGTAACGATGCCGACTTCCGGATCAGGAAAGCCCAGGTATGTGCCTCCACCAGACCTCCATCATACATTTGCAATGCATCTATCTGTCTATCTATCAGTGGTGTGGCCAGCCCATGCAGGCTTATATGGGCCTAGGCCCTAGTGAATTGTCTAAGTATGGCCTGGTAATACCTATATCAGAATATGTGGTAGCGTTCTCTTTAGGGATGGTCATGATTCAGTAAGCACCTTGAACGTGGAAACAAGGGGGAAAGTGCCATTACCCCTTTTCATATGCCAGAACTAATGCATGTAATGCACATGACATCATAGATATTACAATGTATGGGCATATAATTGCATTCAGTAAGGATGATGGTAACGGTTTATAACACAGAGTTCAGCTCTGTTACATCGCTCCCTCCTTCAGAGGGTTCGACCTGAGCGGCATTATACATACTGCAGTCGGTCTTGAGGACGCACTCTCCCTCTCAGTGACTATCTCCCAGATTGCTTCCTGGAATCTGCGGCCTGTGTTTTCTCTGTGATCGACAAATGTTCATGAAGCAGACTTCAGTCCCCTATAGTCCACACAGGGCAATGGGAACTGCCCTTCTTCCGGACCATGATGACCGGACTGGACCAAGGTGAGCACCATGGCTGGATGACTCCCTTCATCTGTTGCATGGTCTTCCTGAAATTCTTCTTTGCGCAGCCTTGCTGCAGCAGTCACCCTTGGAAATAGCTCCTGCCCCTTGATCGTTAGATCAGGAGGAGGGGAGCAGAATGTCATGCTAAACTCAGATGTGGTGTACGTCCATGGCACAAACGGTAACTGCCTCCTGAGACAATGACTAATACCGTGTGGATCACGTGGTTATGCTGGGTCTGGAATGGATTTAGGACACGCCCACTCAAACTGCTTCACCGCTACGTGAAGATCTTGTAGCTCCCAGTACAGCTGGCCTCTCATTAGCTCATAGTACAGGTCCTCTTGCAGTTGGCAGTGCAGCTGGGTATCCCGAGTCTTCAGCAAGTGTGTCAAGTATGTGTGTTCGGATGGCCTTCTCATCGAAGTGCTTTGTTGCACATCATGTTTCAGTTCAGCCGCCAAACTATCAAGTGCTTTCATATTGTCTGTGTTGCCTCGAAAAACAGGGATGGTGTTACCAGGCCACTTTTCTCGAGCAGCTTTGGCGACATTTTTCCGCCTATATAAAATGTTGCCTAGCTTTGCTGCCTAGCTTTGCTGTCTGGTTCTAAATGGCTACGCAGTGCTTCTGCAGTACTCTCTCTCCTCCAGCCATAATAGGTTATTCTCCTGCAAGGCATGCTCTCTCAGGTGACCGGTTAATCTCTCTTCAGCAGTCCATGCATTCCACACACTAGCTCTCTCTAAAGAGGGAAGCCAATCATCCAACGGATACTCTAAGTTACCAGAAAACTCCCTAAGTGGTGGGACTTTCCCACGTCACAATGAGGTGTGGGCTCCTGTATGGAGTGACGAACCACTAGCCTCCTTCCCAGGCCTTCTCACCCCAGCGTGTGTTGCTTGCAGCACAAGCGACACACGTTGGGGTGAGAAGGCCTGGGAATGAGGCTAATGAACCACAACTGGACTAGTGTATGGATAGTTGAAGAAGGTGTGGTCGAGTCTCCGAGGCTATTACTGAAGGTGGTGGTGGTGGTGGTGGTGGTGGGGGGGGGGGGGGGGGGGGGGGGGGGGGGGCAAATTGAGTGAGTTGTACTTCCAAGGCTCTCGCTAGGCTTGCCCCCAGCTCAGTGATCCTCGCTGTGAAATAGCTCAATCTCCCAGCTTGCCTCTGTCTCATCTCTGCTACTGATCCCTTCGTCGGTAGCTCCATCACTGTCATGATCGTCTGCACATAGACATTTGTCAGATTCTTACAATTCAAGGCCTCAAGGCTCTCATCACGCAGAGTCCCCCAATCCGATCCATCTCTTCAATTGATCAAACGCACAGTACTGTCTGTAGGCAGTCATAGGAACTTTGGGAGTATCCAAACACACATGCTCTCGAGCCACTGACTGGGCTGTGCCACCACCAACGGGTGCTTCCTCCGAACGGTTACTTGCAAACTCAGTGCCACGCACTCACTACTTTGTACGACTCTCAACTCCCAAAGGAGTCTTAGGCTCACTTCTAACCTAACTACAGTGTCTCTTAACCATCAAGAACAGTGATGCAGATCGCTCTCGGCAGGACCTCCACTAGTTGACATTCGTAACTCTGATTATTTACGTGATGAATAGATACTATTGCATACCTACAATGCAGAGCGCAGGAAAGCCTCAAGGGGAAGCTACATACTAGTGGGTAAATTGGGTCGAGTTAACTGAATTCATGTAATGGTAGCACAGCAACAGATAATAAGTGAGTTCCGAAATTGAATACAGGACTTAGGTTAGTCATGAAGGAAGGGGTGTAAATTATGCAAGGTGACTGGTAAAGCAGAATACTAATTGTGTAAATGATGCCAAATGGCTGATGAAGTATAATACAGTAGTGTAAATGATGGAGTGGGTGGAAAACAGAAGTTTGGTTGCTCTTACAAGCTACACATGCGGAATAGGTCTTGAGACTTTGTACCCCAATGACTTCGGCGCTTGTGATTTTGACAAAGTTCTCCGCTACATCGTGGTCGACGACTTCACCAATGTCATCGATTTAATTCCGGGACCGCTGTAAAACATAGCTGTGCAAAATGCTCCTTTCCAGACGTGTGCTTCTAAAGAAGGTTGCAGAAACCGGAAGCAGGTAGCTCAGTAAGACACACAGCTTATCACTCTCGCTCCACTTATTCCGCACGGTTTGTCGTTGAGGGTATTGCGTAAACTGGATCGCTTCCTTCTCGTTCACTTGCTGTTTTACGGAAGCTTCAAAGGTGGACATAGCTACCTGTAGCTAGCTAACAAGTAGCGTAGAAACGCAGCGCCGTCCTCCTAGCCAGCTAGCTCTAGTATCTATGGCTGCACAAAGGCCACACAGCTGTAAAACATAGATATGGTAACACACCCGTGAGGATACTAACTAATGTTTGGAGGGAAGCCAGGCTGAGCAACGCCGGGCAGACACGTGCCGGGTCACGTGCCTGCCAGCCACACCTATTGTACTTTTGGAGGGAGCCGAGGCGAGTCACCCTGGTGGCGTGGCTCGACCCAGCCCAAGGAGGGGCTGCCAACCGGGAGGATGCAGCCCTCTCCCTCCAAAACATAAGAGCTAGGGTGCCACAGTGAGAAGGCAATCATAACACAAAGGAGAGATACAGGGCAGACATGGTATGCAGAACACAATGCCAAACTACTCAGGAATAACAGTCACAAGTCCCACCCCCGACAACACCAGCCTCAGGAGGGGAGCTGGGGACGGGGAGAGCAGCAACGGAGAAATGGCCACGAGCCGTTCCTTGGGCATACGAACATATTGGAGAAATGCCGTGCTATGCCACCGACCGAGCGTCTGGATGGTGGAATCCGGAATACCCACCTGAGCTGCCGAAGTCGCCGCGCCGATGCGGAAGCTGTGGCCAACATACTGCTGCTGGGGGAGACCCACCGAGGATAGAATGAGCCGAACAGCTGCCACAAACCAGGATTTGACCATCGGCTGGCCCTGAACATCTTGAAAGAAGGGACCAGGCGAGACTCCGCGAATGGCAATGAACCCAAGGATGGCCGCCACTGGGCAGATGGACAGATTGGTCCTGCCCACCACAGTGTCCGACCCCGCGCCGAACTGGTCGCACTTGGACATCTTCAAATGTATGCGATCTTGACATCCCCCCATGCCAGGTCCGTTGCAGGCTGAAACTCCCCGGCTGAATGCAAGAGCAAGAACCCCAAAAGGCCGTACAGCAGATGGCCCACAGAACGACCTTGTTCGGGTCTGCCGACTGGTTCAGGGCGGTCCAGATCTTGTGCAGTACCTGGGCGGTAATTGGCAACCGAATGCAAGGAGGGGAGCCCTTAAGCAAGTGGGCCCAGCGGATCCCTGCCTGTACCCTCTTGAGAATTGGAAGGAAGCCCTGATCACGTGGATCCGGGATATCTGCATGCTTCGGATCGCCGACAAGTAGGATTGATTGTTTGAGGGGACAACCCCTGATCTGCCAGGTAGGCTGCGAAACTGCAGAGTGTCTGCTCCGAAACGGGGAATGGGTTACAGACATTAAAGAGCACACAGAAAGAATGAAAACGTTTAAGTGCAGAGGAGTAGGTATGCTGTGTAGAGTCCGCTAAACCACCTTGAAAATATCGCCGAACTGACGGCACCAGCGAGGTGATGTCCAATCGAGCTCGGTGTCGAGGAGAAGGTCCAGGAGGCTGGGTGGGGGCAGACATGGGGACCTGTCCGCCTGGGGGACCTTGGACAAAAAGGAGGAAAGATGGTTACGGGACAGATCGTCCGCGAGATGGTTGTCTAATGTATGCTGGTTGCAAGTGGAACTGGTGCCGCGCCTCAATGAATACCAGGCAACGCAGCAGGTGCATGATGTGTTCGTGCTTACTTGTCCTGGATTTGAGCCTTGCCACCACTGCGGTTATCACAGTGGCAGACCACCCTAGCTCCGTGCCAGCGGCGGCCCCATGTTGTGGCCTCCATGATATTGGGCAAGAGCTCTTTAACCGCGATGGGGAGGTCCCTGGAGGGGGCCCCCCATAAAACCTGGAACCAGGACCGCTCTGACCATGCCCCGCAACCCCAGGAGCCTGACGCATCGGATGCCATCTCAACTACCGGCAACTGAGATGGGTGGGGGAGGTAGGAAACCCCATTCCAACGCTCTGCAAATGTACTCCACCAAGCTAGGTCCGACCGGAACTCCTTATGAGCCGGATTGGGTGAGACTTGTGTGACAGTTGGTCCATCCTGTGCAGTAGGTTGATCATCCTTCGGAGGAAAGACCGACCTGAGCGGACCACTTTGCTTGCATGGTTGAGAATGCCAATCAGCAGCTCTTACGCTGACAGTGGGACCGATCTCCCCACTCCCGAAGCAGCGTCTGCAGCCGATGCAGCTTGTCCGTGGGCAATTTAAGTTCCCCTGCCAATGTATCGATGATGATCACCAGAAAGATCAGCAATGCTGCTGGGCCGTCTCATTTATGGATTGCAAGAGGTATCCCGAGGGCCGCACAGACAGCTTCCAACTTGGCCAGATCCTCCCCGCACTGGGGGGAGTCGGGAGGACCCACAATGATGAAATCATCCAAATAATGGAAGACGTGACGGATACCCGCCCGTTCCAATATCCAAGCCAAGGCATCGGCCACGGCATTGAAAATCTTCGGTGCCGAGCAGAGGCCAAAGGGGAGCATTGGGTCAACAAATAGCTCCCCCTCAAACTTCATTGCCAGGAGAGAGTGGTCCTGGGGGTGAACTGGAATGAGCCGGTATGCAGATTCGATATCGACCTTGGCTAGCAGTACTTCTCGTCGATAGGATGTGGCAACCTCGGACACCTGGTCCACCGAGATATATGACAGCGAGCAGATGTCACCACAGATGCCATCGTTGACGCTTTTGCTGGGGGGGGGGGGGAGGGTAAGATAGGTCTGTGATCAACCGCCACTTTCCCATGTTATGGCCCTTCGGAATCACCCCAAAGCGATTTATCTGCAGGGGTGGGAGAGACGACTCATCTGGGGACGGGCCTAGCATCCGGCTGCGCTGTAGTTCCTTCTGGAGATATTCACCAATAACCCCGGGGTGCTGTACTGCGGAGTACATGTTCTTCACCGCGGACTTAATGGGTGCTCGGCAATCAAAACCAATGCGGAAGCCCTGGCGGAGGCCGCGGAGGAGGTACCGGACGAATGCTCTGTCAGCGTGGGATGCCAGGGCAGCTTCCCACACCTCAGGCCGTAATGGGGTCGATATTCCCCCGAGTTCTGGAGAGTGGAGGTCCCCCTCTGGGCGGGCCAAGTCAAGGCATAGCAGGTCCCCTGTGTACTTGGACCAACCTACAAGTACGGAGAAAACGGACACAGTGGTCTCATTGCAATTTATGGTGGGTCTCCCTGGGGGAGGCCATCACACCCCGTGGGTGGAGCTCCTAATTTAGTGATCCCATCCACTATCTATCCATAAGTTAGTTTTATGTGTGAAGGTGTATACACCCAGCCCGCCCCAACAATTCCAACTGATTGTCCCAATTCAATTGCTACTGGGAATGGATGAAATAAAATGCCCAACAGCAATTCGCTAACTCATACGGCTAGAATGACCAACACAACTAGTTCAATCCCTGTTTGCCTGGCATTCGGCACTAGCTGGCGGAGTCATTGGGGGAACCCTGACTGTGGGAGTGGGCGGGGTGGCTGCTGGGCCTGGCGGATTGGCGATCGGGATCTATTCCCTGGCCGAAACGCCTGGTTCGTGGGATTCCTCGGGCAGTGGATGTATGGGTGGGGGTAGGAGCACTCCAGGCACTGATGCATGTTCCGGCATTTGGGGTAAGAGCACCTGTTCTCATTGTAGTTCCGGCAGATCGATGGGTTTTGGCTATGAGACGCCGTGGGTGCTCGCGCAGGCCACTGGAACGAGGGAGCCATTTGGCGGGTGTCGAGCCCCCAACCAAAGGCCGCAAAGGGGTTGGGGTTGGAGGGCACTGCTGGGCCGAGTGGGTGTCACTGTCTTCTTCAACTTCTATATAACTCGGCGTCCTCCATATCTGTTGACAAGAATATACAGTGTACCATGACAAAACGTGTGAAGTGCTTGTGGTTAGAACACGTATTGCACATTGTTCCAGGGGTTCGTACACGTAATTTACATGCGGGGCCCAATAACAAGACTACATACATCCATACATACATACATACATACATACATACATACATACATACATACATACATACATACATTAGCCAAGATTTCCTCCCCACACTGCACGATCATTTGCCTCGCTTCCCGCTAATTACATATGACCATATGACGTTCAATAAGGATGCCGCAGTTTGCTAATGATGGCAGTCAATGGTAAGGGATAATTATGTAACACAACAGTTCTGCTCTGTTACGAGTATGCTAATCATATTCGATTTTCTGCTTTAATCATGTGGGAATGGTGTTGGATCCTTGCAACTTTTCATCTTTGCACAACTTTCATCTTTGCACAATTTTAAATTCTCTTCCCTGTTCAGTATACCACTCTATCGCGGCGATTTCGAGACTTGATGGGCGAGTACAACCAGGTACAGGAGGACTACCGGGAGAAGTGCAAGGAGCGCATCCAGAGACAGCTCAAATATAGTGTGTTTCTCTCCAACCTGGTGTCCATTTACGTTTCAGTAGCACTCATCTTTAGGCCGTGCTTCCTCCAGCTACCTTAATTGTCATTCCTGTCATTCAGTGTGTTGATCCCATCATCCCCATTCTCGCTGTTATCTGTGCCATTCTCAAATTGTCCCATTCCAATAATTGTATCAGTTACTGATCTCGTTCCAATGTCAGTGCTTTGGTCACATTCCAGTATAGCACATATTCCATTCCACTGCAGCTGGGAAGCAAGTGACAGAGGAGAAGTTGGAGGAAATGTTAGAGCAGGAGAACACTCAAGTCTTCACTCAGGATGTGAGTCCTGTTCACGCAGTCATTTACACACGTACTAATCCCATGTGTGCTTGTGTGTGTACAGTGTGTCATTAGTACTGGTCACTTTCAAGCAAACACATTGTAGTGTGTACATCATATACCGGTAAGTGTCTCCAGCAAGTTCCGTACTTGTGGTTGCAGTGAGATATTGACAGTGCAGTGATCACCTATAGTCTGGTTGTGGGTATGACAGGGGGAGGTCACTCCCATAGGCTCTATAGTCACAGCTGCGACCACAGTTGGTCATTGGTCAGCGGTCACATACAGTCAATGGTCAGAAATACTACTCAACTACTACACTTCTGGTAGGGGAGATGTTCTGTGTAGTTAATAAAACCTTACAACAAATCTAGTACATCCGTTTGTGATCGGTACTCCCCTTCACACATTCAGGTCATTTTCAGTCTATAGAACACTTAAACATACCATAATTTCTGTTCCCTGGCATTGCTGGGCTCGAAACTGCTCACACAGGTAATTTCAGCCATACTAAGCATATACGTGACTTAACCACACCCACCAATTAACGAACTTGCAATTAAGCCTCCCGAGAAATGCCAACCTGCCGTAGCTAAAAAACAGACCATGAACGCTGGAAATGGAGGGCCTACAAGGCAAGACAGCTACTTTCTAAGTCCATTTATGCCAAAAACGGCGGAGATGGCCTTCCCAGTGCCGACCAAGACCATTCTACCGCGGAGCCCAGACACGGCCATGCTGTTTGCACCCTCCGGGTGCACCCACCCACCTCCCCCTGTCCCGCCCTTTCTGCTGTTGCAGAACCTATCTCCCAAGGACATTGCCGGATGTGACATCATGAAGCTGAAAGTCTCACGTTGCAGATATGCAACGTTAGGTCTTAAAGGTAAGAAACTCTATAATATTATATTATGTATCTTCTCTGTTGCAGATTCTTCTTGACACTGCTCAGAAGCGTGCAGCCCTGGGTGAGGTTGAGGCCCGCCACGTGGAGATCATGCACCTTGAAGCCAACATCATGGTGAGAGAGCAAGAGTGCATGATGACATCATCTTCATTGGCTGTGGGTGGACTTGGTCAACAAGTCAAACCGTTTCTGATTAAACTTTTACAGGAACTTCACGAGATGTTCTATGACATGGCGTTACTTGTCGAAGAGCAGGCAAGTGCAGTGTGGAATATTTAGTAATAGTTCATTTCATCATTAAGTTTGTGTACGTGATATGAAAGAGGGATCAGATCATCTGCATGCTTTCTGAATGAAGGACCTGTTGGAACACCAAATGCTTATTTTGCTAAATCCGTACCTTTGTGCAAATAGCTATAAGGACATACGAAGGTAGTGCAGAGCGTCAATGCATTGCAACTTGAAAGTATTACTCACTGCAAGAAATGGAGTTTCTTATGAGCTCCTTATCCATTTCCTAAGTTCTTAATGGTACAGGACTGTCAGAGCTCCTCAATGGGAGCAGCCATCCGCCATAATGTCTCAGAGACTTTCAGTCATCAGGCCACTACCAGACAAAGAAGTGACTCAGACACATGTTAAATGTAAAGGCCTATATACAAAAAAAACTGCAGTGGCCTTGGCCACCCCGGCCGCTGCAGCTCTTACTGCCCAGTAAGTCTGTATGACAGTCATTGTTATAAGACCCAGAATTTCATAAGTGTTTCAATCTCAATTTTCCTCGCAAAGCTGTAGACAGTATATACAACGTAACAGTTGTACAACCCATGTACAGAGATTGCATAACTAATCCATAGAGAAAATTAAGGAACAGGAAGAGAAAGAATACAAAGAACAAAGTTGTTGCTCCATAGTTGACAGTCCACATACATACAACATTAACCACATCTCTCTTGCTTCATGCACAGGGAGAACTGATAGATGTAATTGAGCGCAATGTTGAAAGTGCTGGGATATTTGTACACAGAGGAAAACGGGATGTGAAGATAGCCGTTGCGTACAAATCAAGGGGACGATCGGTAAGGGTTGATGCTATGATTAACACAGCTGCCATATTCTGCAAACTCTAAGCCTCTTTTTCCCTCCCTCCCTCCTCAGCTGAAGTGTATCATTTGCTGTGTCGTGTCATCGGTTTGCGTTGTCCTGTTTATTTTGGCAGCTGTAATTGTTGGGGTAGTGGTTTATTTTGTGTTGCCCAGAAGCTAGTGATGAAGACAGTTGGTAGCCGCGTGTGTGGCGGTAGGCCAACATGCTTCATTGTGTGGACAGATTTGTAGAGTTTTTAAGCAGAGTGTTATTATTTTTTCCAACAGTACATGTACACATTTTCGTACAATCAGAATCATGAATGTGTCATCTTCTTAGTGTTCTTGACTCCTCCCCTCCACTGGACCAGGCCATGGAAGAACCAGGCTAGCACACACGGAGAGCCTCCATGGAATACGATATTGTGACTCCCAGAAGCCATCAAAGGTCAACGATTTTCATGCTAGACCTCCGTGAACTGGGACTGGTGGCACCAGCACACAGCCAGCAAATTACAAATGCTGATAGTCAGCAGTGTGGTCTATGAATCTCATTTACTCCAAAACAGTGTAATTGGGTCTGCACACTAGAATGACCTGTTCTAATATTTTGACCATGCATGCCCTGTTCCATCGCACCATGCCATGGCTTGACTGTATCCTGTTCCACTAGTAGCTTGACCACACCCTATTCCTAGATCCTATATAGCTGTATAGTTTGACCACGCCCTGTTCCAATATTGACCACCAATAGTATAGTTTGACCACACATATTTATATGAGCTTGGGAATGACTATATACAGTACCAAGTACTGAGAAACTGCCTGTGCAAAAGTCTAGTACAGTGTCATGAGTGTATACCAGTAATGAGATGTTACGGAATTATACGGAGGGTATTACGATTGTTGTTGATGACGTAATAGCTGATGCTCTGATCGATCTGATCTGAGCATGAGCTGATGCAGCTGAACGGCACAGTTGGAACGACGGAAGCCTGGTAGGAAGTGATCCTTGTTTTTGCGCTGGGACCCAGGGAGGTTGTACGGAGTAAAGATGGCTTATCACTTGACAGATAGGCTGTCCCAGCTGAGGCACTCATCGGTAAGTGATGACAGAAGACTTCCACGTCAACATATATTCATAGCGTTGCATCCTAGGTGTGTGGTGAGTGGCGGCTGTTGTTACCTGACGACCATATTAGCCACACAGTACTTTTGTGAGCTCAGGGTATTATTATGCAGTGGTAGATACATATTCAACTGTGTGAAGTCGTGCAGAGTAGATCTATGGATAACTGCTCCCGTACACCCGGTACCCTTCCCTCCCCCCAACACACACCAGCAACACCCACCCGGGATCCGTGACAGTGAATATGCTCCTGATGAGGTTGCATTGGGTGAGGAAGAGGAAGAGTTTCTCCTTGGATTCCTTGGCACAGTAAGCCCTCAAATTTAGAAATGTGTTACAAGGAAGTTGGGTGTGGTATAGTTGTGCTGGTATGAGTACCCTCCAGGCAATGTGTGAGGAGATATGGCCGTAGTCTTGGAGCCAGACCCTTCACATAGGGAGGAAGGGTCTGGGATGGCAAATCGCTGTTGTATGCTGTGTTACACGCAAGCGTTTGACAAAAGTTGAGGGGAGCAACGAGCCAGTTGACTGTGATCATATGCGTGGTATCACAGTTGATCGGTAATTGCCCATGCATAATTGCATTCTGTCAGGACAAACTCAAATGGTAAGCATGTGCCCAGACCTTTCCTCCTCCCCGTGTGAAGGGTCCGTTTCCGAGTCTAATATGGCAGACTGTTAAAGCACCTGGGTTTGGACGGTGCGGAGCGTGTTAACCAGTGGAAGGAAAGAGGGCGCACCATTTTACACACACACGGACACATGATCACTGATGTTGTGGCTATGGTGGAACACCCTGTGTAATACATAATGTGTTCTGATAAGCAAAGTGTCTTCATTTTGGTGGAATGTTTATGAAGATGGGACTTTGTCTAGTCTCCTGAATGGTAGAGAATCTGCTGTCCACTTTTATGAGGGGTTTGTAGTCCATAGCAACCACACTCCAGGTAATGTCTCTACCATTATACATCCATATTTATACTACACTTAGGCTATTCTAGCCAATCAGGTTACAGTATTTGCAGGAAATAACAGGTCACATATCCCGCGGCCAGCCGCGCGTGCCTACTGTACGCGATCGCATGCTGAAGAAAGCGAAGAGCTAGCTTTGTTAGTCTAGCCAAGGACTTGTGCCTTTACCAATACCTCAGTCAAGTATCACAGATGCCTCTGCCACTGATCGGTGAGTGCCTACACCATTAGTTGTATCCTGGCCAGCGGGATGTAAGACCCATTACATCCCGTGGGAAAGGTCAGTGCTTTTCGGGCTTCGCCCTCGGCACTTCCTCAGCTCCACTCAAGCACTGACCTTTCCCACGTGATATAACCTATACATACTTGCCTCAGTTATGGGCACATATACTAGTCCATTAAATTTTACAATGTGTGACATGGAGCGAAGCATGTACTTATTCCCAGGCTCCTCCCTAGCTCTTTGTTACGTACCTTACAGCTAGGTGTATGCAGGACAGATGACAGAGAATGAGTTAACAAAAGTTGACTGTCAGCGAGGTCACAATAGTTGTAGGCAAGGTTATGGTAGGGATGGGTAATTCCAATGGTGATTATTGCCAAGGGAAATACATCTATCATAGCGATTGTTACTGTAATGAAACTTTTTCAAGGATGGATGAAAGCCCATACCTGTCCGATGTTATCTTGTTCCAAGTACATGTACTTGACCCATTCTCACTGAACTGTTTATGCTATCATTCCTACCTTGTTTCCTTGCTTTTTGCCATTCTGCTATCCCTACATCTGCTTTCATTTGTAATCATATAGCGTTTTAATTCACTGTACTAAAGCTGTATAGTAAGAATGCAGATTTAGACTGAAATTGCACGGCTACTGACCAATGAAATGCGTATTTCACTTTTTGCACGGCCTAGCAGTGCAAAAAGTGAAATACGCGTCTCATTGGTCAATAATGGCGCTCTCTGGCTAATCAGGCACGTAGCAACGACGGTTGTAAACAGACGAGACCATGAAACAGAGAAAGAAGGCAGCTTACCTCGTTACTCGCAGCGAGTTGTTCTTTGCGTCTACCGTGGTGTTTCTTACCGAACAAGAGTCGGCGAATTCTACAGTGCCCTGGCACGCTATCTGGCGATGAAAACACAATTTGAGACCGACATGATTGCCACACCTACCACCCCTCCCACTACCCGGCGCTACGTACACCGCTTACCGTAAGCACCTCCGTTCCACAGTAGCGTCTTCGAACGAAGTCGTGCATTCGTAGATTCAGGCTGATTCTGTCATGACATTGTCTTCTTGTGCCTACTCTATTCATCTTAATTTGTTGGAAGAGAGCACTCTAGCTTTATGATTAACATGTGATAGCATGGCTTGCAGTGCAATTTTGGGATAAATTGCACTCGTAATGCATTCAGGAAGGCAAATTGCACTCGGCTTCGCCTCGTGCAATTTATCACCTTCCTGAATGCATTACTCGTACAATTTATCCCAAATTGCACTGCAAGCCATGCTATTACATATACTAATTTGTCTTGTTACATTTTCCATGGCCTGGATGCGGAGACAAAAGCGAAACTGACACCTCTCTGTCTTGGTTGTAGTTCTGTTATGTATGATGTAAAGTACAGTACCTGTATGGTAGTCGAAACGTTGACAATTGAAGAATTTTGATGAAATTTAGGATTGGATTTGGAGAAAGCTCAAAATAGTAGCCAACCTTCAGAGAAGTGGTATCATGCTCAAATTCCTGGACATTCATTGCAACATTCTTTCTTGTCATTTTATTCTCTCACTGACTTTTTGTAGGGATGCCGCTGCAGCTTGTTCACAATGTTCAGTCTTTAATCGCTTGCAGTATGTTCATGCTTCATGTTGATCTATCACGGAACAATGTGATTGGCCAATTATGAACGCTCCGGCTTCCAGCCCTAGGACGGACATTACAACAAAGTAGCCTCGTTCCGAGTCCCACGCCCAGCTTTTTGTCGCTTGCAGAACAATAAAGCGGGGAGGGCCTGGTACATTTCCTCACATGAGCATGACATAATCGACAAATGGCAAAATTTTCAGAATGAGGACGCTACATTTTGCGTGTTATTCAACCATCTACACGTTCAATGCTCAGTGAGTATGACATTCGTCCCCCGCTAGCTACATGTAGTTACGTGTGGTATGTTACCTGGTACCTTCGCTCTTCTTGCTGTTCTGAGACCCATGTACGCCATGCTCATTTAGGTCTTTCTACCGTCTGTCTACCCTTGACGTCACTCACGTGAGGAAACGTACCAGGCCTTCCCCGCTTTTCCGTACTCCAAGCGACGAAAAGCTGGGCATGGGACTGAGAATGAGGCTAACAGCAAAGAGCTTCTTGTTAGACGCCGCCCCTGTACGTATACCCTCTTTCTATCTGATGTCACTGCAATGACCACGCCTCCCAGGCCTTCCCCCTCCGTATTTGCATACTTCAAGCGATCAAAAACTGGAGGATACAAAGACATGGGAACAAGGCTCCAGTTGCTCTGTTAGTGTCATCGTAGTCTCGTGCCCAGACCACACCCCCCGTGGGGAGTGTAGTCTGGGCACGGGACTAGTGTCATCGTTATACACTCCTGATGTCATCATGAAATTTTGCTTTGATTCAAGTGATAATCACACTGCTAATAGCACAACTCACTCGTAGGGCAGTCAACTTTCTGAATTAAGTCTCTAGACTTACCCTCACCCTGAGCAGACTTGCATCCACCAGGTCATACCTACATCTAGCCTCATTCCCAGGTTGCTGACAGTCGGGTGGCTAGCTTACAGCTCGCTCCAATTAATGCACACATTACGTGACGTCATATACTGCCAGCGACAGTTATAGCCTCTCGGTTTTGTGTGCTGGTGTCCGTGGAGTCAGCTTCTGCTACCACTGCTGAGGGCAACAAAGTCCTCTGTGTTGACAATGGACCTACACATTCAGGAAGCTCTCCACAGCGTGGCACAACTTCTGTGTAGCGTAGATGATGCATGACTCACTACAATAGCAGTACTTTAGTTCACACATACATTTTATAGTCCAAGGGTAGCCTCGTTCCCAGGTGCTCGGGGAGAAGAGCTCTTCTCCCCAATTATCGAGCGCCTGGGCACGAGGCTAGTCCAAGGGGAAATGTTGGGCATAGCATGTATTATTAGCATGTAGCTACGCCAAGGTGGAGTGGTTTCTGCATATGTGTGTGGTGCATGTGTGTGTGGTGCATGTGTGTGTGGGTGTATGTGTGTGTGGGTGCATGTGTGTGTATGCAAATGTGAGTGTGTGGATGTGTGAGTGTGGGTTGTGTATATACTGTGTGTATGTATATACTGTGTGTATGTATGTACTAAACTATGCGTGTGTGTTTGCATACATGTGTGCCTGCCTCTCCCTACAGGTTGATGAGCTGACAAGGAATGTGAACCAGATTTCGCTTAAAGCCGAGAAGATCAAACACAACCAGAATGTGATGCTAGCCACTTTGCAGAACCAAGGTAAGCTCAGGGAAAGGGACTGTTGCAACTATAACTTCATTCCCAGGCCTCTACCACATCCAGTGTTTGAACGCTTACAGTATGCAAATATGGAGGGGGAAGGCCAGGGAGATTTGGTCATGTGTGTGACGTCAGGTAGACATGCAGGGGATGTTGCCTGACTGCAAGTATGAACACGCTCTTGTACTGTGGACTGTTGTACATGTTCTGGTACAGTTAAGCACAGCGATGTTGCAACTGCCCTCATTTTGGTCGGGCACAGGGTTTGGAATTCATATTTTTGAACTCAGTCTGCTTTCCATAGTGACCAGAGTTGCTTGTCCTGTGGGCTGGTAGATACCATACTGTGGTCACTTGTCCATGTATAACAACCAGTCATCCTGGTTGTCGGACAAGCATTAATTTCGAACCCTGGTCGGGCACCACCCCCCATACTGTACCCTCTGTCTACCTGACGTCACTCACGTGATGAGATTCCCAGGCCTCCTCCTCTGTGTTTGCACTCAGCACGCAATCAAAGACTGGAGGTGGTGAATGCCTGGGACGAGGCTATCTTGGCTACTGCACAATACCTAACATGCTAGGCTTGGGCCACTAGTGTAGACTACAGACATGCAACACCATAGATCTCGGACTGGAAGGCTGTACCAACATAACCCTGCTTATTGGCAAGGCACTGCACCCATCCTCAGTTGCATCCCATCCCTAATCTTATGGGACTGAGGATGGGTCTGAGGATGGGTAATGGTATTTCCCATTTCTGTGTTTTCTTAATGGCATTTCCCATTTGTGCGTTTGTTTTTTGGCTACAAGACAGCCAAATTTTCTCCGAAAGACTATTACATGTAGTATGATGGCCTGTCATACCCACCTCTTGCTAGAATTGTGAGTACACTGAAAAACGTGTGGTATTCACAGAAGACGATTCATGCCCCACGCACCATTTGTTAAGCCTTGGTGCATGGCACATAATTGTTGATGCGTCAATATAAGAAAGGTCACATGCTATCAATCAGGTATGGAAACATCCCAATAAGTATCTTATGTATGCTAATTGTTTTGCATTGAGTTTATGCTGTCTGGTTCTTAGCTGAATATGGTCGATAGATTACTGAAAAATGCAAGAATTGCCCCAGTTATCCAAGCCAAGTGTACCAAATCATGAATGCTGCATGCAGTCCATTACATGAGAATATGATGTTTCACTACTCAGAGGCGAAGGATGAGAATAACCAGCTCATGAACGAAGTGAAGAAGATCTCCCACAAGGTCCACGCAGGACTGAAGCGTACGTCACACCCAAGATCGCATGTTGTGCTATACCCAACTGCCTTGGTGGAAGAGTAACATACATGTACATGTGTTGCTGTTCTGGGTGTGTGGCTGTGCAGTGTGTATCTTAGCTTCATTACCAGGCTGTCTGCCGGGATGGGAATGAGGATGGGTGGTTCACAGTTTTGAGGGATGGGAATGAGGATGGGTGGTTCACAGTTTTGAGGGATGGGAATGAGGCTGGGTCCTTAAAAGCATACATGGTCACTAACTTGTCTTGTTGATGGTATACATGTATATGCTGTTGTTTAGATCTGAAGGAGGAGATTGCTGCGGAGGAGCAGGGACCGAACAGAAACACTGCCGACTTCCGGATTAAGAAGGCCCAGGTATTGCATCCTGGTTGCTTTTATGTTGTTCCTGTGAGCTAATTACCTGTTTCTCCCTTTTCCCCCTCCACTACCTCCACTTCCTCTATCACCTTCTCCCTGTCCTTTTTCCCCCCTTCTCTCCCACCCTTTCTTCTCCGTCTCCCCTCCTCCCCACCCTCTGTGCCTGTTTCCTATAGTACACTACCCTGACACGCAAGTTCCATGACGTGATGGGCGAGTACAACCAGGTACAGGAGGACTACCGGGAGAAGTGCAAGGAGCGCATCCAGAGACAGCTCAGATACAGTAAGACCCGGCTCTCGCATTCCATTCATTTCCGGCTGTGATATTGTGTAGAGGGTTAAATTGTGTCTAGACTTCACAAGTATGTAGTTCACACAGTACAGATGGAGGGTGTTTGTGTGGCTATGATTAGTGTGTCATGTGACCTGTGACCTCTGTGCCCCTATAGCTGGGAAGACAGTGACGGAGGAGGAAGTGGAAGACATGCTGGAATCTGACAATGTTGCCATATTCACCCAGGATGTGAGAAGCTCTGTATTAGCCCACCAGCTCAAGTACTGTAGTCCTGCAGACTATACCAGTCCTGTAGTGCTAAAGAGATAGCTATATATGGACCCACCTGCTCGATGCATGCTGTAGAATACTCCAGTGAGGTATCTACCAACTGTCTGTCTTCCTGTTTGTAGATCCTGATTGACACAGCTCAGAAGAGGCAGGCGCTCGGGGAGATTGAGCAAAGGCACCTGGAGATCATGAACCTGGAGCAGAACATTAGGGTGGGGCTCATTAGGGTGCATGTTCATTAGGGTGGGGCTCATTAGGGTGCATGTTCATTATGGTGGGGCTCATTAGGGTGCATGTTCATTAGGGTGGGGCTCATTATTAGTGCGCATGTTCATTAGGGTGGGACTCATTATTAGTGCACATGTTCATTAGGGTGGGGCTCATTAGTGCACATGTTCATTAGGGTGGGGCTCATAGTGACTTGCAATTGGCGTACTGCAAGCGAAAAAGGCTGGGCGGGGCCTGGGAATTAGGCTGTATTGACACCCTGTGTGGATGTGTATTGCATATGACTGTTGGAACTACTCTGTGTACAGGAGCTTCACGAGATGTTCTATGACTTGGCAGTGCTGGTGGAGGAGCAGGTAACTGTTAGAAACTCAAGTTGTAAATCCATCCATGGGCATAAATATGTATGCACAACAACGTACAGTATACACAACAACATACAATGTACATGAACAAAGGGTTTGTGTTTACTCAACCTTCAAAGGTAAAGATTTTTAAGAGCCTCCGTTTTGAAATTTTGGGTGTATTGATCAACCAAGCCTGTGTTTACTGCTATATTGTAATGGTACCCAATGTGAGGTTTCCACTGAATATTCAGGTGGTTTCCTTTGAAGGTAGAACTATCACTTTCATTTATTCCCGGATGGATACCACACACACACCCACATGTACACACATGCACATGACACACACACGCACATGACACACACACACACACACACGCACGCGTGCACACACACGCACACACACACACACATGCACACACACACACACATGCACACACACACACATGCACACACACACACATGCACACACACACACACATGCACACACACACACACACATGCACACACACACACACACACACACACACAAGGGTGAGATGATTGACCGTATTGAGCATGCCGTGGAGAATGCAGCTGTGCATGTGGAAACAGGAAGGAAGGAGATTCGCACTGCAGTCCAATACCAGAAGAAGAATAGAAGAGTGAGTGGCCATGGAGCCGTCATAGATCACGTTCATTAAGGCTTAATTGCATCATTGATAAGTAGGGCTTCATCACCAATCAGTAGCGCTGACATCACCAACCATTAGTACCGTACTGTGCCTTACTACTCTTGGAGCCAGAACCTTTGCAAAGAGAGGAGGAAGGGTCTGGGCATGTGTGTCCCACATTTTTCCCTATTACGCTCCATTTATGCTAGAATTTTATCAGCTCACTCCACTTACAGGGCTTTCAGGTTTCTTTGTTGCTCTCAGGCGGTCAAGAATTGATGGTCTGGTAGATTCGTCAGTCTCTGTGCTTGTTGGCATTTCAAGTTCCATGCTGTTACTGACACTGTAGCTAGCTCTCATCCTCGCCTAACTTGTCATCCGAGCCCGATCTAGGAGATCAGTGATGTCTGTCCATTTTCAATCTCGAAGTTACTACACATGCCTTGTGTGGCTCCAGTAGAACGTAGAACCCGTCAACTTTCATCCTGTTATGCTGGCATTATGCTTGATGCTTCCTGCATCCAATTATGCTCAACTTATGCTATGCAGGAGTACCCAGGCCCTTCCTCACTCCCTGTGTGAAGGGTCTGGTTCCAAGACATTTACTACACCTGTAATGTACATAAGAAGTGCTAAGTGATCTCTATGTACTTTTCTCTCTTCTCTCTACAGTTAAAGTGGATTATCTGCATCGTCGTGACTGTCGTAATCGTGGTGATACTAGTAATCATCACAATCATTGTGGCAGTTGTGGTGGGCATGCAGAACCGATAAAACCATGTATGTTCATTTTCTCCATTAACAGTAGCGGCTCTATTTTATAGGTTATCACATTGGTAGACACTGAGTACATTTTTTGTATATGAAGAAATTATACATTTACAATGTCATGTACGATATGAGCATTGACAGCACGCATAGGTATACTGACAATGAGCAGTGATCATTTATGCTTAGCTACCTAGGATGTCTTTTTCCTTTTAATTGTTCCCGTTCCTTAAGTCCCCACGAACTCTGATTCTGTATCTTCCAGCGAGGTTGCTGTCCCACACACAAGTCAAGGGTCTAGTCACTGCAACACAGAATTATTATGTGCAGTAGTTGGGTAATAATTTTGTCTGCTTTCCTACTCAATCGTGGCATCACTTTGTATAGCAGCATGTTTGGATTCATGGGGTTCAGACACTTTGATCTAGGTGGAGACTGTCCACTAAGTTTTGACTTACTGTGGCCATGATGCCAAGGGGAGCAGTTCAAATCGATTTCTACAAAGGACTGCTGCATTAATATTATAGTCTCTTCTCGGAGTACCTGTAGTACAGATACTCGGGCTTTGCAGGTTATTGAGGGAGCAGTAGACACTATAGCAGAGTACAATACCACTCATACATAACTACCTAACTAATTATTATGTAAGCATGGGTGCATGCATGATTTTCTATTTACTGAAGTCGATCCTGCAAGTAACTTCATTGGCTGAGCAGACCAATAGCATGCAACAGCTACCCCATGGTGTGTCATTCACAAGACCAGTACCTGATCTGGGCACGAAACTACTGTACAATTATAGGACGCTTGAGTTACAGGACAGTAATCTGAAGAATGACCAACACAGTTATCATAATTCAAAGTAGGAGAGTTCACTTTGCACTTAGGGCTACGACCACAGTACATGCAACATAATATTATTACCTCTACCCTTTCAATATCATGTCAGGTCATTAGCCCATGCAGCTGACATTTCCACACAGTTACATGTACATAAGTGGTAATGGATAAACTTTTCAATTGGGGATGTAGGCTCATTCCCAGGCCTCGGCAAATTGTTGTCACTTGCAGTGGTCTGGGGATTCTTGGTATGCCTGATTTGCTACCAGCATATGGATTGTTATGAGGCTCTGTTGGTTGAAACTGCTTCATTTTTTTGTTTCCTTTAATATAGACATGCACGAACTCGAACAACGACTCAGAGATGGACCACTATGTAACTTTACCCAAAGGGTTGGCACCATGACCATTGTTGGGTGCGCACATGTGATACGCCGGATACCATGGGCTGTACGAAGTCCCGCCCAGCCAGCTCACGTGACACCCACTTCTGCTTGGGTGAGACAGCTGGGTGGGCACACCCACTGCACCCAGCACCTGATCACAGCATGGCCCGCAGGCCCACAAGGGCCAAAACACCACACTTGAGAGACGGACAGGGAGGGGAAAATACAGCCCAAAGACAACGACGCAATGGCAAGGCAACTGTCACACAATGAATTGCTGACTAAGCACCACGTGCGGCCGCGACACGCATGCGCATGCAACAATTGTCCCAACTAACTCTCACTCCTAGGGTGAGTACTTTAAATCTATATATTTTTGAGAAAACGGCACAAATAAGTTATCCTTTCTGCCCAATCCCATAAACAAGCTAGGAAAACCAGGAGAAAACCAATCCCATAGTCAGTTGCCTGCCGGGCTCGAGCCTGTGGTCTCTCAGACCACAGGCTCGAGCCCAACCAGCAGGCAACTGACTATGGGATTGGTTTTCTCCTGGTTTTCCAAGCTTCTTTATGGGATTGGGCAGAAACAAGAGTGTATAATAGTAAGAAGAGAGTATCGAAGTCGCTATAGGCTAACGTTGAATGTATGCGGAAAGTAACGTGACATCCAGTATGGTGCACGTGATCCACACGGACTCGTCAACTATTGTACTCCCCAATAATATTATGGCCGAGTTTACTTACTGCGCGCACGCCTTGATCGTCGAGTCAAAGAGGCTAGCTAGCTGTGGTATAGTCTGGTTCCCAGACCCGCATACCCGCGAGTAAGGGTCTGGGCAAATGAACCGCGCTTCCGCATAGCCAAGGCATTTCATTCAGTGAGCATTATTAGTTGCTGTGATAGTACGTGAGTAGGTGAGAAGCCGCTGATGCGGGACTCGCGACTGATGAATAACATTATGTACTGGTGCGCGCGTGCGTATAACGCTATTCATCAGTCACACGTACTAGTTAACGTGCTGTTTTCCCTAATCAACACTTTCGGCGGAATGCAGTGCTCGGCTACGCGGAAGTACAAGTCATTTGCCCAGACCCTTACTCCAAGGTAGGGTCTGGGAACCAGACTAGCTGTGGTATGGTAGCCATGGTGTCTATGTCAGGTAAGATTGTGTTTTTGACGTTAGCACCATACCGGATGTCACGTTACTTTCCGCATACATTCAACGTTAGCCTATAGCGAGTTCGATACTCTCTTCTTCTTATTATTATACACTCATGGCAGAAATGATAACTTATTTGTGCCTTTTTCTCGGAAGGAAAACAAGATGATATTTTCCACTCTGTCCACATTCACAAAGAGTTGGCAGCTGTTGTTAGCACCAGCTATTCTTGTTTCCCTTGTTCTAGCTCCGGATAACATGTATGTGTATGAAAGGAAGGACTACTCCAAGTCCAGTGATGCTGACAAGACGTTTGACCAGCTTTAAGCCGGTACACATCCCAAAGTTTGGAGGTACAGTTAAGGTTACAGTTAGATGAAATCGGACATGTGGGTAATTCCAGTTCAATTCAGCAAAAGTTTGCAAGTGACCCCTCAGAATCGGTGATACTTGCTAGGCCTTCAACTGAAAGCTTCAACTGAAAGCTGTAAATTTTTTTGTTGAGGCTCCGTTGGGATTAGGAGATATGTGCTCTTATAGAACGGCGTGTGCATAGGCTACTTAAGGCAAATTCAGTGCTCTATTGCACACATACCCACTCCACCGACCTTGATACACACATCACGCCACCAGTGGGCTATGCGCACACCAAGTTTTGCTATCAATGAGGGCGAGTAACGAGCATCGAAAGTACACCAACCATGCAAGTGCAACCTCTAAGAGTAGGAGCTCACTGCGCACCCTGACATACAAAGCCTATTACTCGACGCATTTTTGGCTACGCCCACCCAGGTTGGTAATCTGCTTGGGCAAGGACCCGTGTCTAGGCTCACCAAAATTGGGACGCAAAGGTTGTTGCCTATGACGTACAGGGAGGCTGGAATTAGGAGGAAACGCTGCTACCCCCATACTCACTTGGCCACGCCCAGTCTCCACCTACCTTGGTACACTTCAAGCAACCAGTGGACCATGTACACACCAAGTTTCGCTGTCCTAACGCACAGTTGCTGAGAAACACACCATTCTATATGTACCTTCGTAGAGTAAGGGCAAGGGTGTCCAGATGCTCCGCAAACTTCTTCCTGCAAGCAACTGTGCGAATAAATTTGCGGAGTGTCCTGACACCTCCCCCATCTGTACACCCCTGCTAGCCTTTTTTTGTGTTGGCTTGGGACCAAGCTCTCAGTGGAGCAGGCAAGGTCTGTGCATGTTGTCTGTCTCAAGGGCTTAATAGGGAATTTGCATCGAATCTCGTATATTGTTTTGCTGTATCATGGTTTAGTACAGAACAGGTTAAATTATGATTTAATGCACAAGGAAATGGGTGTGGCACATGGCATGCCAAAAAGTTGAACGAGATACACCTGGTAAATATAGAAATGTCTAATAGATGCTAAAACTCACCAGAATTGATCTCAGAGCATCTATTTTTCTTGGGGGCCCCAGACTCCCTACAAGGTGTGGTGTACGCACCATCCTGCCCCCTAGCCTCATTCCCAGGCCCCACCCAGCTTTTTGGTACTGCAAGCGACGGAATGCGGGCAGGGCACCTATGCTCAGAAATGCTGTGTTTAGTGGCAGAAATATTTTAAGAGCGATCAAAGAGGAGGAGTAAAGATAAATTTATGTAAAGAGACTTGTACCTATACTTCCTCTCTTCCTACAGGTTGATGAGCTGACAAGGAATGTGAATATCTCACTAGCCAAGAAGATCGCAAGCCTCCTTGCAGAACCAAGGTAAGCTCTACCCCAAGCCTTCACCACCATATGCAAGTGTGGAGGGGGAAGGCCTAGGAGATTTGGTCATGTTCGTCATCCAGGTAGACACACAGGGAATGGTACCCCCTGTAATTGCATAGCGGAAGCAGATCCTACAAGCTACTGTAGCACATATTATGGAACCCCATAATTATACCATATGGAAAAGGGACCACTTTGTACAATTATAAAACCCTCGTACCGGTATCTCGACAACTACAGCCGGTAAATGTGGAAGCCGGACCATAGCTTGCCAGCCTCACAAATGTGGCATGGCACTTAGCGCAGCACTTCCTGTCACGACTGCGCATGCGGCACAGAGCATGCTCCACAATAGCCTTTGTTCAATCTGTGACCAGACTGCGACAAGTAACTGGAAAACTCCCACCCACCTCTCCACATTTTCCTTATCGCTCACTCTGATTGTACAATTCACAGGCACCAGGGCGGTGCCCTACGGGCTGTCCTCCTAGGCCAATCCTCCAGCACAAGCAAGCTGGGGGCGCAGTTGCCAAGACTCCCTGGGTGCTGACCTGGTGGCCCCCTTGAAAGCCCAAATGATTAAATGTTTGAAGTAGTCTATCTCACCAGATCTGTCAAGCTTACAATAATAGGGGAAGCCTTCTGTACATTAATCTTGAAAACGAAGTGATTCGCAATTACTAACCTTAGCAACCCACACTAAGTCTGGAGCTCCCTCTGTTCCAGAGTCACGTGCCTTCATAGCATCATCATTTTCAGCATGATTGACAATGCCGTTTACTCCGCCTCGCAACTTCCTGATAGTATACGGCCCTACCTGTGCAACAATGCTGCAATAAGACCCCCTGTTTTCTGGGGGTGACTTGGTGTTGCAAGCACCAATATTAATCAAATGTGTGGGTGTTACGTCACTACTGTCACCACTGTCACTACTGTCACTACTGTCACTGCTGTCACCACTGTCACTGTTGTCACCACTGTCACTACTGTCACCACTGTCACTACTGTCACTACTGTCACCACTCACTGTTGTCACCACTGTCACTACTGTCACCACTGTCACTACTGTCACTACTGTCACCACTGTCACTGCGTCACCACTGTCACTGTTGTCACCACTGTCACCACTGTCACTGCTGTCACCACTGTCACTACTGTCTCCACTGTCACTACTGTCACTACTGTCACTACTGTCACCACCGTCACTGCTGTCACCACTGTCACCACTGTCACTACTGTCACCACTGTCACCACTTATACTGTCACCACTGTCACCACTGTCACTACTGTCACTGCTGTCACCACTGTCACTACTGTCACCACTGTCACCGCTGTCACTGTTGTCACCACTGTCACTACTGTCACCACCGTCACTACTGTCACCACTGTCACTACTGTCACCACTGTCACCACTGTCACTACTGTCACTACTGTCACTACTGTCACCACTGTCACTACTGTCACCACTGTCACTACTGTCACCACTGTCACCACTGTCACTACTGTCACTACTGTCACTACTGTCACCACTGTCACTACTGTCACCATTGTCACTGCTGTCTCCACTGTCACTACTGTCACCACTGTCACCACTGTCACTACTGTCACCACTGTCACCACTGTCACTACTGTCACTGCTGTCACCACTGTCACTACTGTCACTACTGTCACCACTGTCACCGCTGTCACTGTTGTCACCACTGTCACTACTGTCACCACTGTCACTACTGTCACCACTGTCACTACTGTCACTACTGTCACCACTGTCACTGCTGTCATTGCTGTCACCACTGTCACTACTGTCACTACTGTCACCACTGTCACTGTTGTCACCACTGTCACTACTGTCACCACTGTCACTACTGTCACTACGGTCACCACTGTCACTGCTGTCACCACTGTCACTACTGTCTCCACTGTCACTACTGTCACTACTGTCACTACTGTCACCACTGTCACCACTGTCACCACCGTCACTGCTGTCACCACTGTCACTACTGTCACTGCTGTCACCACTGTCACTACTGTCACCACTGTCACCGCTGTCACTGTTGTCACCACTGTCACTACTGTCACCACTGTCACTACTGTCACCACTGTCACTACTGTCACCACTGTCACCACTGTCACTACTGTCACTACTGTCACTACTGTCACCACTGTCACTACTGTCACCATTGTCACTGCTGTCTCCACTGTCACTACTGTCACCACTGTCACCACTGTCACTACTGTCACTGCTGTCACCACTGTCACTACTGTCACTACTGTCCCACTGTCACCGCTGTCACTGTTGTCACCACTGTCACTACTGTCACCACTGTCACTACTGTCACCACTGTCACTACTGTCACTACTGTCACCACTGTCACTACTGTCACCATTGTCACTGCTGTCTCCACTGTCACTACTGTCACCACTGTCACCACTGTCACTATTGTCACTGCTGTCACCACTGTCACTACTGTCACCACTGTCACTACTGTCACCACTGTCACTACTGTCACCACTGTCACCACGGTCACTACTGTCACTACTGTCACTACTGTCACCACTGTCACTACTGTCACCATTGTCACTACTGTCACCACTGTCACTGTTGTCACCACTGTCACTACTGTCTCCACTGTCACTACTGTCACTACTGTCACTACTGTCACCACTGTCACTACTGTCACCACTGTCACTACTGTCACTACTGTCACCACTGTCACTACTGTCTCCATTGTCACTACTATCACTACTGTCTCCACTGTCACTACTGTCACTGCTGTCACCACTGTCACTACTGTCTCCGTTGTCACTAGTGTCACCACTGTCACTACTGTCACCACTGTCACTACTGTCACCACTGTCACCACTGTCACCACTGTCACTACTGTCACTACTGTCATCACTGTCACTACTGTCTCCACTGTCACCACTCATTACACAACTTAGAATCACAAATCCGTGACATTCCCTGATTTGTTTAGCTTTTGTGCACATTTGTTAGTTCCCTTTGTTTCCGTTAATTGTGATCTGTTGTTGAATTTTTTGGCAGATGTAACAAGCATTTGTTTGTTAGCCCTTATTGTGATCTGTTATTGAGTTTTGGTACGGATATAACATATTCTGTAAGCAACTACACTTAAATATTTCGCATGCATGTGTCCATGCATGGGAATTAACAGCTATATATTATAGTGCTAAATTGGGGATGTAACCATTCTACTGCCATGTCATCCCTAGCTGTCCACCCCTGTGAATTTGCTACAAGCCATGAGTGACAGTGGAAACAGTAGTGACAGTAGAGACAGCAGCAACAGCGGCGACAGTAGTGACAATGGAGACAGTAGTGACAGTGGTGACAGTAGTGACAGTGGTGACAGTAGTGACAGTGGAGACAGTAGTGACAGTGGTGACAACAGTGACAGTAGTGACAGTGGTGACAGTGGTGACAGTAGTGACAGTAGTGACAGTGGTGACAGCAGTGACAGTAGTGACAGTAGTGACAGTGGTGACAACAGTGACAGTGGTGACAGTGGTGACAGTAGTGACAGTAGTGACAGTGGTGACAGTAGTGACAGTAGTGACAGTAGTGACAGTGGTGACAGTAGTGACAGTGGTGACAGCAGTGACAGTAGTGACAGTAGTGACAGTGGTGACAACAGTGACAGTAGTGACAGTGGTGACAGTGGTGACAGTGGTGACAGTAGTGACAGTGGTGACAGTAGTGACAGTAGTGACAGTGGTGACAGCAGTGACAGTAGTGACAGTAGTGACAGTGGTGACAACAGTGACAGCGGTGACAGCGGTGACAGTGGAGACAGCAGTGACAGTGGTGACAGTAGTGACAGTAGTGACAGTGGAGACAGTAGTGACAGTGGTGACAGTAGTGACAGTAGTGACAGTGGTGACAGCAGTGACAGTAGTGACGTAACACCCACACATTTGATTAATATTGGTGCTTGCAACACCAAGTCACAACCTGTTTTCTCATATGAAGGAGGCGTGGCTGCGTTTTTATCCTATGAACACCCATAAATCAAGCCTCAGAAAGGAACAATTGAGCAATCAAGGACGTTTGAGTTCATTCCAACTGAGATTGGGCTGCCAATTATCCTCATGAATTACTCATGAGTGGCATCATCACACATTAATTTTGAGATTCATAGCCTTGTTTACATTTCCCTATGTAGTCATCATTCATCTTTTACAAGTAGCTTTGCTCGCTTCGCTCACTCAGCTACTTCCCCCTCGTTCGCCTACCGTGAATAATCCGGCGCCGGACAGCTCTCTGTGCAGAGCTGCTGCTCCCCGATTGCGTCCGCTTGCTCCCCGATTGCGTCCGCTTCAGCTGCTGCTCGCCGCTTGCGTCCGCTTCCAGCTGCTGTTCCCCAATTGCGCCCGCTTCAGCTGCTGCTGCTGCATGCTCGCCACTTGCGTCCGCTTCAGCTGCTGCTCCCGATCGCGTCCGCTTCGGCTACTGCTCCCGATCGCGTCCGCTTCAGCTGCTGCTCCCCGATTCCGTCCACTTCGACTGCTGCTCCCCGCATCCGCTTACAGCCCCAGCTGGATTCCAGCCCAATGTTCTCGAACATTATTCGCGGAGTTCGAGGTTCAGTAAATTTAAAGTACGAAGGTCGCGCGTCACTATAGTCTAGTCCCGCCCCACGAACATCCCACTTCCGTCACTCACAGACAGGCAGACACACACACACACACGTTTAATGTATTGATTGCCATATAAGTAGCCCTAATGAAATAACAATATTGAGAATGTATCCACTTACAGAAATGCTAACCACACTCGTTCCCAGGCCATTCACACACCGCCAGCATATGATCGCTTGCAGTGTACAAATACAGCAGGGGAAGGCCTGGGAGATCTGGTCGCGTGTACCGGGGGGGGGGGGGGGGGGGGGGGGGGGGGGGGGGGGGTCATGCCCTCCCTCCCAACCCCCAAACGCAGAAGTTTGTAACTCACTGTTCCTGCTCTGCCACTGCTGTGCTGACTGGCATGTGATAGTTGCTAGGGTGTATAACTGTATATACCTCCAGTGGTAAGGCACTTGTACAGCCCCCAGTTGCTAGGGCATGTGCGCCGATGTGCCCCACACTATAGCAAGGGGGTGACACTCCCATTGACGCCGTAGTCAGAGCTGCAACCGGGGTCAAGAAATCTTGACCGTCATTTTTGCTGCTTGACCCCTTGACCGCATCGCAAAAGAACTCTTGACCGTTTGACTGCACTGTATTTTAGCCGTTGACCACTTGACCGCCGATAGTATAATTATGGTAGAATGCATAACGACTCCACCCCTTCCTTAGTATACGGGGTCAAGATTCGCTGATAAGCCCGGTCACAGCTCTGACTACGGTGTCTATGGGAGTGTCATCCCCTTGTATAGCTACGCAGCTGATCCTCTAAATCACCTGTTAGAAAGATATCAGAATGACGTGCCAATTGCTAACCCTTTCACGGGTATAAGGACAGACCTTCCTTCTGAGAGGGTCTGGGCACGAGACTATAACTTGTCTTATTGATGGTATCAGAGAACGCGGTAGCGTACGTTCTCTATTTAGGGATTGCCAAGGAAATTTCGAATTGACCTTTTAGTGATTTATTAGCCGGATAATGGCCAAGAAGCCCAAACCAAGTGTGCAGTTAAGATACTACTGTACGGGAGTTGCCAGTTTTGTTGTTTCTTTCTTTCTCATTGTCTAGCATAGCTGAACAACTAAAGCAGTTCTTGAGCTACTTTGCGTGCACAGAACAACAGTGCATTCATCATACTACCCCCTTTAGACCATTTTTTGCGCAAACTGGCAAGAGCAGCAGTTCTGGCTAGCTTAGACCGGACAGAAACACTGCTGACTTCTGGATTACAGGTATTGCATCCTGGTTGCTTTATGTTGTTCCACTGAGCTAATAACCTGTTTCTCCCTCTCCCTAGACCTGTCCCCCTTCTCTCCAACTTTCTTTTCGCTCTCCCTTCCCTTTCTTCTCTGTCTCCCCTCACCCTCCCCTCTGTGCCAGTTTCCTATAGTACACATACTACCCTGACACACAAGTTCCACGACATGATGGGTGAGTACAACCAGCTACAGGAGGACTACCGGGAGAAGCGCAAGGAGTGTATGAAGAGGTGTCTATAGAGTTGTTGACACATTGTGTGGCTATGATTAGTGTGTCATGTGACAGTTGTGCCCTCTGTGCCCCTATAGCTGGGAAGACAGTGACAGAGGAAATGGAAGACATGCTGGAATCTGACAAATGCCGCCATCTTCACACCCAGGATGTGAGATGCCCTGTATTATAGCCCACCACTGTAGTCCTGCAGACTATACCAGTCCTGTAGTGCAAAAGAGTAGATACACCTCCTCTCGATGCGTGCGGTAGAACACTCAAGTTGTACAGGGTGAGGTGATTGACCGTACTGAGCATGCCATGGAGAATGAAGCTGTGCATATGGAAACAGGAAGGAAGGAGATTCGCACTGCAGTCCAATACCAGAAGAAGAATAGAAGAGTGAGTGGCAATGGAGCTGTCATATATCACTCTCATTCAGTTTCCGCATAGTAACAAGTAGGGCTTAATTACGTCATTGATAAGTAGGGCTTCATCACCAATCAGTAGTGCTGACATCACCAACCATTAGTACCGTACTGTGCCTTACTACTCTTGGAGCCAGAACCTTTGCAACGAGAGGAGGAAGGGTCTTGGCATGTGTGCTGCTCATTTACCAATTATACCCCACGTTTTACCCTATTATACGCTCCATTTATGCTAGAATTTATCAGCTCACTCCACTTACAGGGCTTTCAGGTTTACCGTACTCTCGCGAAAGTCCGCCCATGGGCGCTGCATCTTACTTTCTCAACAAACAAGGGGTGGGTGCTCTTTCGACTGTTTCCGCATTTAACCTTGAAAGAGCGCCCACCTTTGTTTTAATACGTACACAAGTAGCGCAATAGCAGCAATCGAGCAGCAAGCGTGCGTGAGTCAAAGCCCTCCCAGCACATCTACATCGCTGGAGTCACTAGCAACATCACTGCTCACCACGTCGTCTTCGCTGCCGCCAAGCGCTGGCTGAGGTCCAGCGTGGAAGCCGCGGGGCCGTCGTCAGCACAGGCAAGCCAGGCAACACACATGGACACCGTAGATACGGATACACAGACTAATAGAGACTTGCTGCAAGGAGGTTCTTACCTCAGATACGCTGGAACATCTCACTAATGTGCTCCATCGCCTGTTACACGAGGCACGAGGCTATAGCGTGAGGGTGGGCGCTCATTCGAGTAAACTTTGACCCTATAATATAGAAAATTGAGCCAAATGTGGGGGGTGGACGCTCTTTGCGGAGTGGGCGGACTTTCGCGAGAGTACGGTATTTGCTGTTCACAGGCAGTCAAGAATTGATGGTCTGGTAGACTCTTCAGTCTCTGTGCTTGTTGGCATTTCAAGTTCCATGCTGTTACTGGCACCATAGCTCTCATCCTCGCCTAACTCGTCATCCGAGCCCGATCTAGGAGATCTGTGATATCTGTCTATCTTGAATCTACACATGCCTTGTGTGGCTCCAGTAGAACCCGGTCAACTTTCATCCTGTTATGCTGGCATTATGCTTGATGCTTTCTACATCCAATTATGCTCAACTTATGCTATCATAATCTATGCAGGCCTAGTACCCAGGCCCTTCCTCGCTCCCTGTGTGAAGGGTCTGGTTCCAAGACATTTACTACACCTGTAATGTACATAAGAAGTAGCCTCGTTCCCAGGCCTACCCCGTTTTTTCTGTTCTTCAGTTTCCGTTGACAATAATACACGGATGCGGAAGGGTGGCAAAAAATGCCGCCCTTCCGCATCCATGTATTTATTGTCAATGGAAACTGAAGAACAGAAAAAACGGGGTAGGCATGGGAACGAGGCTACATAAGAAGTGCAAAATGTACTTTTTCCTCTTCTCTCTACAGTTAAAGTGGATTATCGTCGTGAGTGGATTATCGTCGTGACTGTCATAGTCGTGGTGATACTAGTAATCATCACAATCATTGTGGCAGTTGTGGTCACACAGAACCGATAAAACCATGTATGTTCCGATTTTCTCCATTAACAGTAGCAGCTCTATTTTATAGGTTATCACATTGGTAGACACTGAGTACATTTTTTGTCAATGTCATGTACAATATGAGCATTGACAACATGCATAGGCATACTGAGTGATCATTTATGCTTAGCTAGCTAGGATATCGATTTCTAATTGTTCCCCTGTTCCTTAAGTCCCCTCGAACTCTGATTCTGTATCTTCCCAGCAAGGTTGCCATCCCACTCACAACAAGTCGAGGGTCTAGTCACTGTAACACAGAATTATAGAACACAATTATGTGCAGTGATTAGGTAATGTCCCCCCAGAAAAGTTGAGCATTCTGAGAGTGGTTCTGAGGCACTCTGAGACAATTTTGAGGTCATAGTATGGAATGCTATGCAGTGTATCATGAGACAATACAAAGCACGTGGGTGTACATGCTGCAGTTCCTGACACTACTGCATGAATTAACATTTTTAACTGTCAGAAAATTTGGGAGGGAAGCTGGAGTGTTTGGGGGGGAATCTCCCCCCCCAGCAGATAGAACCCTGAATATAATATAATTTTGTCTGCTTTCCTACTCAATCGTGGCATCACTTTGTATAGCAGCATGTTTGGATTCATGGGGTTCAGACACTTTGATCTAGGTGGAGACTGTCCTCTAAGTTTTGACTTAGCTACTGTGGCCATTATATGCCAGGAGAGCAGTTCAAATCGATTTCTACACTGCATTAATATTATAGACCTGTAGTACAGAGCTTTTCAGTAGACACTAGCAGAGTAGAATACCACTCATGCATAACTACCTAACTAATTACGTAAGCATGGGTGCATGCATGATTTACTGAAGTCCTGCAAGTAACTTCATTGGCTGCATGAGCAGACCAACAGCTACCCCATGGTGTGTCATTCACAAGACCTGATCTGGGCACGAAACTACTGCATGCACAATTACAGGACAGTAATCCAAATCTGCAACAAGAATGACCCACACAGTTATCGTAATTCAAAGTGGGAGAGTTCACTTTGCACTTAGGGCTACGTCCACAGTACAGCATACATCTACCCCTTCAATATCATGTCAGGTCATAATTATAGACTACAGCCCAGCTGGCATTTCCACACAGTTACATAAGGTCCTTAGCTAGTAGACAAACTTTTCAATTGGGGATGTAGGCTCATTCCCAGGCCTCGGCAAATTGTTGTCGCTTGCAGTGGTCTAGGAATTCTTGGTATGCCTGATTTGCTGAAACTGCTTCATTTTTTTTTGTTTCCTTCCTAGGGCTAATTAGTGCTTTAGACTCTTTTCATGCGGGTACCTGTGAAAGCCGGAACGCGGAACGCGGAACAGAACGCGGAACGGAAGTAAAATGCGGGCCGCGCACTGGACTGGAAGACTGGACTGAAATCACCCAAAAATCTGTAAGATGCCTTTTTCAGTGTAGGACAGAAGCTAAGCATACTTATTTATTCACTAAAATCTGTTTTTCAGTGTAGGACAGAAGCTAAGCATACTTATTTATTCACTAAAGTTGCTTGCATAGCCTGCTTTCGTGTCTTTCCTCGAGTCGGTAGAGGTCAAAGGTCACGCGCATATTTAATGAGCTTCTAATCTTTTCATTGAAGCTCATTAAATATGCACGTGACCTTTGACCTCTACCGACTCGAGGAAAGACATGAAAGACACGAAAGCAGGCTATGCAAGCAACTTTAGTGAATAAATAAGTATGCTTAGCTTCTGTCCTACACTGAAAAACTGATTTTTGGGTGAGTCCAGTCCAGTCCAGTGAATAAAGACGCCCTGCGCGTACGGTGCAAGTGAATTAGCGCGCGGCCCGCATTTTACTTATTATTTGTTTCTCTTTGTCCCAGCACGTTCCTTTCTGAGGACATTAATTTTAGGTAAGTCTGTTATAGCCGTGACATGCAGGGACACCCAATAAAGCATATTGTGGTAGTTAGATCAATTCACTGCCGGCCAAATGCTGAGTAACTCTCAACCGCGCCGTGCCTCAGCCAGCACGGTTTGGCACGGTTCATTTGCGTTTAAATTGAAGCGTGCTGACCCGTGCCGGCACGCTTTCAGATGCCAGTGTAAACGGGGTCTTAATATCCCCTGCACTGCCTACATGTATATAACTGGTGCTAAGAACAGTCTCTCTGAGCAGAAAATTCTACTAACAGTCCAAAGATACGACACCAACTCAGGAAAGACCTGCAAGAGTCCGGCTTCGCAACACTATGAAAAATGCTGACTGCCGAAGTTCGAATAAGGACATCAGGGAGGTTGTGAACTTATTTGCTTGAACCCTCGAAGCGCTATGGCTGCCTTGATTGCATTCCTAACACGCAGAAGTCTTCTGCGGTGTCAAAAACAAATTGGCAATTGCAACTTGACCAGACCCTCCCTTCCGTGCCCGCGAGACTATAGCCTAGGAACGAGGCTAGGAGGTTGTGGAGAGTAAAGATGGCTTACTTGCGAGATAGGCTGTCTGAACTGAGACACTCATCGGTAAGTGATCACGGAAGACTTTAGGTCAACACATCCCAGGTGTGCGTATAGAGTGGCGACTGTTGTTACCTGCACGGCTATACTTTACGAGTTCAGGATATCATTATCGCGGGAGTGTAAATGGCATGCTCATGTGCGGAGTAGATCCATGGACAGCTGCTCCCAGATCCCTCCCCCCCCCCTGCCCACAGGCGCCGGCCCAACACACACCTGAGCAACACCAACCCCGTGACAGTGAATGTGCTCCTGGTGAGGATGAGGAACAGCCTCTCTATGGATTCCTTGGCACAGTAAGCGCTAGCCCCCCCCCCCCCCCAAAAAAAAAAATAAATAAAATAAAATAAATAAACAGTGAGACCGGAATGTAGTCTCACGGGCCAGACTCTCAGTGGGTGTGACGAGAGACTGGCCCGCGAGACTAACCGGAATGGTGTACAATTGGGCCGACAGGCCGAAATAAGTAGAGTGCTGGCTTGTGACCCGGCTCTCAGTGGAGCAGGCAAGGTCCGTGCATGTTGTCTGTCGTGATGAGAGGACCGGCTGGGCGATGGAGCGCAGAACGAGTTCCACGGATGCACATAATGGCAGATCATAAAAGGGAATCTGCATTGATCCCGTATATTGTTTTGCTAGCCTTATTCCCAGGCCTACCCTGTTTTTTCTGTTCTTCGGTTTCCGTTGACAATAATACATGGATGCGGAAGGGCGCCGAAAAACGTTTTTCGCTGCCCTTCCGCATCCGTGTATTATTGTCAATGGAAACCGAAGAACAGAAAAAACGGGGTAGGCCTGGGAACGAGGCTATTGTTTTGCTGTATTATGGTTTACTGTATTTTATCAGCGATCATGCATGTGATCCTGTAAACCACTGTCGCAGTGGTGCCCATGCCCCCTGATGTTGTAGTGCTTCTTTCCTTCTTCAGTGATGGACACGCTGCATTAACTAGATAACAGCTTCTGTGTCTGGGGCCTCAAGGACTTCACGCATAGCATGGCCAGCAGCCTCACAGCCTGACAGATTGCCCTTCACATACTTGGATCTTGAATGTCATCACTGATGGCAACTGCAAATTTCTTTCCCCAAAAAAGAGCTAGCACCTGGTGCAACATTATTTTGTTTGTCACATACTAGGGCGGGGCCGCTCTGGGATTTGAGAGTGCAAATCAGATGGCAGAACACACATGACGTAGGCAGCGGCCTACGGTACAGTATAGCATGGATATTAGAAGACTCGTTCATAGTGAAATTTGTCTTGCAGCCTGTTTTTTGGCAGTCTTCACAGCCCTCTCAAGTATGTAGCTATACATAGTCTCGCAGGTCAGGCCACTTCCGCACGTGGAGTTCTTCACCCCATGAATCTCATTAGGGGCACGGTTAAAGGTTAGGGTATACTAGGCCAGTGCATGATGCAGTAAAATGTTCTGTAACATCATGCCTTCGGGCCAATACTAGAACTAGACTACATGTACCTGAGTATATGTCCGCCCAAAACACTGTATTATGCTAGCAAATTAGCAAATTATAATGAGTGACTTCTGCATAAATTATCTTCCTGGCAATGGCTTTCGCCAGTGTACGAGTCTGTTCCTCTCAGAGCTGCCTGAACGGTACCTGCACAGCAGGCTGGGTTAGGGGCCCCCAAACTCAGAGCTGTCCCCCTATTTCCCCAAGCCCAGTGCATCATATACAGCTAAGTAATGATATTACTCTAGCTCCCGTATAGGCTTGCAAGGTTCCAGTCTAACTAGCTAGCTCCATTTTCTGTGTTTATTTCAGTACAGAACAGGTTAAGTTATGATTTAATGCACAAGTGGTACGAAATGGGTGTGGCGCATGGTATGCAAAAACTTTGAACGAGATACTCCCGGTAACTTGTGTAAATATTGAAATGTGTAATAACTCACCAGAATCGATCTCAGAGCATTCTGTTTTTCAAAATGTTTCTTGGTGTGCTGCACACACCATCCTGCCCACTAGCCTCATTCCCAGGCCCCATCCAGCTTTCCATTGCTTGCAGTAATGCAAGCAACGGAAAGCTTGCAGGGCACCTATGCTCAGAAATGCTGCAGTTTGGTGCTCAGAAATATTTTAAGAAGGATCAAAGAGGAGTAAAGATAAATTGAGACTTGTGCCATAATTCCTCTCTCCCTACAGGTTGATGAGCTGACAAGGTATGTGAATGAGATCTCACTAAAAGCCGAGAAGATCAAACGCAATCAGAATGTGATGCTAGCTACTTTACAGAACCAAGGTAAGCTCTACCCCAAGCCTTTGCCACCATATGCAAAATGTGGAGGGGGGAGGCCTAGGAGATTTGGTCATGTGCGTCATCCAGGTAGACACACAGGGAATGGTACTTCAGCTCCTCACGCTAAAGTCTGGAGCTCCCTCTGTTCCAGAGTCACATGTCTTCATAGCATCGCCATTTTTCAGCGTGATTGACAATGCCGGTAACTCTGCCTCGTAACTTTCTGATAGTATGGCCCTAAGGCTCACTTGTGCAACAATACTGCAATAAGACCACCAGTTTTCTCATACCTCCAGTGGTAAGGAACATGTACAGCCCCCAGTTGCTAGGGTGTACTAGGAATACGTATCTGCATAATTGCCTCGCGCGCACGCCGCGGCCGCATGCGCAGCCTGGCCACGTGCTTACGAGTATGATAGATCTCTAGCCAAGTGTGAATTTGCGAGTGTGGAGCTGAGATAAACATGTCGATTACACTCACTGTTCGACTCCACATGTAGCTGCTCCAGCTCTGCAAGCCCTGAAGGCCCCGCTCGCTTGTACCCTAGCCTCTGGCTACGCGAGACTATTGTGGAGTTGCGGTATAAACAGATGTCGACTGCGCTGACTGTTTTAGCTGCTCCAGCTCTGCAAGCCCTGGAGCACCGCACGCTCATCCACTGATCTATTTCTCAAGGTTGTAGTTCTCGCACGTCGAGCCCTCGCAGCAAATAAAATTCAATTGGCCGGCAGGAAACCCGCAACATTCCTATCAACATTCCTGAGCGTGACATATTCCGGTACGTACGTACGTACCACGTACATGTACGTACGTACATACGTATATAGTGAGAAATAGGTCCCCCATTCAGAGCCTCGCGCTAATGTGCTCGGCAATAATAGCTTCACAAACTTAGCAATTAAAGGATTTCACTTCCTGTCTATACATGTAGCTTGATGCCAATTTTGGCCTCTGACTGGTCAGTACGTTGTTAGCTGAATATGGTCCATTGATTACTGAAGAATTGCCCCTGGTTATCCAAGCCAATTACCAATTCATGAATGCTGCATATAATTATGAATGTGATGTTTTCACTCACTACTTAGAGGCAAAAGATGAGAATACCCGGCTCATGAATGAAGTGAAGAAGATCTCCTACCAGGTCCACGCAGAACTGAGGCGTACGTCACACCCAAGATCGCATGTTGTGCTATACCCAACAGCCTTGGTGGAGGATCAAGAGTAACATATAGCCTCAAACCCAGGCTAGAGTAATATATTGCTGCTCTACGTGTGTGCAGTGTATATCCTTCATTCCCAGACTGTCTCCAGGGATGGGAATGAGGATGGGTGATGCAGAGTTCAGTCACTAACTTGTCTGGTTGATGGAATCAGAGAATGCAGCAGCGTTCCGAGTATTTAGGGATCGCCAAGGAAATTTCGAATTGACCTTATAATTAGTGATGTATTAGCTGGATATTGGCCAAGAAGCCCAAACCAAGTGTGCAGATAAGATGATACTGCCTAGCGTTTCACAAAAATACTATTGCGCAGGGGTTGCCAATTTTTTCTTTCTCATTGTCTAGCATAGCTGACCAACTAAAGCATGCGGTTCTTGAGTTACTTTGCACACAGAACAACAGTGCATTCATCATACTACCCCCTTTAGACCCTTTTGTCTGCAAACTGGCAGAAGCAGCAGTTCTGGCTAGCTTAGTGTGATTCTATGAAGTTCTACCATAATGCTATTCTGGTCCAAGGTTTCCCCTTGTTTCTGTTAAATTTGCTTCTACAAGAGGTGGAGTAGGACAGGCCATCACTATATCATTTTTTTCCTTTTGTATGCTGTTGTTTAGATCTGAAGGAGGAGATTGCTACAGAGGAGCAGGGACCAGCCAGAAACACTGACGACTTCCGGATTAAGAAGGCCCAGGTATTGCATCCTGGTTGCTTTATGTTGTTCCATGCACTGAGTTAACTAACTATAACTACCTGTTTCTCTTTCTCCCCCTCCATTACCTCCACTTCCCCTATCACCCTCTCCCACCCTTTCTTCTCCGTCTCCCTTCTCCCTCCCCTCTGTGCCTGTTTCCTATAGTACACTAACCTGACACGCAAGTTCCACGACGTGATGGGCGAGTACAACCAGGTACAGGAGGACTACCGGGAGAAGTGCAAGGAGCGCATCCAGAGACAGCTCAGATTCAGTGAGACTCGGCTTTCTGCATTCCAATCATTTCCGGCTGTGATATTGTGAAGAGGGTTAAATTGTGTCTAGACTTCACAAGTATGTATGTTCACACAGAGTTTGTTGACACCTACTACCTGGTGTGGTTATGGTTTGTGGGTCATGTGACAACTGTACTCTCTGTACCCCCTACAGCTGGGAAGACTGTGACAGAGGAAGATGTGGAGGAAATGCTGGAATCAGATAATGTCGGCATCTTCACCCAGGATGTGAGCAGATTTTAGCCCACCACTCAAATACTACCAGAAGAGCATGAGGTATCCACCAACTTTGTCTTCCTGTTTGTAGATCCTGATTGACACGTCTCAGAAGAGGCAGGCGCCAGCGCTCGGGGAGATTGAAGCAAAGCAACTGGAGATCATGTATCTGGAGCAGACCATTAGGGTGGGACTCATTAGTGCACGTTCAGTAGGGTGGGGCTCATTAGGGTGCATGTTCATTAGGGTAGGACTCATTAGTGCATGTTTCGCACACATTGTAGTTGTGCCCATGACTTACAATTGGCACTTGACTCCCTGTGTGATGGTGTATATCATATGACTGTTGAACTGCTTCTCTGCACACAGGAGTGTCACGAGATGCTTTACGACTTGCCAGCGCTGGTGGAGGAGCAGGTAGCTATTACTTCAGTGTTAGAACACTAAGTTGTACCCATGAGAGATTGATGAGAGATTATGAACAGCTAGAAGAGGTTATAGAACAAGAATTAAAAAAGTATAGCGGCCTTATGGTACTAAAAACACGGTGATATCCACTGTCCGCGATCAAAGTGGGTGAGATGTGGTCAACATTCCAATCACACCCCTCAGCGCCTGAGGCCACTACAACACCAAAAATCAGGCGTGCAGCAGAAGGGTCTTGGGCCTTCACCAGGCTGCAGAAATCCCGCCGAAAACTGCTTTAAAGAAGCAACAGGGAGCTAGTCTCGTTCCCAGACGATTTTTCGCACGGCAGAATGTAAAGTCTGGCCTGCGAGACTAACAGGGAGCGGCGTCCAATAATGCATACAATTATCCAATTATAGCTGTTTCAGATTTTTTATCTTGACAGATTGTAACTCCAGAGCCAAACGAGAGCAACACCAAACTTGCAACGCACAGTAAGATGGATGCACACTATTGACAGAAGGTCATGCCCACTTCTACAATTGTACAACTTCCACGCTAGCACATCCAAATATAGGATAATAGATAGCTTTCTCTATAGGTGCATTCGCTTAATGACGAGCAACTATGGTAATCGATGTATACATAGGTTCTAAAACTGATGTTTGAATGGTTGGGCAGACAACCCTTCATTTAGAAGTTATCCTTTGATGGTAGAACTACCACCTTCAATTATTCCCAGATGTACCACACACACAAACACAAACACACACAAACAAACAAACAAACAACAAACACAAACACACACACACACACACAAGGGTGAGTTGATTGACCATATTGAGCATGACGTGGAGAATGCAGTTGTACATACAGGAAGGAAGGAGATTCGCACTGCAATCCAATACCAGAAGAACACAAGAGTGAGTGGCAGTGTAGCGATTTGTGGTTCTGTCCCCTTCCCTCAGAAATCAGAATACTTTGAGCCTCTCAAGCTGAGGTGCTTTTTGTGGCCTACAGTACAAGGTTTACTGTAAAGCAGCCTTAGAATCGTCAATTCAAACTCTTCTGTGTGTTAAGGGCATTTTAAAATTTATTGCACCGATGGTTCCAAGACTACTACCACTGAGATTGCAAATTTACATTAATTTTAATACGCTATCTGACCACTACTCCCTCTAACATTCTCAAATAATTCATTGAGGGGCAACCGCACTCCTGGTAGCTGTTGCAACTCGCCGTAGAGCAAGCTAAGCATTGCAGTTTGTTATTAACACACATGCCACGTGGCAACCACGCTCAGTCCATGGCAACCACGCTCAGTCCATCGCTAGCAATGGCGGCCAAAGGGAAGACAATAAATTTTTTTCAGTGCTCGCAACTTAGCCAGCATGGTGAATTTTGACATGTAACCATCAGTGAACGACAGCAATCATGGCCATGTGGTTAGAATCTTCGTGTGCCTTCCTAAGGCCTGTAATGCCAACAAAAGTCGAAGAGAGCGCTTGAGCAATGGTGGCTGACGGTATGACAAAAGCGCTTGTATCTCCACCACCAAAGTGACCAAAATTGTATGGTTGTGTCGCTGCATGACAGCGATCACGACAGTGTAGTCAGAATCTTGTAGACCATTCCTAAGTAGTGAAACATAAATTATGTTTACACAAAACATTACGCGGCACAATTGTTCCCCTACCAGGAGTGAATGACATGTGGCTCCTCAAATTTACTTGGGGATTTAGCAACTCGTGAATAATTGAAGATGTTAGGGTTGGGGGTTAAGGTAGGGCCTCACACCATATAGTTATATGTCCATACTTTCCCTCTTCTCTCTACAGTTAAAGTGGATTATCTGCATCGTCGTGACTGTCGTAATCGTGGTGATACTAGTAATCGTCGCAATCATTGTGGCAGTTGTGGTGGGCATGCAGAACCAATAAAACTGCACTTTCATTGCTACACCAAATTCTTCAAGCACACACCACCTGACCGTATGGGTCAGGATGGTGCTAATTGAATAACGATTAGGTGATAAACAGCCACACTTGAAATGAGAGTTCCGACTGTATCACCATTTTCTCCATCACAAGTACATTTTTATATACGAAAATTCAATAATAAACGGATTATTATACATGTACAATATGAGCGCATTGATAACATGGTTGATACATATTAGACAAGGAGTGCAGTGATCTTTTATGATTGTTGTATTAGCTAGCTAGGGTTTCTTTTTCTTTTTAATTCGTAATTGTGCCCCCGTTCCTGAAAACGCTACAAACGCTGACTCGGTGTCTTCCTGCAAGAACAAGCACAAAATATGCAAGCTATAGCCACTGTACAGTATGGCTGCACTGATACCAAAAATTAGCCTCTGATCCCGATTTTGAGATTTTGGAAATCTGGGATCACATTCTCGAAAGAGCCACTTAGCTACATACAAAGCAGCCTAGCTTTATAGTAGAAAGTTAGTGGTAGCTGAGAAATTGAAAATGCCCAGAAAGAAAGACAGCAAGCCCATTCTTCAATGATATCGGATATCGGCTTGATCAGCTTAAAACTATAGTACTGCCTTATGATCTGCCAATAATAAGGCGGTACCAATACTATTGTGTTATCAAGCCAATCACGGATGCACATACAAAGCAGCCTACAGTAGCTAGCATACTGCCCAGCCAAGTAGCTGCATTGCTATGTGCTGTGTCACATGAATCGGTTGCCTCGCGATCAATCAATCTGATGCCAATATCGGTGCCAATGCTGATCAAGGGTCGGTATCGGTACAACCTTACTCCACAGGGAGGCGGGTGTGGTCACTGCAACTGACAAGTAGTCACACAATAATTACGTGCAGTGGTTAGATTGGAGAGTCTTGTTCCATACACCTCATTCTCAGACCATTGGCACACACACCTCATTCCCAGACCATTGGCACACACACCTCATTCCAGACCATTGGCACACACACCTCATTCTCAGACCATTGGCACACACACCTCATTCCCAGACCATTGGCACACACACCTCATTCCCAGATCATCAGCACACACCTCATTCCCAGACCATTGGCACACACACCTCATTCCAGACCATTGGCACACACACTTCATTCCCAGACCATCAGCACACACACCTCATTCCAGACCATCGGCACACACACCTCATTCCCAGACCATCGGCACACACACCTCATTCCCAGATCATCAGCACACACCTCATTCCCAGACCATTGGCACACACACCTCATTCCCAGACCATTGGCACACACACCTCATTCCCAGACCATTGGCACACACACTTCATTCCCAGATCATCAGCACACACCTCATTCCCAGACCATTGGCACACACACCTCATTCCCAGATATCAGCACACACACCTCATTCCCAGACCATTGGCACACACACTTCATTCCCACACCATTGGCACACACACCACATTCCCAGACCTCCAGTCACTTATAATAGGACCAAGTAAATCAGACCTAAATTGTAATTTAAGGGCTTTCACTTCCAAATCCAGCCCTCTGAATTGATCCCTTGCCGAATATAGTCTACTGCAGAGGTTCCTCACCATTGGCTCTTCCCGCTCTGGTTTCAGTGACTTTGCCTTCACAAACGTCAGCTTTCCCTTCTTGTAGTTGTAGTTGGGAATCCCTCTCTCCCTGCAGGAGACCAAGCGCAAGATGGTGCATGCCAGCATATTCAGAATGTGAACTTATATAAGTGAAGAGATTAATTTAACACACCCAATAATGCCACACCCAATAATGTTAATCAAAAAGTGGCCAACTGGGTCCATCATCTCTTTAACCTACATTGTAGGGATTGAAGTTGTTAACTACAAAGGTCGAGTACACCGAACTTCTGACAGACAGACAGACACACATGGGAAATCTTAATGTAATACACTGTCTCTGGTCATTCCTGCTCTTTTGTCTCTGACTGGAGATCACAAACTCTGCCTGTATGTTTGTAGGTGCATGGTCAACGGCGTACCACCATGGCTGCAACAGGAGTGTATTACTGTATTACAGGGCTGAAACTATTTAGTTTTGATTGTACCTTCAAGCTTACTGCAAATATTTCATGTAATACTTAGCTTGTTACCAACCTCCCCCCCAAACGTTGAAACCTTGCTTTTAGTGGCATGACACATAATTATATACAAATGTGTAGTACAAGTGCATATTGCAAAATCAATAGCCCAAACCAAACCTACTGATGTAATCACTACCGCTAAGTGTATCAATACAACCTGTATGTGCACACTCCATGTAACGAAAGCACATTGGAACCCTACCCGAGCAATTAACGTGTTACAAGTACCTCTGAACTGGCTGTTCCTGTTTTGCTGGTTTCAAACCCTTGGTCTTGCCATCAAGTCGCTGTCCTCCTCCTGAGAAGGCCTAACAATTAGGGGTGGGCGATATCAGAATAATGTGGTTACGATATATGTGTTAGTTATCACGATATTCGATATTATCACGATAATGCGTTTTGGCTAGTTTATTTGACTTCTCATGCCTCACTAGAATATTTCTACAAGCCAAGCATTTACTATGTTGTCATAAATTGCATGTATACACTATTTAGCTACTGCATGCCTTATTTCTGCAAAAACAACACCACTAATAATGTGAACACGATATGACGATAATTTTAAAACCACCACGATACGATTATCATGGGCTCTTAATATCACAATATACGATAATAACGATATATTGCCCACCCCTACTAACAATACGTACATACATACACACTGTCACATAATGCATGTGAGGAGAGGCCTGACTATACGTACATGTACATACACACATGATGCATGTACGTACATATCTTTCAAGTTTCTCTAATGTCCTCACAGTAAATATGTTGTTTCTTTCAACTGCTTGCTGTATTTGACTGTCTCGCTCATCCTACAGGTGAGGAATAGCATTACATCTTAATACAATCAGGCTCTCTGCTATGTTGATGTGTATGAAATATCTGATATCAGGGTGCGTGAGCCGCCGAAGGCGGCGAAGGAGCGTCGAACTAGTATAGACATGTTGTACATGTAATCCCTCACGCCTTATGGTCATACCTTATATCGAATGCCTTTGTGGTACCGCACAAACAACAATTTGTTTTTTACACTCTACGTAATGGCCTCTTGCCGTATAAGGTATAATTTTGGAACGTGTGAAGGACTACTACTTTGGCTAGGGCGCACATGCTGAGTTTGACGCTCCTTCGCCGCCTTCGCGGCTCATGCGCTCCTGGTTATATCGACTCACTATGCTGTGAAACTATTCAGGATTACATGCCTATAATTCTGGTATAATTTCTTGCGCTCTCAGGTCCTATTATCGAGACGTATTTCTGATAGACTCAAAACAAAAAAAACTACACTACCAGTAGCCTAGTACCAAGCACATGGGCCTTGGTACAAGGCTGTACATACCTCTGGCCATTTACAGTCGGGAAATAAATTCACTTTCTCATAATTGGAACATACCCCATCCTCTCGGTCTGAATCTACATTCATTGGTTCTGGTTTCGGAGGCGGTACATAGCCCACTGGGGGGGCAAAGTCCACCTGGTGAACGTGTATGAGTGGAAGGAAGAGTGTGAGTGAGTGTGTGTACACAAATGTGTTTGTGTGTATGCTAGTCTCGGTACCAGACCCTAACTCGCAACAAGCCTCCCACTCAGACGACCATCACTGTGCACTTCACCCTCCCCGCCAACCATGACCAGATCAGGTAAGCGATCCTTCCCTACAATCTATCATCATCAGCTGACAAGACTACCCATGGGGACCTTATGAAATTATTCACACAAAATAGTTGGAAGGTTTTTGTCTCGGCATGCGAGGGTCTGGTACTGAGACTACACTGTATGTGTATGCGTGAATGACACTGAATGTGTGTATGGGCGTGAATGTGTATGTATATGTACATGTTGTGTGGGTATGTACATGTACATGGTGTGTGTATGTGTGTGCACATGAATGTGTTTGTGTGTGTGTGTGTGTGGTGGTACTTGTGTTTGTGTGTGTGTGTGGGATTCTGTACCTTCATATCACATTCAATAATTGAGACGGCTTTTTCTGGCTTTGTATCAACAACTAGCAGTTCGTAAATCTGAGACAAAGATGAGAGACAACATGGAAGGACCATCCATCCAATCACTGCCAAGCAGGAACATCAATGTACAAACCTTCTCGTTATACTCAATGCCCACAATGTCACCCGTCGTGAGGCATGCAAATGAGCGGAGTTTACTCTCTAAACTGAGCAGTTAGCAATCAAGGAGACATTCCAGTGACAGCAACCCGGTCCAAACACCTCTACTTGAACTAACTTAAGGCAGCATTATACCTTTACCGTTAGGGTACCTTTAACCGTCGGGGCCCCGACCTTTAACCGTTGGGGTCCCGACCTTTAACCGTCGGGGCCCCGACGGTTAAAGGTACCCTAACGGTAAAGGTATAATGCTTCCTTTACCGTTAAAGGTACCCTAACGGTAAAGGTATAATGCTACCTTAAGGAGGCAGATACTTTCTAGATGCAGGATTAAGTTAAGCTGCATGCTTTCACTTTGGCAAGGATACACAGCCTTAGGATTGGTGATGTCAAGAAAATCCACAGTCTGGGGTTGAAATTTAGAGAATGTAGCCAGCTGAAGAGAGACATTCTTAACCACTACAATGTCCCCCTCCCGGATGTAAAGCTGGTTCATCATCTGATGTGAAAAAGAATGTGTGTGTGTGTGTGTGTGTGTGTGTGTGTGTGTGTGTGTGTGTGTGTGTGTGTGTGTGCATGTGCATGAGACAGTATGTATGTATGCATTATTGGGGCGAGCCTGAGCGAGCCCGACAGTAGCGTAAAGTGTATTCTCACAATATTCTTGTCTGTCCTGTTTGTAACATGCACGTGCGTCATACCGTAAATACAGTGATGCAAATAATGGAGATTTCATTGCGTCATGTGTAAACTCAACGCATCAACTTGCGATAAAAGTTCCGTGATTATACTCGGACCGTTCCAAGGTACATGTAGTTGGTGGTGAATGAAGACAGCATCAGAGGAGAACGATAGATTGCCAGAGGAGAGCGGAATGACAACACAGCCAGGAGGCCAGACTGGAAGACAACACTAGAGATATCGTCAGAGAAGTGACGGTGGTACGCATGCAAATGCTCTACATTCTGCATGTGCACTTGCTCAGGCTCCCCACAATGTCTTGGATTCATGTAGTATACATGTACATATGTGTGCTAACTGTGTGTGTGTGTGTGTGTGTGTAGGTGTATGCATGTGTGTGTGTGTGTGTGTGTGTGTGTGTGTGTGTGTATGTGCAGTTCATCGGTGGCATGTACAGGACATTGTCGGGTACAAGTCCCATTCCACTCTAGCTTAATTATCCGGAGTTCACAGTAAACCAAAGGAGAGGTGTGGGTGTATGAGGCTCAACTGAATGTTAGACATGCAATGGCTTATACAGCAACCTTTGACAGCTTGATACACCCTTGGTTTAGCCAAGTAGCATGCACACACTAGCTAATGAATTACAGCCTACCCAGTGAGGGACGTATATCCTCCCCTCTTCTGCCACAAACTCCAGCACACCACAGTGCGTTGATCTATTCTGTCTCGTATTGGTTAGCTTGAACAACATTGGATAGCTGATGTTCAGTCTTGCCAGCTTCTCCAGGGCAGACGATGGCATGATAATCTTCCCGCCATGTTTGATTTCCTCGCTGTTCTTCTGGGAGAACACCATGGAGTAGCAGCGATATTGCTCTGAAAATGTCAGTGGTGGCCCTTGACCAAAAGGGGGTAGAAAGCCACCACCAAACCCGTCAAAGAATCCCGCCTGCACATAATTGGGGGGGGGGGGTAGAGAGATGTGCTCTAAATGGAAACTTGAGACTGCATGTTCGCAGTTGCAACTGCAACAACTAGAGCAGCTTTACCCGAATTTTTGATGGAAAAACTCACCATCATTCGTACAGCTGTCACTATCAGCAGACTCTATACAATACACACTATAGCACTGACTTCATGACTATTCAGATTTCTGCACGTGATATTCGCGCGAAATTGGCGGGATCATATCAGTATGTAGTATACAGTACGTACTTACGCACCGTACTTACTACTACAGTGATCATGGACTACAGGGAGATAGGGCGCGTTTACAGGGGAGCCTTGGTAAGCGTAAAGTGCGATCAGACTGTGTTTACAGTACTGCATAAAGAATTGCTAAAGGAGGACTGGCATGGGGAAGGTAACATGCATGGGTTAATAATTCCAAATGGTGCCTCCTTTCCAACTTTAGGATCCTGGTAGACTGAAAATCCAAGCAGATGGGTTTGCGTTCAAGTCCTCCAAGACGGGCAAAGTGCTTCAGATTAAGGAGGCAGACATTGATGGCCTCGAGTGGCTGCGAGCTGCAAGAGGATATGAGGTCAAGGTGATGATGCAAGATGGGAACATTGCCAAATTTGATGGCTTCAAGGAATCGGTGAGCTGGAGGCCAGTGATGTGGAGAGATATGTGCTTGAAGTGTGGAAGCAAACTTAGCCTCATTCCCAGCCCACACAGCTTGGGAATGAGGCTATATATGAAGAGTATGTGTGCCTACTCCTATAGACCCCGTTGCAGTTAATTACATCACATTTTCCGTGGAATTTCCATATACTATCCGGAAGCTGCCATCTTGGTGTACCGAAATGCATTGGCTTTATATGCAGTATCGATCAAGACGTGTCCTGCGTCACTGGTAAAGTGTTTATATAGCTTTAATAGCCTACGTAGCAATCACATTTCGTCCGATTCAACACATACTAGAAGCATTGTTGGTGCATGATTGTGTTTATCGAGATTGCCATGGAAGCTGCTATCTCCAAAAATGCTAAATAGCCGCCATATTGGTGCTCATTTCCGTATTCTCAAATTGATGACGTCAGCTGCAACGGGTCTATAGACCCAATACTTACAACTGTGAACAAGCCCTGTAAGTTGCATGTGTTGTGTGGCAGCTAGAAAGAGAAGAGTCCCTCAAAATTATTGGTGTTGGTGATCACGGTCGGTTCTTCATATAAGAATATGCTGAGTGTGCACTATGACACTAGAGCTAATTAATGCTATAGCATGGTTCCCTTGGCCTTTGAACTCTGTGGTGGCAAGTATGAGCACCCAGCTAAGCAAGTGGAAGCTATTGAGTACATCCATTTTGTTAACCCAACTTGCAATGTAATTGGCCTGCAGTCCTGGAGTATGTGCTCAATGACTAAGAAATGTAAATCAGCAGAATTTAGAGCTTCCTCCCGCACATGTGTACATGCACACTCCACATGCAGGACTTTGCAGATTTGAAGGGTTTCTTTCAAACACAGTTCCGCAAGGAGTTGAAGGAGGTGGAGTTTTGTGTGAAGGGGTGGAACTGGGGTGAAGCAAAGTTCCGCGGTAGTCTTCTCTCGTTCATGGTAGACTCCAAGCCCGCTTTCGAAATCCCCCTCAAGGAGGTTTCTCAGGTGTGTGTGTGTGTGTGTGTGTGCGTGTGCGTGCGTACGTGCGTGTGTGTGTGTGTGAAGGAGTGTGTAGGAGGGGGAGGGGGAGTGTGTGTGGGATGAACATGTCAAAGGAATTGACAGTGTACAGTGTAGTCTAAAAGCTCCACACGCACACGCAATCAGGTCCTAACAGGGAAGAATGAGGTGACACTGGAGTTCCACCAGAACGAGGCCACCTCTGTCTCCCTGGTGGAGATGAGGTTCCACATCCCTAACACCGAGGGAGAGGAAGACCCTGTAGCTGGGTTCCGGGACAAGGCCCTGGCGCACGCGGACATCATACAGGCCACAGGGGATGCCATTGTCACATTCACAGAGATCCAGACCCTTACACCAAGGTACGTGTTTGACAGCTGCTATGAGGTACTACGTGTACATTTAGCATGCAGTACGCTGTACATATGAAAAGCTGCTACAAAATACATGTAGCATATATGCAGTATGACAGTGTTACAAGGTACATGTATTGCATGCAGTACTACAAGGTGCATGCAGTAAGGTATCATGCAGTATGACACCTGTTACAAGGTGCATGTGACATGCAAGCTGCCATAGGGTGCGTGTAGTGTACATGTGTAAACTGGTTTTATAATTAAAGTTCACCGAAACAGCCGTTGGTCTTTCAAAAGTGTGCATTATCTAGATATTGCACACTAAAGCGTGCATTAAGCGATTTAATGTTCAGTCATGTGATTGACTCCAAGGCGTCTGATTCGTTGAGGGTCACGTGAGTAGCACAAAGGTATGTAGGCTACCCTAATAATGTTTAAATCTGAAGTAAGCTTACTGCACTGAGTAGTTCCGAGATATTGTACACTCTACTCCCTAGCTATCCTCACCATCTCTAATCCTGGTGGTTGGCAGCTGGTGTTTCCAACAATTCTCATTCTCTCTGCAGGGGTCGATACACTATCAAGGCCTACCCCACCTTCCTCCAGCTTCACGGCAAAACCTTTGACTACAAGATTGCCTACAACAACATTTCCCGACTCTTCCTCCTCCCTCACAATGACCAGAGACAGATGTTCTTTGTGGTAAGGACTGTGTTGAGCTACCATCAGTTGTTAGAGCAAAATACGTAGCATATTGCTCTGGTGATGCTTTTTTGATCTGCCCTCTGTTAGGCAAACACACATGCACACACACACATACACACACGCACATGCACACACGATGACACCTACACGTACACTCTCCCCCCACATGCACACACACACTCACACACGTACACATACCTACACACACCTATTCACCCCTACACACACCTATTCACCCCTACACACACATGCACATGCACACACACACTCACAACACATCATGAGTCTCATTCCCAAACTGGTTTTAGAGTTGGGAATGACTATTGTATAGTCAAGACATTCACACACACACATACACCACACACACACACACACACACACATGCATGCACACACACGCACGTGTACACACACACACACACACACACACACACACACACACACACACACACACACACACACACACACACACACACACACACACACACACACACACACACACACACACATATACCAGCTTGGGTTAGACCCTCCTATTCGGCAGGGCCAGACAAGATACTATTTTGTCATCTTTCTCATCCTCCTTGAAGAGGATTGCGAAGTCTCCCTAACCCTCACCGAGTGAGCTAGCACACTTCTTCCACTGTTATCTAATCATTGTGCTTGGGAAGATGGTCTAGCTGTGTGCATGTGGTATAGTTGGGCCGAGCCTGACCTCGTGATATCCATCCCAATTTCAGGATGTTCGTCTGTCTGTGTGCTGTTTAGTATAGTATGTCTGTCATTATCCAAGTGGAAAATTGTGAGCTCAAGCTTGGGTAAATGCCAGTGGGTGGAGGATGAGCTATGTAGTACTACATACTATGAACTTGAAACTGCAGACTGCTCTGGATAGAAGCCTTATTCCCAGCTTCCCTCTAAAAGCTCCAGTATGATCAGTAGTAGTTCTTCCCGGCTGCAACGTACACTATAGCAGCTAGATTCCCTGCATTCTACTAGTAGCTTTCCCATGATGTTATGATTTAGTGTATGATAGTATCCAAGAAGTATGCTGAAGAATCCACCTCCCCCTCCACCACCTCCCCCTCCACCACTTCCCCCTCCAACTCCTTCCCTTCCACTACTCCCCCTCCACCACCTCCCCTCCCCTATTCCCCCCTCCACCACCTCACACTCCACCACTTCCCCCTCCAACTGCTCCCCTTCCACTACGTCCCCTTCCACCACCTCCCCTCCCCTATTCCCCCCTCCACCACGTCCCCTCCACCACTCGCACTTGCATACAGTGATGAGATCCAGGAGCGCTACGAAGGCAAACTGAGACAAGTGATGTCGGGCACACTCTACGAAGTCTTCAGCCGGGTCATGAGGGTGCTGGTAGGGAAGAAGATCACTGTTCCTGGATCGTTCAAAACGTATGTACTGTTGACGGTGATCTCTATGGCATATGTACCACAGGGGTGTTGAGTATCATGCTGTGCTCAAGTGTGGGTGTGGTCAGTACAATATGTTACCTGAACACACATGTGCAAAGTGGGGTTAAGCAATGGGCTTATCCTGATGGCAATAGTTGTAGGTATGTTATTTAGTAACACTATCATCCTTGTCCTTCCTCTCCTGCCGATCCCTTTTTCTTCTTCCCCCTACTCCCCCTCCCCTCCTCCCAACTTCCCCCTTTTCCTCCTGCCCCTACCCGCTTTCCCTCTCTCCTTCTCACCCCATACCTCCCCATCACCGACCTCCCCCTCATGCACTCTCACCCCACACAGCAACAATAATCTTCAGGCGATTTCTTGTTCCAATCGTGCCACAAATGGATATCTCTACCCACTGGACAAAGGCTTCATCTTCGTCCACAAACCAACAATCTACATCAAGTTTGAAGGCATAGCGTCAGTGAACTTTGCTCGTATGACTGGCGGGGCAGGAGTGAGCAGATCCTTTGACTTTGATGTTGAACTGAAGGATGGAAACGTCCACCATTTCAGTAGTATGATGAAGTGAGGGGGCAGAGACGTCTGATTTAGTAGTTGTGGCAACTATTGATTTTTCCATTCACTTTCATACAGGGAGGACTATGGGAGACTTTACGAGTTTGTGTGTGATAAGCACCTCAGAATCAAGGACAAAGGAGGAAAAATAGTATGCAAACCTTTCTCTTTGCCTCGTTTCAAGTTTCAACGCTATTCTTGCGCAAGAGCTGAAGGAGGGAAACTGTATCTTGCCTCCCTAACCCTCCCTTCTCCCCCTCCTCCCTCCCCTAGGTACACACTGTGTCATACAATGACGACGGATCGTCAGATAGTGAGCACGATGCCTACCGGGAAAGAATGATAGCAGAGGGAGAGGAAAGGGACTCTGAAGACGGTGAGGCTATTCCCAGTCTCATTCCCAGACCCTCCTCTCAGGAATGAGACTACGTGTTCATTAAATGAACTCTAAAATTATTTTTGTCTGATGATTTCTTGGCATGATCTTTCCTTGCTTGCAGAAGACTCGGATTTTGTTGCTGGTGAGAGTAACAGTGACAGCGACAATGCTCTGGAGTGAGTAGGATTAGTGTGTAACCATGGGAAGAACTGATCTCATGGGCCAGGGTGGAGGGACCGTCTGGTTATGTTACCCAGGCTGACATTCCATCTCTAGTCTCGGTCCAGGCCCAAATTAAACCAAGTGTGGACCGATTGCTTTCAGTATCGATATCAAACGTGGGGAAAAATAAGACTATACTGGAAGCATAGGTATGCTCTGGAATTAGACTAGTCTGTCACTGAGTGTTGTTGATGCAATAGGCGCATAACAGGATGCCATTCCTCTTCCAAAAAATCAGAAGTAGACATTAAGTTAGATGGACTGTTCTAGTTGAGCTTTGAACGAGACTGAAACATACATACGTAGCTACAGGTTGTAGTTACTTCTTGTGGCTACCTGGTGTGCTGTACTCTCGGGCTAGTCTCATCAGGCAAAAGTGACCACTGACTGCCTTTGTGGCAAGACAGTGATTGTCTTCTTTTATCCATGGGCCTGTGACCTCATGCCCACAGTAGAAAGTAAGTAAATTAGTACTGGTGCCTGCCTTTCACTGAAAAGGTCACACAATGTATTGTTTAGTAATGAGTGGATCCTACTCCCAATGTTGGAAACCATTGACGCCATGTTCTAGTGACATCAGCCTTTGTTGAAATCTGTCAAGTTATTACAACAGTACATGTGCATGCACTGTGGTAGATTACAGTACACTGTTGGTGGTTTACTCTACACTGTGATAGTTTACAGATCCTATGGCATTACACTCATTCCATTACCCTTAGGTTTGACTCTGCTGCATCAGCTGAGAGTGGGAGTGAGGGAGAGGAGGACGGGGAACCCAAACCAAAGAGACGAAAGATGGAAGCAAGCAAGTCAACAAAGAGGAAGAAAAAGGTGTGTATGTGCTTTAGGTGTATGAGTATATGTAAATTGAATATTCGTACACATGAGTGTGTGTGCATGTGTGTATACATGCCATTGAGTGTGGTGTGGTGTGGTGTGGTGTGTGTGTATGTGTGTGTGTGTGTGTGCGCGCATGCATGTACATAGTCTGACTGTAGGATATTGTCATCGCTGGAATTGGTCCTGACTGCAGGAAGGAGGAGGAAAACCAAGTAAGAAGCAGAAGAAGGACCACAATGCACCAAAGCAACCATTGTCAGCCTACATGCTCTGGCTACAGGAGAACAGGCCAAAAATCAAGAAAAAGTACCCTGGACTGTCGCTTGGAGAGATGAGCAAGAAGGCAGGAGAACTCTGGAAAGCCTTGGATGATAAATCAGTGAGGGGCCTGTACTAGCTTGTGGTGGGATATCTGTGGTATGGATAAATCAAAATCTTCGGTAACCCTCAGGCATAAGTCTCTGACCACACGAGCTTTTCACGTATGTGAAAGCCTGTACAGTCTGTAGTGGTGAGCAAGTAGGCAAGTGCAATAACTGACAGGAAGTGATGTAATCACTTCCTTCCCAAATTTCTGGTGAGATGCTCTCTCTCTGCCTCTTTCTTTCCACACATTTTCCTTTGACCCTCAGGAATGGCTAGAAGAGGCCAAGAGATTGAGGGCTCAGTACAAGAAGGACCTGGCAAGGTACAAGGAGGGCCTGACTGGGTCACCGACAAAGTCACCGACAAAGTCACCAGCGAAAGCAAAGGCAAAAGCAAAGGCACCAAAGAAGGGGCGTGGTTCAGAAAAGTACAAGAGTGCCGAGTTTGTGAAAAGCGATGAGGATTCCAGCAGTGAGGATGATGACTCTGACAAGGAGTCGCCACCTACACCAAAGAAGGGGCGTGGTTCAGAAAAGAACAAGAGTGCAGAGTTTGTGAAAAGCGATAAGGATTCCAGCAGTGAGGATGATGACTCTGACGAGGAGTCGCCACCTACGCCACCCACGAAGAAAGGTGAGTGACTTCATGAAATGTTGTCTAATTGAAGTACGTAGAGCATTGTGCTTCGAATACCATTTATGTGAATTTAACACATTCATAAAAGTCTTCGACAATTTGTTTCACATTGATACATAATGTCGGTGAGAGCACGAGCTCAATTAAGAGAGCCAGAATCTGTTTAATGCTCAGCGACTGTTAGCAGCAGTCTCCCTGAGCAAGATGGAATGGATGTGACTGCGACACAACAGTTATGGACGAGTCAGTCAACGCGCAGCTGTTAGCTACTGAGTAGAGTATCCCGAGGCAAAACGAATATACAGTCTGAATCTGTGCTGGAATACAAGACGATGGAGAAACATGGCATTCATCAACAGGCTGTCTGTTTATCTACTGTGTATGGGGTCCGTCTGAATATGGAAAGCTATACTCAAATACAATGCCATGCGAGCTCAGTAGTGAGTCACCACCCACCATAGTCTCGGTCCCAGACCCAACCAACCCCAGCACGGATCGCTTTTAGTATCGGCGCGTTATACTGGAAGCGATACACGTGCTGGATAAACGGTCTGGGAACGAGACTACACCCACCATTGCTGCTTGAACCTCAAATTACAAGGACACATTCTATCACTGCACGTGCACTCACTCAGGCTCGCCCCACAATGTCATGCATTCCACTAGTATTCGTATAGCTTATCCTGTTGATATAACAGATGTCAGACCCTACATGCTCTTTCTGATAATTGCAGGGTCCTCTCATCCTGCTTCACGGAGTATGCGTAGTGGCCGTGATGAAGAACAGTTGGTGAGTCTACCAAGCGAGGGGGAGAGCGACCAGAGTGAAGGGGAAGCAGAGTTGACTAGCGGTGGGTCTGAGCCAGAGGATTCGGAATCCGACTAAGATGAAGCTTTTATGGTGACGACATGTCATTGGTTACAAGATCACGTGTACACTATTGATTCTGATGTGGTGAATGTACCCAGTACCACTTGCATAATTCAGTTCATTGTTTACCCGAACATAGTTTGTAAACTGAAATCTTGAGCTACTGTGAAGTCATCTGTAGTCATGAAAATGTATAGCTACCGTGTTTTCATGACCGATAAGGTTCATATGCAAAAGCAGTGCAAACTACAAAACAGGAGAGAGTTTTGGTCCGCAAAACTGTACGATTTTTTAGTCAGGTGTACTCAACATGGCTACTGTATCACCTTACTATACCTGTCACGATTTCAAGTAGAAAACATCTGAAGGTAGCTACTGGTAATGAATTATGATTTTCAAAATGTAGTTAGCACCGTGGATGTCAGTGGGCCTGGGAACGATGCTAATCACCCGGAGCAATAGAGGCCGACTGCATGTAAGAGCATAATTATGCATTTTAGGTACTCCTCTCCCACTGGGTCTGTAGCCTCAGTCCCAGGTCCTCAGAGGCAGACTTGGTTGGGCAAACACACACAGAGTTATAATTATAGCAGTACTGTCACGGAAATTTTTTAAATTGGTCCAGGGGGACCGAAATACAAGTACTGTCACTGGAACTTTGGTCCAGGAAAATTGGTCCTAGGACCATTTTTTCCACTGGAAAAATTGCCCCCCCCCCCCCCCCCCCCCCCCCCAGACCTTTTTTTCCAGCAGGTGTAAATCGCTCGTGGTAAGGGCAAAATTTTCAGGAAAAAAATTAATGGTCCGCCCGTACCGATATTAAAATTTTGTTCTCCCAAGATAGCGGCTTCCGGATAGTATACGGAAATACCACGGATAACGTGACGTAATTGCAACGGGTTCACTGGTACATGCATTTTGCTAAGAACTTACTGCAACTCATTACTCCCGGTTAGCTAGTTACTGCTAGCATGCTGCCTAGCGCCTTTACTTTTAGTACCTTACCCGAGTGCCGACCGCTACCTGACCTTCGCCTCACCAGACTTCAGGTTTGTGTGAAGTTTAACCCCTCCCTCCCTCCCTCTCTCTCTCTCTCTCTTTTTCTCCCCCTTCCCATTTTCTCACTCACTCTGTCAACTACAGCACAGATATTATGCCACATCTGTGAGGTCCAGTTTCATCCTTACTCTCCTCCTCCGTTTTTCACTCTCTCTGTACAGGCCATATCTTTGACTGTGGGCCATGGCAAGTTCTGGCCAGGACCGGGGCATTTATTTGAAACCTTCGTCAGCAAGTGTACATTCGAAAGCCGTAGACATTACGGAACAACCCATATTCAGGGGCGATGGAGAGCTTGATGAAGCAGACTTAAATGAGTGTTATTCCCTTGAAGATCTGGTACATGGCATGAAGGGAAACCGTCCTAAGCCAGAACAAGGTGCTTCAAGATATAATGAGAAAATGGCTAAATGGGCTCTTGATGCTTTCTTCACCAACCAGAAACTCAAAGTCCATGTTGTTGTTGACGAGGAAGTCCCAGGCCTAAGTCATCTGCATCCCCTCCAAAATTCATCTCGCAGAAGAGCTGATGTGGCAGTCTATGACGTCAGTAAGACACAGGTGCTCCTTCTGGTAGAGGTACACTCATCTCCCATGCGGGAGGCTGTGATCAAGTCCATTCATGGTGCTGCTGACATATTGCGTCTTGTCCGTAAAAATGATGTGAATTTTAAGGAGTTTATCGTTTTTGCATTTCCAAAGTGGGATGGAAAAAAATGTGCTGTGAAGATAACAGTCATCTGGGAGAATCTGCATTTCACCTATCATTTACAGGTTTTGACCACAGCTTCTCAACTCTGGGGGGAGATAGGGTGTGCTGTTGAAAACCAACAAGTTAAGGTTCCAAGTCTACCCAACCCTGACAGTGTCAAACCCCATGATTTCCTTATGCCTCTTTCATCTGATGATCTGGGTCAATTTGGGCCAAGTGCAAGGCAGCTGCAGTCAGTCTATCATATCATGATTGATGATGGTAGTAATGTCCACAAGATAGTCACACAATCAAGTGAAAGGAACAGTCTCAAAGATTTGAGAATTGAAGTCCTTGAAAGAGGCTTAAAACCCCACCACTTTATTGTGCCTGCTATGGGAGCAATTGAGGATGTATTTAAGTATCCCAAAGTGTTTTATGGTCCGTTGAACCGAGTCAAGGCTCGTCAATGCCTGAGAACACTGGTGATGAAGATCGTTGATGCTCTAACTGAACTTCACAGTATTGGACTCGCACACACTGACATTCGTCTCCCCAACATCTGTTTCAACCGTGCGTATGATGCCATCTTGATAGACATGGACAGGTGTGTGTTCTGGAACAAGTACCCTGCCTTGGCCACGAGTCTTGCGGGAAAAAGCTGCATGTACAAGAGGCCAGAGACAATTGAGAAAGAACATTTCAATGGTAAGCATTTGGACTACCTACAGTTGGGATGGCTGGTGGCATGGGTGTTATCAGAAGACTCAGAGTACCACACCAGGGAGTGGAAGATGCAAAACCAGTGCATCACTAATGACAAGTTTGTGTCAACCCTCGTCTGCTATGGCACGTATGACCCATCTGCCCTTGACACCTCAGATGTTGTCATTGACACTGACAGCTTTGCTAATGTTTTCCAATAAACAATGTAAATGGATCATAGTTTGCATTGTTATGAACTTGTGTTGTCACTACTTTGCATGAAATTGCATTATAATTTCTCGTGAGCCATGTAAGCATAGACTTGATCGCCGCGTATTTCATACTGGAAGCGATGAAATACTGGTGGTGGGAATGAGGCTACCATTCTATCATGCCCAAATAAGAAATGGTCTCGACCGAGTTTCCCCCCAAAAAATCCCAGTGCAATTGCTCTCATGAGCCCATACAGTGCACTCTAGAGGGGGTTTGAGGGGAATGACTGTTGCTCAAATAGGTATATGAAGGGGATAAAATGATCCTGATACAATTCCTCAAGTATAGTTGTCTGAACTCAACTAAAATGCTGCTAGAGGAGGATGAACTGTTGTGAAATCATAGCAGCGGCACAACTCCTCAAGTACAACTATGGTTTGATGAACTATCCTGAACTGCAGTAAATCGATCATCCCAGAGGCATGACTCCTAAAAGTACAACTGCTGTTTGAGTTTATTCGGGTGCACAGGTTTAGAGCGCCTACGGTACCCTGTAAAAGAACGTTAAGTTTTTGAAGTGGCTATTGGTCCGGCAGGTGGCCTAGGGTATATATCTGCTGCATCAGCTGAGAGTGGGAGTGAGGAAGAGGAGGACGGGGAACCCAAACCAAAGAGACGAAAGATGGAAGCAAGCAAGTCAACAAAGAGGAAGAAAAAGGTGTGTATGTGCTTTAGGTGTATGAGTATATGTAAATTGAATATTCGTACACGAGTGTGTGTGCATGTGTGTATACATGTCATTGAGTGTGGTGGTGGTGGTAGTGGTGTGTGTGTGTGTTTGTGTGTGTGTGTGTGTGTGTGTGGGTGTGTGTGTGTGTGTGTGTGTGTGCACGCATGCATGTACATAGTCTGACTGTAGGATATTGTCATCGCTGGAATTGGTCCTGACTGCAGGAAGGAGGAGGAAAACGAAGTAAGAAGCAGAAAAAGGACCACAATGCACCAAAGAAACCATTGACAGCCTACATGCTCTGGCTACAGGAGACCAGGCCAAAATGATAACATCAAGAAAAAGTACCCTGGACTGTCACTCGGAGAGACGAGCAGGAAGGGAGGAGAACTCTGGAAAGCCTTGGATGATAAATCAGTGAGTAGCGTGTACTAGCTTGTGGTGAGATATCTGTGGTATAGATGAATCAAGGTACAAGGAGGGCCTGACAGGGTCACCGACAAAGTCACCAGCGAAGTAACCGGCAAAGTCACCAACAAAGTCACCAGCGAAGTCACCATTGAAGTCACCGGCAAAGTCACCGACAAAGTCACCAGCGAAGTCACCAGCAAAGGCAACAGCAAAGGCACCAAAGAAGGGGCGTGGTTCAGAAAAGTACAGGAGTGCCGAGTTTGTGAAAAGCGATGAGGATTCCAGCAGTGAGGATGATGACTCCGACGAGGAGTCGCCACCTACACCAAAGAAGGGGCGTGGTTCAGAAAAGAACAAGAGTGCAGAGTTTGTGAAAAGCGATAAGGATTCCAGCAGTGAGGCCGCGAGATTGATGGCTCAGTACAAGAAGGACCTGGCAAGGTACAAGGAGGGCCTCATTCCCAGTATGAAATACGCGGCGATCAAGTCTATGCTTAGTTATGCATTTTAGGTACTCCTCTCCCACTGGGTCTGTAGCCTCAGTCCCAGGTCCTCAGAGGCAGACTTGGTTGGGCAAACACACACAGAGTTATAATTATAGCAGTACTGTCACGGAAATTTTTAAAATTGGTCCAGGGGGACCGAAATACAAGTAGGTCCAGGGGGACCGAAATACAAGTACTGTCACTGGAACTTTGGTCCAGGAAAAATTGGTCCTAGGACCATTTTTTCCACTGGAAAAATTGGCCCCCCCAGACCTTTTTTTCCAGCAGGTGTAAATCGCTCGTGGTGAGGGCAAAATTTTCAGGAAAAAAATTAATGGTCCGCCCACCAGGGGGGGTGGGACAAGGTCTAGTCTGTGCGCACGTGGTACAATTAACATTCCATAGGTATAGTGCACAATATTATACAAGAAGTATACGGAACTAGCACAGCTCTAGCGCTGACTTATCGCTGGGGTTCGATGGGGTTCGATCGCTTTATTGACTTCCTACCTGATGCTAAACACTTGAGTACGGTCGACAAGTCTGCATTCGCTGATATTCTCGGTGAGTCTGCATGGTCACTTACATAACTGCTCAGTACAGGCACGTAGTAGTGTGTAGTGGCTTATACCCAGTTCGGTCACAGTCTTTGCATGGAGGTTACTCTTCAGGATGCATTGAAAGCGCAATGAAGCCTTCTTCCACGGAGAAAAGCAGTGGAACGACTTTGCATTACGTCATACAAAATGACAGTGCACGTGATCTTGTCCTACCCCCCCCCCCCCCGGCCCTAGGCCTGCACTGGTACATGGTATTAGCATTTTGCTAAGAACTTACTGCAACTCATTACTCCCGGTTAGCTAGTTACTGCCGCCTAGCGCCTTTACCTTACCCGAGTGCCGACCGCTACCTGACCTTCGCCTCACCAGACTTTTTTTTTTTTTTTTTTTTTTTTTTTTCTATTTTTTTTTTTTCTATAACAATTCTGTCATGATGGACAAGGATGCATGTACATAGCAACATAGGCTAATACAAGACATGATCCCAATTTATAAGCTACATTAATGAAGGTGTAGATTACTTTTAAATGCAGAAGCGGAGGATGCACAGACCAGTGAAGAATCTAAGTTGTTCCAGAAAGAAATAGTGTATGGTACAAATGAATAAAAATATGAATTCGTATGAGCAAAGGGTCGGGTCAATACAAGGTTGTGAGGTGCATGGTGAGTAAGAGAGGTGCTGGGAATAAAAATACCATCATCAAAATAACACAATTTGTGGACGATCTTGTAGAGGAGACATAACCTGGTTTCAAGTCTCCGACACTCCAGTGAAGGAAGGTGAACGATTTCTAGCAGATCCTCATAACCACTGTCCCAAAACTTTGTGGCCATACGACAGGCAAATTTCTGAACATTTTCTAGCATAATTATGTCTTTCTTCGTGTGAGGGGACCATATGGCAGACGCATAGTCAAGGTGTGGTCTAACCAGGGAAAGATAGAGTTGAAGAAGGGAATGGCTTGGTGCGTTATTGTAAAATCGTCTGTAGAGTAGACCAAGGATCTTTCTAGCCCTACTACAGACAGAATGAACATGCTCACCCCAAGAGAGGTCATGCGACAAAAGGACACCAAGGTACTTGAACATTTTCACCTGATCTAGTGGGTGGTTGTCAAGAAGGAGAGGTTGGGATGGGGTAGATGCAGTTCTCCTGCGTGAGACTACCATATATTTACATTTGTCCCGGTTGAGTGCAAGAAAGTTGGCACAAGACCAGCTCTCAACCTTGTCAATGTCCTCCTGGAGAGCAACAAAGTCTTCCGGTGAGTTAATGGTTCGAAACAACAGTACATCGTCAGCATAAAGTGTTAATTTAGCGCCATCCCTGAGATTGATCTTAGTAAGATCATTAATGTAGATCAGAAAAAGTAAGGGTCCAAGGACAGAACCTTGAGGCACACCAGATATTACAGGGGCTGACGGTGAGGATTGGCCATTGACCACAACCTTCTGTGAGCGGTTGGTTAGATAGTCGGTAACCCAGTGCAGAATGTGAGCATCAAAGCCCAGGCTTTCCAGCTTCTCAAGAAGAGGCCGATGAGGGACACTATCAAACGCTTTGCGGTAATCAAAGAAAACAGCACAGAGCTCATGGCCATGTTCAAGAGTGGAGAGCCATTCCTGAGTCACTGATAATAGAGCAGTCACTGTTGATCTACCAGAACGAAAACCCCACTGGGAGTCCGATAGCTCCTGTTGGTTGGCTAGGTGTTCATACATAAGACCATGTATGTGTTTCTCCAACAGTTTAGAAAGAATGCAGGTAAGGGAGATTGGTCTGAAATTTCCAGGGTCTGATGATTTTGTAGCTGACTTTGGAATTGGTGCAATCATGGATTCCTTCCAGTCGTCAGGAATCCTGCCCACACGTATGGAAAGATTGAACAGTTTGGTAACAGATGGAGCAATACTTAGTGCTGTGTGTTTCAACATCTGAGCGGAGATCTTATCAGGACCACAAGCTTTGGATACCTCCAGACCACACAACAATTGCTCGACCTCAGGGACAGAACAATAAATCTCATCAAGGGAGGGGTCATTGTCAGAAGTAGCAGAAGGGTCAAATAGGTGTTCATTCAGTGGGGGGTGAGATCTGTTGAAGCAGGTAGAGAAAAAAGCATTTAGTAGTTCAGCTTTTTCAACATCACTAGTTGCAGTTTGATCTCCTTGCAGGAGTGTAGGGATTGTAGACTGTTGCTTATTAAGGAACTTGACTGCTTTCCAAAACTTCTTTGAGTCCCTGGGATTCAGATTTTTGAAATAGCTAGTTTTTGCTCTACGAATCAAGCTGATGACTCTATTGCGTGCAGACCTGAACTTGGCACTATAACCAGTCTTCTTGAACAAAGTATTTCTTTTCCTCATTGCACTCCTTATGTTCTTGTTCAACCATGGCAAGTTTCTCCTTGAAGGGAGTACTTTCCTGGGTACACATTCCAGCATGATGCCCATAAATGATGAGTGCCAGCGAGCCCAGGAATCGTTAATGTCGTCAGTCATTATACCATTCCAATCAAACTCTTCTATCATCTCCCGGGCTTTGTCCCAATCAGCGTGGGCATAGAGCCAGACTGAGCGCAAGGAGGATCGAGGGGACTTGCTGGAACATTTCAATTTGATCTGAGCTTCAATTCCAAGGTGGTCAGAGTTTGACAGAGGAGGAATAACCCTGCAGGAAGTAAGCGACAAAGGATCAGACATTAGTACAAGATCAATAAGTGAGTGACTCCTGCCATGATGGACATGGGTATGATCGTCAACAACCTGTGTTAAACCAAAGGTAGACAAAATATTACAAAGAGTAGAAAAAGAGGGGTGAGTTACATCCAAAAAATTAATATTAAAGTCACCAATGAGTACAAAACTAGAAAACTGGGGGATATTAAGTGATTCAAGATAACTATGAAGACAATGCAAAACTTCTGCAGATGAACTAGGAGGACGATAAAACAATGACAAACATTTTCTACAATTACCATAATGCAAAGTAACAGTGAGCAATTCAAGAGATGGATGAGACGGGAGTTGCTTGACAACAAACCTGTGTGAAACATACATAAGAACGCCACCACCGTGCCTATTTCTATCATGTCTCAGAGTCTGGTAGCCAGGAATCGATATTTCAGAGTCCTGAATGTCACTACAGAGCCAAGATTCAGTGATACAGATAATGTCTGGTTGTTGAGTGTCAGCAGAAATAAGCAGCTCATCAAACTTGGGTAATAGGCTCCTAGCATTGTAATACTGTATTTTCAGGTTGTTGGTGGCATGTGATCCATTCTTCTGCAAGGGTATTTGAGAGCTTGCGCCCTGCATGACCGGCTGACAATTTAGACCTCCTGATTCTCCAAGTAGCATAGGTTTGTGTGGAGTTTAACTCCCTCCCTCCCTCTCTCTCTCTCTCTCTCTCGCTCTCTTTTTCTCCCCCTTCCCATTTTCTCACTCACTCTGTCTTGGCGCTTGACTACAGCACAGATATTATGCCACATCTGTGAGGTCCAGTTTCATCCTTACTCTCCTCCTCCGTTTTTCACTCTCTCTGTACAGGCCATATCTTTGACTGTGGGCCATGGCAAGTTCTGGCCAGGACCGGGGCATTTATTTGAAACCTTCGTCAGCAAGTGTACATTCGAAAGCCGTAGACATTACGGAACAACCCATATTCAGGGGCGATGGAGAGCTTGATGAAGCAGACTTAAATGAGTGTTATTCCCTTGAAGAT
>OZ007507.1:4192810-4423544 GCA_963931865.1 Axinella damicornis
GGTTCACTGTATAAGGTAAGTCGGGGTAATTTCGGTCACGGTTTATTTCCGGTCACTTAGTAGAGAAGGGCTTCTTTATTCTAAAAGCTACGTTTTCAGCCAAAACTATGGTGCTGTGCAGATAGAGGCAACACTCAGCTATAACATATCAGTCGGCAAAATCGAGACCTTTGCGTCCATTGCGCGTATCTGCCTAAGTGACCGGAAATACCCGGTGACCGAAATTACCCGGACTTACCTTACCATGTAGTATGCATGGTGGTGGTCGTTAGTGTGTATTATCCATGGTGGTGGTACATGGTAGCATTTCATGCATTTTGCTCATCACTCCCGGTTAGTTACTGCCGCCTAGCGCCTTCCGAGTGCCGACCGCTACCTGACCTTCGCCTCACCAGACTTCAGGTTTGTGTAAAGTTTTTAACTCTCTCTCTTCAAGCTCTTTTTCTCTAGCCTCGTTCCCAGGCCTTCCACACCTCCAGCTTTTGAGCGATCAAAAGCTGGAGGTGTGGAAGGCCTGGGAACGAGGCTACATTTTCTCCCCCTTCCCATTTTCTCACTCACTCTGTCTTGGCGCTTGACTACAGCGCATGCAGATATTATGCCACATCTGTGAGGTCCAGTTTCATCCTTACTCTCCTCCTCCGTTTTTCACTCTCTCTGTACAGGCCATATCTTTGACTGTGGGCCATGGCAAGTTCTGGCCAGGACCGGGGCATTTATTTGAAACCTTCGTCAGCCGTAGACATTACGGAACAACCCATATTCAGGGGCGATGGAGAGCTTGATGAAGCAGACTTAAATGAGTGTTATTCCCTTGAAGATCTGGTACATGGCATGAAGGGAAACCGTCCTAAGCCAGAACAAGGTGATTCAAGATATAATGAGAAAATGGCTAAATGGGCTCTTGATGCTTTCTTCACCAACCAAAAACTCAAAGTTCATGTTGTTGATGACGAGGAAGTGCCAGGCCTAAGTCATCTGCATCCCCTCCAAAATTCATCTCGCAAAAGAGCTGATGTGACAGTCTATGACGCCAGTAAGACACAGGTGCTCCTTCTGGTAGAGGTACAGTCATCTCCCATGCGGGAGGCTGTGATCAAGTCCATTCATGGTGCTGCTGACATATTGCGTCTTGTCCGTAAAAATGATGTGAATTTTAAGGAGTTTATCGTTTTTGCATTTCCAAAGTGGGGTGAAAAAAAATGTGCTGTGAAAATAACAGTCATCTGGGAGAATCTGCATTTCACCTATCATTTACAGGTTTTGACCACAGCTTCTCAACTCTGGGGGGAGATAGGGCGTACTGTTGAAAACCAACAAGTTAAGGTTCCAAGTCTACCCAACCCTGACAGCCCCCATGATTTCCTTGTGCCTCTTTCGTCTTACGATCTGGGACAATTTGGGCCAAGTGCAACGCAGATTCAGTCAGTCTTTCATATCGTGATTGATGATGGTAGTAATGTCCACAAGCTAGTCACACAATCAAGTGAAAGGAACAGTCTCCAAAATTTGAGAATTGAAGTCCTTGAAAGAGGCTTAAAACCCCGCCACTTTATTGTGCCTGCTATGGGAGCAATTGAGGATGTATTTAAGTATCCCAAAGTATTTTATGGTCCGTTGAACCAAGTAAAGGCTCGTCAATGCCTGAGAACACTGGTGATGAAGATCGTTGATGCTCTAACTGAACTTCACAGTATTGGACTCGCACACACTGACATTCGTCTCCCCAACATCTGTTTCAACCGTGCGTATGATGCCATCTTGATAGACATGGACAGGTGTGTGTTCTGGAACGAGTACCCTGCCTTGGCCACGAGTCTTGCGGGAAAAAAGCTGCATGTACAAGAGGCCAGAGACAATTGAGAAAGAACATTTCAACGGTAAGCATTTGGACTACCTACAGTTGGGATGGCTGGTGGCATGGGTGTTATCAGAAGACTCAGAGTACCACACCAGGGAGTGGAAGACGCAAAACCAGTGCATCACTAATGACAAGTTTGTGTCAACCCTCGTCTGCTATGCTGCCCTTGACACCTCAGATGTTGTCATTGACACTGACAGCTTTGCTAATGTTTTCCAATAAACAATGTAAATGGATCATAGTTTGCATTGTTATGAACTTATGTTGTCACTACTTTGCATGAAATTGCATTATAATTTCTCTTGAGCCATGTAAGCATAGACTTGATCGCCGCATATTTCATACTGGAAGTGATGAAATACTGGTGGTGGGAACGGCTTGGGAACAAGGCTACCATTCTATCATGCCCAAATAAGTACAAAAGAAATGGTCTCGACAGATTGAGTTTCTAAATATAGCTATCCCAGTGCACGTAGCTAGCTACTAGCTATATAGCTCTTATGAGCCCACACAGTGCACTCTAGAGGGGGTTGAGGTCTGACTGTTGCTCTAATAGGTGGTATGAGGTGGATAAAATGATCCTGATACAGTTCCTTCAATAATTATAGTTGTCTGAACTCAATTGAAAATGCTCAAGTGCTATATAGAGGAGGATGAACTGTTCTGAAATAGTAGTAGCACAACTCCTCAAGTACAACTATGATTAAATGATGAACTATCCTGAACTGGAGTAAATTCCTAAAAGTACAACTGCTGTTTGAGTTTATTCGGGTGCACAGGTTCAGTGCGCCTACGGAACCTGTAAAAAAAAAAAGAGAGATAAAATAATTGAAAAAATGCCGAGACCAGGATTCGAACCTGGGTTATTGCGGCCACAACGCAATGTCCTAACCACTAGACGATCACGGCTGACATGGAAAACGGATGCGAAAGGTGCTTTTATTGAAGTAATACTCTACCAGCGTTCTGTAGCTATGCCAACTAATATTAGCGCGCTTATCTATACTTTGATTGGTCAATAATTATGTTCAGTGCGCGGGCGGTCGCGGGAGAAAGAAACAGTCGCTGATCGAAGGGGAGAGCTATGGGACGAGAACAGCAGGTATGTTATGTTTGTGTGAGTAAGTACAGTTATTGAGCAAGTTCAAGTTTATTGATCTGTGGTGAGGGAGGGATTTCCGGACAGTGAGGGTAGGGGATTTCGGTCACGGCCCCAGCTTGTACCAATTATGTCCGAAAGTTCGAAGGTAGGGTGAGGCAAGGGAGGGGATTTCTGGACATGGCCCCGGCTTTCGCTCTCTAGGAGCAGTTTTACGTACTGCGTAGGGTATGCATGTGCACTTACCATAGTTTATAGGAGCAAATGCAAAGGCTGTACAGCGCCATGTCCGGAATTGCACTACTGTCGGGATATCCCATCCCCTACCTTATGCTAGTCTCGTGGGCCAGACGTACAGAAAATTACGTCTGGTGACTATTGCCAACATTCTGTGTTGTAGTGGAATTATAATTTGCCGAAAAAGTCACATGACAGTAACGTAGAGACTTGCCACTACCTGTTGGAAGGATTACAAACACATCCTTGTAGTAATCGCTTGACTGCTTCGGACGTCAGCATATCCTAGAAATCGCAGCATGTTAATCTAGGTCAAATGACTAACAAACAGCTGCTTGAATCTGCTGACATTCCGGCAGACGGCATGGAATGTTGGCAATAGTCACCAGAATATGGTGAGACTAACAGCCCGTTTACACTACAGACCGGGCGGATTCGCTCCGGTTCGACGCAGATCGATCTGTGAGGTGCGTTTACACTACGCCACCCGAGCACTCCATGTACGTGTGATTCAGGGTCGAAATTCATGATTAGTCACCGCATTCTCACGAGACTAGTCATGTTCGATATACAACACCATGACAACCCCTAGTCTCGAAACTGGACCGTTCGTGATCTGGTTCGGATAGTATTGGCACGCCCCCCGTCCACGCCCTACCAACGGGTTCGATTCTGTTTACACTTGGGGCGGGAGCGCTCCGGATCGAACCAGTTCGATGGAGTTTGGTGGTCCAGTACGGAGCAGATCGGGGCGGTTCGGTTCGTGTTTACATTACGAGATAATTCGAACCAGTTCGAGCTGTATTGATCCAGAGCGCTAGTGTAAACAGGCTGTAACAGTATACATGTGCACTTACAATGAATTGCTAAAGGAGTGAATGAAGTGTGCCGGTACTTCTCTCTTTGCCTGCAACTCAACTAGTCTCGGAACCAGACCCTTCGCGCGGGGAGGAGGAAAGGGTCTGGGCACGTGCCTACATTCGAGTTGTCCTCATGGAATGCATGGTAATTAGCGATCAACTGCGATACCACGCATATGAACACAGTCGACCTGCTTGTTGCTCTCCTCGACTTTTGTCAGACACTCGCAGGTAACGAGGTACGGCACAGCGATTTGCCGTGTCTAGTTGTGTATTCAAGTATCACTCTTCGTGTCTACTTCCAAATTCCTGCAATATGTACTGAACACACAGATAGTCATCTAATTGATTATTGAATGTTCAAACTTCTCCATCAGAGTCCGAGTCTGTCTCCACTTTAAGATAGCGATGCTATGAGAGGTTCTTCTCTCTTTACCACTAGCATTCTTTCGATTTAATCCGTTGTTAATGAGAACTGTGGGTCCTCTTGCTGTTGTGGTAAACTCCTAGCTAAATGCTCAAATGCTACCAGGAGACAAGTTGCGTATACACAGGAAAATTCCCTTCATGGTGCAACTTTAATGTGCAAAAGGTTATTCTCTCATGGTACAACCTTTTGTGGGCAGAAAGACTATTGTTGCATGATCTTGTGGCCAGCCCTCATATCCTCTTTGAACCTAGCCTCATTCCCAGGCTCCTCCCCAGCTTTTTCTTGCATACTGTACAGTGTGCGACAAAAAGCTGGGGAGGAGCCTGGGAACGAGGCTATTTGAACCTATGTGTAAGCAAAAGTGATACATGTTTGTAGGATAAACTGACACATGTAGGTGGAATGAGGTCGGCGAAGTTGACCAATTCAAGTGTGCTTGTATGACCTCTCCCACAGATCCCCAGGCGTAGGAGGAAACAAACAACACCACAGAGACTAAATTTTGGTTCTGCAATTTTGAGAGAAATACGGATGTACCAAAGTTCCTCCCACCTGCTTCTTCGAAAGGCACCCTTCGCCAGACTTGTCAAGCAACTGTTAGTGGGGCGTCATCCCTATGGAGCAGAATTTAAGTGGCAGAGAGCCGCCATTGAGTGCTTGCAGGAAGCATCTGAAGCCTATCTTGTTAGCTTTTTATCAGATGCATACCTGTGTTCAACGCACGCCAAAAGAGTGACACTAATGTGCCGGGACATGCAACTTATAAAGAGACTAAGAGGGCCTAATGCATAGCAGCTGCTGTCTATTTTCTGGTGGAATGAGATCTGACCCAGAGACTATGTACATTGATAGAACCAAAATCATAATGATTATACAGGTCACAATTTTGCATCAATGTCACTTTGATACACAACTTTGCTTTCCAACAGCTCTCTGATATCCTGCAAAAAGAAAATTAAGGAGCAAAATTATAATTAGATGGAAGTGGCCAGGTATAAACTCAATCCTTATACATGCCGAAATCAAGGCATGACATGACAATTATTAGAGACCCGGCAGTATAGTGACGGAAAGGTCCAACCTGGACAACAACACCCCTCTGGTTGACTGGCCCTGCACCCTGCCTCCTTCAGCTCTTCAGACAGTAGTGTTGCAACTTACCCGTGTCTCTACTGGCAATAGTGTGCAGTGCAGATGTACACACAATGGACCTCGCATATTATTGTTCTATTGTTCTACTGTGCATGCTCAGAAGTGAGACAACCCCATTACTGCATATCTCAAGGTGGATAATTGAGTTCCTATCACTTCACTGTCTCGCACTTAGCCATGTGTGAAGTGTCACAACTCAATTACATAGCATTCAACCAACCAGATTCATGCCTCTGAAATTCCGGCGGACTGCAAATTGCAACTACCAGAATCCCCCATTGGAGTCTGGTAGTGTGATGTACGTTGCAAGACCGAGAACCACAGTACCGGTAATTACAAGGTGGAGGTGGGTGTGGCCTAGCAATGAGACTACTATATACCTGATCTGAGTAGTGGAGTTCCTTCATAATTTCCATAGTGTGCTGTCCTATTTGAGGTTGTGCGAAACTCCCTACATAACGTGGAACAAAGCAGCATATACTCCTACGTAAAGATATCCCCCAGATATGATCGTAAGTGTATAGGGAAATATAATTATGTCAAATTAATATAGTCTGGTACCGAGACTATAGCGAGAGACTTCAAGGGTGTTACTATAGTATCGTACATAGTTTGTGCCCATTACCTGGTCTAGCAGGAGTCCTGTCGAGTTTGGGAGCTGGCACTGTAGGTACAGAACACAACGTGTTTGTTTGTTCCCTGGCCTCGCGAGCGCGATCTACCAGGACTGCGTGGTGACATCATCGCTAACGATGATGTCACCATGCACTCTTGCAACAGCATGTGCGGTGGAGGCCTGGTGCCCATTAGCCTCGTTCCCAGGCTATACGAGAAATGGATTGGGAACAAGGCTAGGTGCCCATAGGAATCAGGCAACACACATGATTGTACAACTATTTCAATGTGATCACAGCAGTGGGTCTGTTAACTTACTTGACTCCTGCATCCCAGAGTCAGTATTCATGTGGAAATTTTTCCGTTGCCTGTACATACACATGCAGGTTATACACTACTAACAGTCATATTCCTAGCCCAAACAAGAGTACAAGTTTGGAATTGGGATAGAGATGGTTAATCAATAGGGGTAATTACTAAAACCACTTTTTAGTAACTCTGTACCAACCAATGACAGCATTTGTTATTGCAGTAGTATGGGATGTTCCCCAGGACAGCCTGTCCTAGGGTATGTTGTCCCTAGCCTCGTTCCCAGTCCATGTGGGAACGAGGCAAGGTTGTCCCCCCAGAGCAGGACGTCCGGAGGACATTTTGCATGGGGGACATTCCTGACGGTCATGGTCTCTCATAAGAAGTCCATGGGGGGCTTATTAATATAAATTGTGTGGGCATCAATGAGAAAAAAACAAAACAACAAAACAAAAACTTCACACATGGTTTTCTTCTTCAAGCAGTTCTTATGGTCGGTAAAGAGTTAATGAACTGAAACAACAAACAATAATGGTACTGAGACACTCACGCACTCATTGTGGGGATGCTGCATTGCCTCCTCCATACTCAGCACTGGTTCCACGCATGCATCCATTTCTGTACCAAACAAATCAACACGTGCTACCTCCAGCCTTTCAGACCAAACAAGTTCAGAACATCACCACGTAGGAATGTTGACATGTATGCTACCTCCAGCCTTTCAGGCCACCCAGAGGTACAGGAGGATGTTGACAGCAAAGGCTACACGATCACCACTTTCAGACTATGATACAGTCAATTTCTGTTGCGCTTGAACATAATGTGCGTATTGAGTGACCATGTGCGGCAAGAACTTTCTGTGGGTAGAGTTTCACAGAAATGACACGGCCTGGAATACACAAGAGTCTGGATGCACGCAGGCACTTTGCGTGAGTGCCATATTTGTAGAACACAGTTTCCGTGAAGATCCACGCAATAGCAGTGTTCAAACGCAACTGCAATTGACTATAAGCATGTATCTAAACTCTGCTATAGGAAAGTAACTGACTGCTTGACTGCTTACTTGAGAAGATGTTAGTCCATTCCTCACGAGTTTTCGTCGCAAATATTTTTGCAAACTTGGTCTTCATTTCTGGCTACAAGAAGGAAAGAATAGTAGCTTGACATAGCACCAATGAGTACTGTACCCTTCCCAACTTACCCACTGAGTGTCATCCAGCTGAGAGGGCAATTGTTCACCGCTAACACCCATGCCTGCCAACAGTGCCCTAAGAACAGCAAGCAAGCCGGGTGACCAAAAGGACTCTATACAGCCTTTTTTGATGTAGGTTGCTAAGTTTATTGGGGGGTGGTTATAGTACATGAATTCAACTTTCCAAGCACTCTACAGCATAGTTGCCAAGTTTTCAAAAGCAACTTCAGGGACACTTGGTTGAACAGTGCAACCCCCCCCCCCCCCCCCCCCCCCCCCCCCCCCCCTCCCCTCCCTGTAAAAGACTGCTCTGGTCGTAACATAACCACACCATACATGGATATAATCACATTACACATATTAAATGATCACAATTCGCCACCTCCTGCATGGTGCCACTTTTCCATTGACGTGCGTTGTCAGACACCATGAGAAATGCTGAAGTCGGACGCTCAAAGCATGCACCCCACAACTGCACTACACTTCATTGAATACTTGGAAACTCCTCCCTCCACGAATGGCATTCCCTCCTTGGCTTCTTTGCTGTAGATATACAGGTACAGTCCTCAACTTGCAGCAAGGCTGTATATTATTAGCACGTGGTCTTTCACTAATTTTCGTTCCCAGACTGCAACAAGCCTGGGAACGAGAACAGGCCTGTGTTCGCCAAGTACAATAACCATCTAACGTTCCTCCTGAGATGAGAACAGGCCTATTGTTATTTTTTCCGGGACAAAATCACCTTCTGTACAGGACAGGGGACAAGACAAAGAATTCTGGGACTGTCCCGGGACACTTGGCAACTAAGCTGCAGGCCACCTGTATCCCTAAATGTTTCCTGGTAAGCCTGCACACAATTAGCCTGACAGGAGCAATGAGCTCTCAGTGTTAACTCACTCATAGAACTGTGGCTCTATAGCACCCACAGACATATACTTTCCATCAGAGGTTTTATACCTGGAATGTGCAATACGGGAGTAAGTAACACAGTCCAGATCTTCATGGTGTGTGAGGCCTCACGTTTCATAAAATGGTGCTCCTCCATCCAGCATGTTTGTTCCTCTGCTACCTAGAACAACGAATCTGAGATGCAGTGTGCACCATAGACAGGTTCCATAGCAAGTTTCACCATGGCAACGGGAGGGCATTACATCACCATGCTGCCTGCTAACTGCATCACATGATCTTTTTGCCCTCCAGTTTCTACGGTGAAAGATGCTATAGTCTACACAAGAGGCCCATCAAGTACCAGCTACCTGTCCAGATGCCAATGTTTCGAGAGGAAAGCAAAAAAGAGCCAAGGTAGGCACACCCGTCCACCATCGCTGCATCAATCACTTGCCCTTTGTTCTATAGGTGCACAGGAAATGGGAGAGAAAAGCAGAAGTTTCGCAAATGAATCATTCCCTGCAATCCAACAGCATACCTGACTTGTTCAATTTGGAGTTGCCGTGCAGCAGTAAAAGAAAGGAAACAAATCTTCCTAGCCCCCCTCCTCCCTTTCCCCTCCACCCCTTCCCTCCCCCCCCCCCCCCCCCCCCCCCCCCCCCAATCTATGTTAGCATGAGGGGACGGGAACAAGCAAACAGCCTTCCCAGCTTTTGCCCCACCAGGAGGTGAGCCAAGTCCAGAACAGGGGCTACTTACAGACTGAGATCTCTCAAAGAGGGCCATTAGAATTCCGATCACACAGGTCAGGCTTCCACCAGCGAAATCTGCCACCTTAACAAAAGATAGCATTGACGTTATAAAATATTTCACAGGCCATCTCAACTCCATTTTTCACTAGTGCGGTACGTGATTAAGAACTCATGGGAGGGATCTGCTGACAATACTCACCAGGTTTATAGGACCATATGGATTCTCGTGCTTTCTTCCGAGCATCTGCGTGGAGAAAGGCATGCCACAGCCAGATAATCATCATGGCATGGAGGTAAGGTAGTTACGTATGATCTCACCGAAAGGACTCCAGAGGTAGCCAGGTAGTTAATATCGTGACCAGCCCTCTGTGCGAGTGGGCCCGACTGGCCAAACCCGGTGAGACGAGTGTACACCAGCCTGGGATTGGCTTGCAGGAGGGGTGCTGGCCCCAGGCCTAATTTCTCCATCACACCAGGACGGTAGGGGTCGATGAGCACGTCAGCCCGTGAGCAGAGGTCCTGGACCACCTTGACTCCCTGTGGCCGCTTCAAGCTCACAGCAATGGACCTCTTGTTCCTGGGCGTTGGACATACTGTACTTAAGAGTAGTTCACTAGCCAGCCCCATTCCATTCTCCAGTACTGATTGCTGCATGCCAATACTGAAAGCAGTCGGTGCTGCATAATGGATGGGGCTGGCAAGCGACACTAACTTGAGAGATGTTCAGTTTCAAGCTATCTGTTGCAGAAATCACAATTCCTTTGCACACACATTTGGCTCTGAGTAGTAGTAGCCCAGGTAGCAAGCTAAACAAGAATTGAAGCTGATTTTGTACCCACACCACACACATAGGAATTCCTCCTTTGCTTTGCAGAGCCAAATCGTACTGGGAGGTATGTAGTCTTGTGCAACACAAGACTAACTGGGGTGCAACACAAGACTAACTGGGACATAACGTTAGCGACAGTACGTTAGCATCCGTATGCTATACAGTATTTATACAGACCCTAACCACACCCTAACCCATATAAAATAGTGTATAGCATATGGATGCTAACGTACTGTCGCTAAGGGAAAATTAACTTAGGGAGGGGTACACGAAAAGCTTCTGCAATGAGAAACCTTGTTAGTGTGTCCAGTGGGGGCTGGTTTGGCCTGTCCACTCTCACCACTGAGGCCCCAAAGTCTGCAAAGGGGGAAGGGGGAAGGGGATGAAAATGGGTACATGCACAGTTTTGCAGCTGTGACAGGAATGATCCAGCTCCTACTGCCACCATGCACGCTCACCAGCCAGGATCATGCCTGCGAAGGGTGCTGGAGCAAGGCCAGCCATCTCCACCACTCGGATGCCCCGTAGAGCCATACTTCTTCATTGATTGAGTTAGTCTGGTTCCCAGACCTTACTCGCGGGTTGGGTCTGGGAACCAGACTATGAAAAATTTCACCCCTTCCGTCTACATAATATACCCAGACGATTTGTCCGCCTTTGTTGTTTCTCTGCTGTTATTACGGACTGACCAAGGTTCGAAGTCGACAATTCAACTCCCAATCTAGGTGAGTTTATGGTACATGAACCACTGCTAATAGACTTCACACAGACACACTTGCCCGGGATCGTCCCTAATCCCGGATTTGCACAGCTGTATGACGTATGGTATGCTGTCCCTATTGAACTCCTGTAGTACAAATCATGAGTACTGCTGACCAGATTCCTGGACCGTGGGGCAGTACCGATTCCCCTCCCCCCTTGGCCAGTGAAGATCCAGTTGACAGAGTACCAGACTCAAGTGTAGGGGGTGACTCTATGATCCCAGTAAGTATGTGATGTACTAGCTGTGCTAGTGTGGGTAGCCTCGTTCCCAGGCCCGAGACGGCGAGGGAACGAGGCTATAGTGTGGGGTACCTAGAGGTATGGAGGAAGTGTACATGCTTGTGGCACTCGCTCTGGGAAAGTAAGAGGGGATTTACGGACACGGCCCTAGCTTTTGTCCTCTAGAAGCAGTTTTTGCTAACAACTGTACAGCATCGGAAACTTCGAAGGTAGGGTATGCATGTGCATTTACAGAAATTGCTGAAGAAGCGAATGCGAGGGCTGTGAAATGCTGTGTCCGGAATTACAATACTATCTGGAAATCCCTCCCTTACCTCAGAGGAGGTTCGACAGGAAGCCGGACCTGATGTAATTTGAAGACTGTGTGATTACATTCCTTTCATGTTAAAGTTCGCACTGCCTAGCCTATGCTTGGACCATGCTTATCTTTACCTATGCTTGTACCTCAGGGGTACAGTGTTAGCATATTGTCTGGTGAATCCCACTATGATGAAAGCTCAGGAGTACAGCAGTGAAAAAGCCTCTGGTTTGATCTCCATATTAGGATGGTATAGGCACGTGATCATTTCATTTTGACCCTGTCGGACCTCCTCTGCCCTTACCTTACATGACTGGGCATGTTAGAAAGGAAAAGTGCCACACTTCTGTGGGGACACTGTAGAATGCACAAGCAGTGTAGTAAGTTAATTCTCTCATTCCAGGTGTCTGACAAGCGACGCTTGATCAACGTTGCTGCCGACAGTTCAGATGAGGATGAGGACAGTGATGATGAGCACAGCGCTCAGAGGAGGAGGAGAAACAATCAGTACAAGAACTCAAGATGGTAGGTGGTGGCCTGATATGACGTTATCCAAATAGGCCTAAACAACACCTCTACTTTGGATGAACCCGCCTACCTCCCCCTGTTCTGCCGTTTGGATGAACCCGCCCACCTCCCCCTGTCCTGCCCTGTGGATGAACCCACCCACCTCCCCCTGTCCTGCCCCTTTGGATGAACCCACCCACCTCCCCCTGTCCTGCCCCTTTGAATGAACCCACCCACCTCCCCCTGTCCTACCCCTTTGGATGAACCTGCCCACCTCCCCCTGCCCTGCCCCTTTGGATGAACGCGCCCACCTCCCCCTGTCCTGCCCTGTGGATGAACGCGCCCACCTCCCCCTTACCTGCCCTTTGAAGAGTTCATAACAACTAGAGGTGCTCAGCAGAGCACGTACCCCGTGTGCAACTTTGACTTGACAGCTATAGGCCTATTCATACAGCATGCACGATGAGCTAACTCATGGATAATACACACCAGCTAGGCCATGATTTACAGCGATGTCAGCATGCGCTTATGCAGAATGAGATACCGTAAGTTGTGGCAGTAATGTTAGAAATTGGGTGTGGTCAAGTTGTATAAATTAGAAGCACGACTTTCACGCAGCTTTTCTCAGCCTCTCGAGTACATCTCTGGTCTGTGAGTTATGTAGACGCTAGTATTTTCTGAATTCTGACACTTCTATCCTGAAATAAGCCTTCAATAAGGCCTTCACTGCTCAAACCGCGCTTGGACTGCGGACAGACTGACAGACAAACCGATCACTCTACCCCCTGCTGCACATGCGCACGGGGTAATTAGAGTGTGCAACTGCCACATGGTATCCACTACCACCATCTTGGCAGTATGACATAACAAACAGTGTTGGCAAACAGTGAGGTCAACATGTACATAGGCTGTGTAAACTCTCTAGTAATCACAATTTCACACTTAGGATCACTAGGAGCAAGTAGCTGCTACTACTTCACCACTAGTCATGCTACTACTTCACTAGCCTCGTCTCAGGCCCCGCCCAGCTTTTCGTCGCCTGCAGTAGGACTCTGCAGTACGGAAAAGCGGGGAGAGCCTGGTATGTTTTGCCACGTGGGCATTATGTAATCGACAAATGGCCAAAATTTCAGAACGAAAAAGCGAAGTTTTGCGTATTGTTCAACCAACTACACTTTCAACGCTTGGTGTGTATAACAATCGCCCCCTGCTAGCTAGATACGTGTGGTAAGTTACCTCATACCTTTGCTTTCTTGCTGCTCTGAGCCCCAGTTCGCCCACGTCCTTTCTACCACCTTTCTACCCTTGACGTCACGCATGTGAGGAAACATACCAGGCCCTCCGCGTTCTTTCGTGCAACCGAAAGTGGCGTGCGGGCCTGGGAACAAGGCTACTACTTCACAACTGATTGCACTGCCGAGATGGTGGTAGTGGATACCATATGGCAGTTGCACACTCTTATTGTTATGAACTCTTGGATGAACCCATCCACCTCCCCCTGTCCTGCCCTTTGGATCAACCTGCCCACCTCCCCCTGTCCTGCCCTGTGGATCAACCCGCCCACCTCCCCCTGTCCTGCCCTTTCTGGACATGTGGAACCTATCTCAGGGACAGCCTGAAGTGACATTACAAGTTGAAAGTTTCAAGAGGCATATACATGTATAACCCAAACCCATCCCAGCTTTGAAACAGGTCATATCATTGGAAAGAGGTCATTCCTGAGAGCATTGTTTTCTAAGCCCAAGAAAGGACAGAATGGCCAAGCCAGTGCCAAATGAAGGCTTTCTGCAGCCAAGCACAAACACACCCATGCACCGTCACACTGCATGAGAGTGACACCCACCACCTCACCCTGTCCTACCCTCTCTGCTAGAGCACAGCCTATCCCCAAAGTAGTAAGTGAAGTCAGAAGCTGCAAGTCATGTGACAAGTAAAATTGTCCTACAGTACCGGAGTAGTTTTCTAAGCTTGCTTCTGATTGGTTCACTTAGGTCACTTACGTCATACAGTGCATACTTAGGGTATATTATGGCAGGTTAGGGTGTGGTTTATATTGTTATATAGCCAATTGAATTGAAGCTTTGAAAACCACTCCGGGATAGCTCAAATTGTCATGTCATTAGGTGCTGGGAATGTTAACTAATTGTCATTCTTGTATATATACAGTGGGAGATTGGTACATGCAATTACATGTACCAAAATAAGATTCCTGGAGTCTTTTCAGTATGCATGCATGTTCCTCGCTGCAGGTGGTTCCAAGAGACAGCTGTGAAGAGAAACTGGTACATTGTACTGGGAGCCTGGGGTCTGGTAGTCTTGGGAATCGGTGAGTGCAATTTGAGAGTACAATTGCCAGCAGAAAAATTTAGCAGATATAGATTCAGGCCCATAGGCAGGATTTCCAGGAAGGGGGTTCGGGCACTGCCGAAGGCAGTGAACAGAGGTGTGAAGTGCCGATCAGTCCGCACGAAGCGTGGAAAAGATTTTTTGCGGTCGTTTTTCAGTTACCTGGATGAGCTCTCGTATCGCTTTCACCGCTTTGCACTGCACTACCGCTGCTTCTGGTTTGCTTGCAATCCGTCCGTCTCACTCACGACGTGGAAAGGAAATGTAAGCCTGTAAAAACGTTTCTGTTGTTCCATCACGTGAGTCTTTAATACCACGATGTCGTTTCGTACCGTGCATGCTCAGGCGGCTGCGACAGAAACTCTGCTTTGTTCTGACGACGGTGATTTCTCTATGGCTAGTCGAGAACTTACAAAGAGTTTGTACTACATGTAGATAGTGCATAATATTATTTTGGCCTGCCAAGAAGGGGGGTTCGTCCGAACCCGGTACCCCCTCCAACCCCCCCTCCCTACGGGCCTGTAGATTATAATGTGTTTGCTAGTGGTGTGGTGCAATAGTAGCTCACTCTTAAAAGTGCACGTGCAATTTTAAATTCTTGGTTTGGAACTTGAGCCTGCAAAAATCATAAAGAATTTTGATTATGCAGTTTTTGAGAACAGAATCTGATTACATGGTCTGCAAGATATTCCTCTGAGGTAATAGGAATGTTGAAGAATGATTATAATCAGGTTACAAGTGTCGTGATTGTTATGCGCATGGTATTGGTATGTGGCTCACCATAACTTTCAATCGGAGAACATGAGTTGTGAAAGCTGACTTTCAACTTGTTCAGACCACCTGTGCTTGTCAGCATTTCTTGCTGGATGTTGTTGGGCGTGTCTGGTATGTTAGGAATGTCAAATATTTCCCCCCCAGCTTGTATTGTGACGGGTTTCGTGCTGGAGATTGTCCGCCATGTGAATTCAGAGGACATCATCCGAGGCTTAATCTTCTTCTTTGTGGCTGCCGTTGTGCTCATCCCTAGTGGTGAGTTCAGCACCACTTGTTGGTACATGCTAGTCTCGTTCCCAGGCCTTACCCGTTTTCTGTTCTTCGGTTTGTGTTGACAATAATACGGAAGAGCGGCGAAACACGGGGAAGGCCTGGTATCATCTGTCATGTGATTGATGTCAGGTGGACGTAGAGGGGGGGGGGGGGGGGGGGGGGGGGGGGGCAACCACAAACACTAGCCAAACAAAGTTGTGTAGAGCATCTAGAATCTTGACTAGCCATGGAGTGTTGTAACCTAGCCGACTGGATGTGAACTGATCCCAGGACCTGCTAAACAACTTGTGGGGGGCTGCCACTTCACGTCCACCTGACGTCACTCACGTGATGAATGATACCAGGCCTTCCCCATATTCGCCGCTCTTCCGCATCCGTGTATTACTGTCAACACAAACGGAAGAACTGAAAACGGGGTAAGGCCTAGAGAATGAGGCTAGACACATACATGTACACGTACACAGTCACGTGTACCGTAGTTGCAGTTAATTTCGTAGTGGAATCGCGCGAAATAGTTTTCCACAGCTCATGACCTAGCGTTCGCTGCGTTTGCGAACAGTCTGCGAACGCAGCGTTCGCGAACAATCTGCAAACGCAGCGTTCGCGAACAGTCTGCGAATGCGAACAGTCTGCAATCGTGAAACTGTTGTGAATGCAGCGTTCGCGAACTGTTGTGAATGCGAACCTGAACGATCTGCAAACGGTCTGCGAATCGCGAACGCTGTGTTTGCGACGGTGCTCTGTGAAGCACCGTTCGCGAACTCTGTGAATGCAGCATTCGCAAACTCTGTACATGTGAAGCAGCGTTCGCAAACTCTGTGAAGCAGCGTTCGCAAACTCTGTGATATTATGCAGCGTTTGCGAATGCTGCGTTTGCGCACGACGGTACTCTGATTGATTGCTATAGCTGAAGATGGCGTTGTGAAGCGACGTTGAGGTCCTCTCGATTCTGTGAAAGAGTCTCTCATGGTTCCCATACGTTCTTGTTGATGTCTGTGTCTACATGTACGAATGTCCTACAAAGTCAGCTGTTCTCTTACTGTCTCGTGTGACGAAGAGGATACTTCCTCAGATACTTCAAAACATTGTTTAATAGGTTGACAAGGGCTGTCTGTGTCTGGGCTAAACTCTGAAGACTGATGCGGAGGAGGTGAGGTGGTTACTCCATGTATTACACCATCACAGTTTGGCTGGGTCTCATATGGATTCCGGGTCCTCGATCAGTGCTTCTGGGGCTATTGGGAGTCAATTTCGCACTGTTATCCCTTAGTATGCCTGATATGACTCCTGAATATAAGTCAAGACTTCTGACGACGGCAACTAGCAAAACCCTGAAGACTGGTGCAGAGGAGGTGAGGTGCTTACGTCTGTTATTACACCAACACAGTTCGGCTGGGTCTGTCATGTATGGATTCCAGGACCTCGATCAATACTCAGGGGCCTGTGAGAGTCAATTCCGCATTGTTATCTTACGGCATGATAGGCGATGCATATGATGCCTGAACTGGACTATATGTTGAAATTATGGGTGTTCATGTGTGTTTCTGTACTGACTATAGCCCTAATGGGCAATGTCATGAAACTTGACTTTTGACTTGACTCAGCGTTCGCGAACTCTGTGAAGCTCTGTGAATGCGCAAACGCAGCGTTCGCGCGAACAGTCTGCGTTCGCGAGCAGTCTGCGAACGCAGCGTTCGCGAACAGTCTGCGAACGCAGCGTTCGCGAACAGTCTGCGAACGCAGCGTTCGCGAACAGTCTGCGAACGCAGCGTTCACCAACAGTCTGGGCAAACGCAGCGTTCGCGAACAGTCTCCTAACGAAGCGTTCGCGAACAGTCTGCGAGCGTTCGCGAACAGTCTGCGAACGCAGCGTTCGCGAACAGTCTGCGAACGCAGCGTTCGCGAACAGTCTGCGAACGCAGCGTTCGCGAACAGTCTGCGAACGCAGCGTTCGCGAACAGTCTAGTCTGCGAACGCAGCGTTCGCGAACAGTCTGCGAACGCAGCGTTCGCGAACAGTCTGCGAACGCAGCGTTCGCGAACAGTCTGCGAACGCAGCGTTCGCGAACAGTCTGCGAACGCAGCGTTCGCGAACAGTCTCCTAACGCAGCGTTCGCGAACAGTCTCCTAACGCAGCGTTCGCGAACAGTCTGCGAACGCAGCGTTCGCGCGCGAACAGTCTGCGAACGCAGCGTTCGCGAACAGTCTGCGAACGCAGCGTTCGCGAACAGTCTCCTAACGCAGCGTTCGCGAACAGTCTGCGAACGCAGCGTTCGCGAACAGTCTGCGAACGCAGCGTTCGCGAACAGTCTGCGAACGCAGCGTTCGCGAACAGTCTGCGAACGCAGCGTTCGCGTTGTGAATGCAGCGTTCGCTAACTCTTGTGAATGCAGCGTTCGCGAACTCTGTTGAAAGCAGCGTTCGCGAACTCTGTGAAGTAGCGTTCGCGAACTCTGTGAATGCAGCGTTCGCGAACTTTGTGAATGTAGCGTTCGCGAACTCTGAATGCAGCGTTCGCGAACTTTGTGAATGTAGCGTTCGCGAACTCTTGTGGATACAGCGTTCGCGAACTTTGTGAATGTAGCGTTCACAAACTCTTAATGCAGCGTTTGCGAATGCTGCGTTTGCGACGGTACTCTGTGAAAGCAGCGTTCCCGAACTCTGTGAAGCAGCGTTCGCAAACTCTGTGAAGCAGCGTTCGCAAACTCTGTGAAGCAGCGTTCGCAAACTCTGTGAAGCAGCGTTCGCGAACTCAACTCTGTGAATGCGCATATGCAGCGTTCGCGAACTCTGTGATATTATGCAGCATTCACGAATGCTGCGTTTGCGCACGACGGTACTCTGTGAAAGCAGCGTTCGTGAACTCTGATATTATGCAGCGTTCGCGAACGCTGCGTTTGTGCGCGCCGGTACTCTGAAAGCAGCGTTTGCAAACTCTGTGAAGCAGCGTTCACAAACTCTGCGTTCGTGAACTCTGCGCATTCACAGAGTTCCCGAATGCAGTAACGAAAGCAGATCGTTCAGAGTTTGCGAACGCTGCGTTTGCAGACCGTTCAGAGTTCGCGAACGCTGCGACCGCAGACCATTTGAATTGCAGATCGTCCAGAGTTCGCGAACGCTGCATTCACAGGGTTCGCGAACGCTGCATTCACAGACTGTTCGCGAACGCTGCTTCACACTGACACTGCGTTTGCGACTGTTCTTTGGCCCAAAAAACGCCCGCGCCCTACGGCACTGGCAGCAAATTCCAATTACTTGCGCGGGCATTCCGTACGTGCAACTAGCTTTTTAACTTTCCGTACGTTTCCGTGTAACGATCATCAATGAATACTGTACATTGCTGTGTGTAGAGACTACGTTGCCAGAGAGAGGGAGCACATTCACGGAGACAAGTTTCGACATTTATGAATCGCTTAACCTTTTCCCAACCAATGACGCCATATGGCGTCACAGCTTCATGATGTCACATCCGGCAAAGTCCTTGGGAGATAGGCTCTGCGCCAGCAGAAAGGGCGGAGCAAGGGGAGGTGGGTGGGTGCAGCCTCGAATTCCAGTGTTCAAGGCTGATTTTTCTGCTAGAGCGAGTTACCATTGCCCAAGCATCTTGATCACGTACACGTTAATGAGTGGGTGTGGTCAGAATCACGAATGTGGAAAGCATGGCTGTGTGTAGTTCTGTGTGAAGTTATGAGCCTGAAAACCGATGGGAACCTTATCCAGGGTATGTTTAAGTAAATTACAAGAAACTGACCTCCATAATCTGTGGGTGGGTAAAGGGTTATGGACTGCCATATGTCGGCCTGTAAGCACACTAAAGAGCAGTCAGCACTGGCTGGGCCACACTCTCGAACACGTTTATATACTGGAAAGACACTAGCCTCACCGTAGCTGTCTTGCAGAGCACGTCCAGCAACTTGCTGGCGAGCCACATCCCTCAAAGCATCAGTACTACTACAGCCACTCTGCTCAGCTAGTGCTTACAGAGGGTGATGTCGACGGTGCTGCACTCCCAGAGCCACTGGAGAAACACCACAAGAGCGCCTTGAGATGGTGGTGCTGAGTGCTTGCTGTTGGAATCCTGTGGCAGTCCTTGAGCACTTTTACAAACGTCAAAACTTGCCTCTGTGAATGTGCTTGCAATGTAGTCTTCTATCACCTACACAAACCAATGTACTGTATTCACTGATGATGGTTACCTGCAGAGGGCTCGCAAAGATAAGCTTATATATAACAGTTGCAGCTGTGCAGAACGCCCACGTAGGTCATTGGAACTTTGCCGCTAGTTGTCAGCACGCACATTAGCCGAATATTATTAAAACCACTACACTGACTACGAAGTTATAACCATTTTTGTGCGGTCACTTCATTACTTCTACACCGCATACTTCCGTAAATGTTCCACGTTACATATACATGCCATTGTAAAGAAATGTATACAGGCATGAATGGACTTCCGGTACGCTTGCGATTGGACTGCATTGGCACGGTTACACGTGCCAATAGTAAGTCGTTACTAAGCGAAATAATTTTTCATGGTGATGTTCAGTGAACATTTCCCTCCGCAAAATATTTGTTAGTGGCTAGACCGCAAAATTATCACCACACGAAATAACAGGTAACTACGGTATATCTCCACTGTTAGAGTTTGCATACTCACACTCAAAACATAGCTGATGGTTACCAGAGGTCATTGTCTGCTTAATATGTGCATGGAGGATCAATGAATCTCATTAAAAATCGTCAAACCATCCCAAAGTGGCACATAGTGCAAGTCTAGGCCGTTTTGAGGGCCAATTCTCATCAACTATGAATCTCATTAATCCTTTAAGCCCCATTGACGTCTATAGACGTCATTTAGACCCTATGCACTTGTAGGGCTTCTCGTCAGTCCCAAAAGGGACCAAAAAGGCTTCAGAGGGCCTAGGGACGACTTTGAGGGACGACTCAAAAATTTGGTCAGATTTCGGCACGCTTCCCCCACTAAACGTACAGGGGGGGGGGGGGGGGGGGGTATCGAAAGGGGGGCAGCAGCACCCCCCCCCTTCGCCTGTTGTGGGCATTTTTTGATTTTAATGGGATTCTTTGACCCGAGGATTTTTTTTTTTTTCTAATGATATTCATAGACCCCACCCAGGGCCTCAAGAAAACATGCAAATTGGTGGTGTGAGGTGTGCCATCAGTCAGATCTGGTCCAAGTTTAGGGAAATGCTGGGCGAAAATCCGGCTGATATCCACCTTTGACCTCCGATTGCTGGGCTTGTGGGGGGTCATGAATATTATTAACGGTATTGCCAGAGGGGTCTCTCCGTGTGTGCGGGCCCCACCAAGTTTGGCCACTGAGGAGCGAATGTTGCGGGAGAGGAGTACCTACAAAAGTGATGTGCGCTGAATGCATGAAAATGTGTTGTCTTGGTAGGAAAAATTCGGTGGTTAAAGGGTTACCATGCACTCAGCAGGACAGCTGGCCATATACATGGACACAGCTGGCCATATACACATGGACAGCTGCTACAGCACACCATGTGCTCAGCGCTCAGCAGGACAAACTGCTGTATACATGGACAGCTGAAAGTACATTAATGGAGCATGCATGGACAGGCTGTGCACAGACAACTGTGAGTCTGAAAGCACAATTGTAACACAAATTATACATGTGCCCAGCAGGATAGCTGTACAGACAGATGAAAACACTTCCATAACGATAAGAGAGGTGCTTGTAAGATCCATCACGATTTTACAACGTACAACTTGGTGAGCACGTGAGATGCTCATGAAAGTTGCAAAATAAGTGCTGTAAGCGATTTACAGTGGTGTGTGTAAAACGTCCCCCTTTAATTTGTCCCTGGACATGTGTAGCCTCGTTCCCAGTCCCACGCCCAGCTTTTCGTCGCTTACTGCAAGCGACGAAAAGCTGGGCGTGGGACTGGGAATGAGGCTAGGACATGTGTACGTTGCGATCACCCTGTAGTGTACACGTGTACCTTGCTATCACCCTACAGTGTATGCTGTGCTCCATGTGTACATACTGTGATCATCCTGTGGTGTACGTTGCGCTGTCCTCCATGTACTATGTGTACATGTTGTGATTATTCTGTAGTGTACGCTGTCCTCCATGTGTACGTGTACATGTTGTGATAAGTATACCTTGCTATCATTGTGCGGTGTGTGTATGTGCTTCAATGTACAGTACACTGTCCTCCATGTGTACGTGTACATGTTGTGATAAGTATACCTTGCTATCATTGTGCGGTGTGTGTATGTGCTTCAATGTACAGTACACTGTCCTCCATGTGTACCCTGCTATCACCGTGTGGTCCTAGTTCTCAGTCCTTCTCACCCCAGCGTTTGTCGATCGCGTTAGTACTGCAAGCAACAAATGCTGGGGTGAGGACTGGGAATGAGGCTAGTGTATGTAAGCCATGTATGATGTCCTCCATGTGTACATGTTGTGATCCTCCTGTAGTGTAGCCTCGTTCCCAGTCCCACGCCCAGCTTTTCGTCGCTTGCAGTACGGTAAAGCGGGTACTGCAAGCGACGAAAAGCTGGGCGTGGGACTAGGAACGAGGCTACCTGTAGTGTACACTGTCCTCCAGAGCTCCTAGCCTCGTTCCCAGGCCGCCTGGGAACGAGGCTACCACAGCTCCATGTGTGTACCTTGCTGTCATCCTGTAGTATAGTGTACGCTGTCCTCCATGTGTACCTGCTATCACCCTGCAGTGTACACTGTCCTCCATGAGTCATTCGTGTGTACCTTGCTATCACCCTGCAGTGTACACTGTCCTCCATGAGTCATTCGTGTGTACCTTGCTATCACCCTGCAGTGTACACTGTCCTCCATGAGTCATTCGTGTGTACCTTGCTATCACCCTGCAGTGTACGCTGTCCTCCATGTGTACCTTGCTGCCAAGAGAGTGGGAAGAGTGAGGTTCAGCAGTGTCTGGTTCTTCCGCTGAGTACATACTATGACACCAGTTTTCAATACAGGGTTAATACCCCATGCCTTTTAAAATGTTTTTTTTTTATCCCTTTGCTCAACAGAATTTAAATAAAGTTGTGTTTCTGATATTGTATCACATCAAAATCACACTGATATCAAATGTTTCAAATGTTATTCTTCTAATCTCTCTTGGTCCTGTTGGGAGAGCTGTACTTCCGCCACCTATACAGTGCTACAAGGAGTAGAAGGAAGTTGATTGTGTACAGCGAGCAGCATACGATGCACAGGTCTTGCAGAATATAGAAGAGGATGTAAGCAAGGTAGAGGTTGTGTAACACCCCCGCGACTAGCAGAAGAGCCAAAAGTCCACTTAGCCTGGGGATGAAACCTACATGGGCATGGGAAGCAAAGGAAAATGATTAGACGAGGTTTCAGTATTGGTACCAGAGTCCCATACCCAAAGGGGAGGGGGGGGTCTCGTACAGTTGCATGGCTACAACTTGCATGAGGATTACTAATTAGTTAAAGGTGATTTTGAGGCTCTCAAGGAAGTGCTAGAGGAATTACTATCATTTCACTGTCCCCGCACTTAGCAAAGTGTGTGAAGTGCCACAACGCAACACCAAGATCCATGCCTCTGAAATCCTCAACTGCAGAGTGTAACTGTACCAGACTCCCCATCCCTCTATGGGTAGGGAGTCAGAGACTTACGAGGTTGTTGACATAGGGAGCTGCCGTAAAGACAGAACCAAGGTCGAGTGGATACCACAGCTTTGCACCCAGACCCACACAAAAATCGGAAAATGACCCGGCAACATTTCTGCAAATGCTGACTTTGTAGACTTGAATTTGTCAAAATAGTAATTTCTAATTCATGAATGACTTAATTAATGACAAAGCTCCCAGGACTCGCCTCGATCTACTTGCTCCTTGGCAATTGGACTTTCCACTTAGCTACTACCCTGCCACAACAATTTAATCACATAATACAACAACACATGATAAATTCGGCGTATAGTGATGTCATGCTAGATGAGTAAGATTACCCATGAGAATGGCGACCAGGTAGAGTGCGGCTCCGTAGAGTGCAGTTGAGAAGTTTAGTGGATGCGTCTCTCCCAGGAGGGGGCCAATGACCCCAGCACCACGACCATACCTACACAACCCAAGCACTCATATAATGTACGAAACCATACACATTAAGTGTAAGATAAACAATCCTTGATTACTCTGAAACTGAAAATGATTTTCTTTGTGAGATACACAGCGGAGGCTATTGTTAGTTTCTCATCCCTCGCCCGCATGAAATAATTATTGCCCCCTGCATGAAATTATGCATTATTTCTTACTGCGCATGCGCACATTTTGGACTCTAATTCGTCCGCCACATGGTACAGTCTGCACAGATCGAGTAACGGAGATGTTAAACTTCACCGTCTACAGCAAGACAGCTCGCAAAACGCTGGTCCCTTGGCGAATTCACGGTTAGTTAACTACTATGTGTCTGCAAAGTAGTGTTTATATTATGCGGATTTCCTGTTGAACGGACCGGAAGTCCGGGATGAGAAACTACATAAATTCATAAACTAACTAACAAAATCTAATAATCAGCTGACTGACTGTGAGGTAAGGACTGCAGAGCAGGATATTTCAGGGCTCAGGTCGCACAAAGCCTGGAAGTTTTCATCTTCAGCCTTGGATACCTCCACATAGTAAGCATAGCCACACAATAGGAGTCCCAAACTGCATAGTAGCAAGTGCACACACACTCCAGGCACGCCCATGGTTTATCTATTTCAAAATTGCGTACAACACGTGCTCATTTTCGTTAAATAGGAAATTAACTTGAGCTCTGTCGTTCGAACAAAGGCAGACAGTTCTTTCTTCTCGGCCTAATAAACTATTATTAAAGTTAATAGCCAGCATGGAAAATGATGTTCTTGTGAACCAGATAGAAGTCTCCACGAGTCACGAAGGAACGCAAGGCAACACCTCGGGACAAGACGCGCGGACACCTGCGACTGCCGCACCAAGTAACATAAGGGAACTGATACGCTCATTGATCGAGCGCTACAGTCTCACCCGTGAGCAATTGACTGGCATATACGATGAGTACGTAACATTGAAGGCTCAGGCGGTGGCGGATGCGGCCGTGGAGAATGCTACCAATGAAAGTGTGGAGGAAGAAGAGATGGAGCACGGCGGCGAGGAAGATCAGGACGAAGCGAGCGAGAACGCGCATGGCGTACAGGGTGAGGTCGGGAAGATGCAGACTTTGGTGCGATCAGCGATCGAGAGCTACGAGACGTCACCACTGGTGTTCTCCGAGCTGGGAGCAAAAAGAAAGCTCTTCACGTTGGAAGAGGAGCTCAATCTGCAGCCATCCACCTTCGCACAGGAGCTCCTTGAGTGAGTGAAGTTTTAATCCACCCACTCATTTGATTATCTGTAGGGCTGTGTCTGTTTGAATGAAGTTCTCGCGCCCCAGAGCTAGAATCTATAGTCATAACCTGCAGTCATCGCTGCTGATGACCACAACCAGACACTTGCATAGCAAAGGAGATGATTGCATATGGTAAGGGAGGGGATTTCCCGACAGTATTTTAATTCTGGACATGCACTTCATGGCCCTCGCACTCACTCCGTTAGCAATTCTTCCGAATTATAGTAACTGCACATCCATACCCGACCTTCGAACTTCCAACGCTGTGCAGTTGTTAGCAAAAAGTGTTCCTAGAAAGCGAAGCTAGGGCTGTGTCCGGAAACCCCCTACTGTCTGGAAATCCCCTCTGCTACCTTATGTTCCCACTGCTCAAGGCCGGCCATGAATCGTCCATGGCTCTAAGTGCAAGAAGGTGTCTTCTGTTGTACAACTTTTGTGAGCAGTGATGCACGTAACATAATAGTAATCACTATTAGCTTAGCTTAGGAGGGAGTAGTTTGGTTAAGATTACGGGATACTCGCGCACATGCCATGCGAAATGTATTGGAAGTGCATGCTGAATTTAAAATTTTCTAGCCGAAAATCTCCAGTACGAAGAGCGTGTGCAACTTGACTCTGGCAGTGGAGGTACGCTGTCACAAGCTGCAAGGAATGATGGTAGCTTTTCTCGAGTGATACAGCAGATATTATATTGGCCAAAGACAATAAAGCTTCTGTCATGCCCTTGATGACTACATTAACACCGTTGACCAGGTCCAATTCTGAGTTCTACAATTGTATATTGCTACAAAATTCAGCATGCACTTTCAATACACTTCCCGCAGCGCACGCACAAGTATCCCGTAATCTTAATGTCCGTTTATGAGGCCTAAAGGAGTCAAGTACATGTACACCTTGCAAGCCAAAATCATGTGCCAGAGAAAATTGCCGTGCAATTGCAGCCGTAAACCTTCACACTAATAATTTGGGCACATGCGAGCCATGAGACAACAGTTGCAGTGATGTAGCCTCCCTTTCTTTCCCTGCAGCCGTGAGCAGACATTGGTAGCCCAGGCAATCAAAAGGTACATGAGCCAGTACTCCATCCCTCAGCGAGAGGTGGTAGAGAAGACCGGCCTCAACCAGAGTCACCTCTCACAGCACTTCCTACACGGCGTGACAATGAAATGCTCCAAGAGGATCAAACTTTATCACTGGTTTGAAGAGGACCAGAAACTGAGAACAGGAAGTGAGTTGGTAACCATTGTGGGAGGGAGAGTCAGATTGCACTCCTGGTAGGGGAATAAATTGTGCTGCATAATTAAATAAATAATAAACATTTGACTACTTCGGAATGGCCTACAAAGATTCTGACTACACAGCCGTGATCGCCATCACATGCAGTGACACAATCACATAATAATTGTGCTGAAACTCACCTTGATGGTGAAGATACTGTCGTACCGTCGGCCGCCATGCTCAATGGCTCTCTTCGACATTGGTTGCCAGTACAGTCTTACGAAGGCCCCACAAAGATTCTGACCACACAGCCGTGATCGCTATAGTTCACTGACGCTTACATGCTGAAACTCACCGTGCTGGCGAAGTTGTGAGCGCTGTAATAAGCTCTTGCCTTCCCTTTGGACGCCATTGCTGACATCGTGACTTGATCAATTTGAGCATGGTCCTCACATGACTTACGTTAATTGGATTGAGCTGCGATACCTAGCTTGCGCGACCAGCGAGTTAGTTGCAATCAGTGACCAGGAGTGAGGTTGCCCCTCGAAATAAAAATAGTAAAATTTTCTGGACACTTTCCTAACCTGCTGTGTTATTAGAAAGCACTTTTCTGGAGAGAGGTGTCTGCTTCAGGGATTCTGCTCTGCTTTGGTAGAGCTGGTCATGTGGTCACTGAGAAATAGTTGCTGAGGAGGTTCAATGTTCAATTAGCATTGTTTAACGTTATGGTGTTGGACCGGAGGGAGCACTGCTGAAGATGGTGTTGGAGGGAGCATTGCTGAGATGGTGTCGGAGGGAGCATTGCTGAGATGGTGTCGGAGGGACCATTGCTGAGGATGGTGTTGAAGGGAGCACTGCTGAAGATGGTGTTGGAGGGAGCATTGCTGAGGATGGTAGTGACACTGTAACCTCACTCCCAGGCTCCACACAGCTTTTCGCAATACATACATACTCAACAAGGCTAGTTGATGTCACTGCCCGCAACACTTGCAGGTCTCCTCTTAGCATACTTTTGGCTTCTAATTACATCAAATGTGGTGTACTGTCCCTCCTCGTGATTTGTGGCTACTCTAAGCAGGTGTTTATCAGCTGCTTGAGCAATAGTAACTTGATTGAAGAGGAGATTAGAGGGATGCTATGTATTGTGGGGCGAACCTGACCCAGGCACTAACCTATTGAGCTAGACCATTCTCTGACCCAGGCACTAACCTATCGAGCTAGACCATTCTCTTGCAGCGCAGGAAGTTTGAGGCGGAGCATGGCACATAATGCAAGCAGAATTGCTGCAGAGGAGGTTGGACACGGTCATGTGACATACATGCATAGGCGAATTTATATGGAAGTTTCTGTACTGAAAACGGGTTAATTGTGGCCTTTGTCTCTGGCTTCAGCCATCTGCATCAAAGTGTAACTAGCAGTCAAGTTTGAGAGCTCAACTAGTTGGTTAAGCGTAACCTTCAGTCCCAGGCCATTTTGACATAGAGTGTGATGTTGACATGGGAACAGAGGCTGTTGAGGTTAGCAATGTAAAACACACAGTTATTTCCGCTTGGGCATAGGGCATACAGTGTAGTTACGCACACAGAAAATGTGTCCAACCTCCTCTGGTCCAGGAATGGCTGTAACTCTATTGTTTTGTGTGAAGGAGCTTATAATGCTCACAGTTAACAAAATCAATGCTACATTCTCAGTGTAGACTGGCTGGGAAAGTCCACTGAGTAGCTGCCATGGCTGCACATAGCAACCTACCTTTGACTCCATCATCGTCCAAAAGATGATTCATTGGTAACTTACTCAGATACTGCAGACAATGTCATGTTTCTGTTTATCTGAACTCTATTGGTGCAATCCTGAAACCAAATTTCTAAATCACTGTTGTCATCACAAACTGAAACTCTAATCCATAGTTTTGCTCATATTTGCCATTTCTCTGGCAACAGTAAGGTTTCGTGACTGCTGCATTGAGGCAATCTAAGGCTTCCATTTCCTGTGTACAGGTTCTCTGGTTGGTCCAACCGTCCCTGCTAGTTATTGAAAGTTATTACCTTAGCTACATCACATCTCTTGCTTGCTTTAGGAGTATGTACTAATACTGGATGTTGGGGTTTTGTTTACTAAAAGTCTTAAACTAACATCGGTCAGCCAAATTGGCTGGGATCCACTGGTAAATATCCACTGGTAACTAAGTAAGTGTGTTTTGAATACCCCAAAATATAACTAAAAGCAAAGAGTAACCAAATCACTTTTAAAAGCATAGCTGCGTAGTCCTCTAAAACAACACTGGTAGGTTGTGTAATATTATATTGTGTCCATAATCCATTCTCCCCTGGGTGTGAATGTTACAATTATTGCTGTCTGGATTGGGGAGTGAAAAGGACTCTATCAAACACTGACTGACCTCTTCTTCTTTCCCCCCTCCCAACATTCAGAGCTACAGAGTGCGGACGGCAGTCTCAGCGCCGTTCTCGAGACCCCCAAGGTGGAGGGGAACAGAAGGAGACCTCGGTGGAAGTGGTCCCCCATCTCAACCCAAATCCTCACAGAAGCCTTCAAGAAGGTGGGGAGTCTTGAGTAGTCCAGTCACAGTGGACATCACTGAATGTAGACTGCTGCCGTTAATCACTTGCAGCTCATATATTGCGTCTGTCAACTGTTCGTGGGCGTCTCACTTGCGATCCTACGAGCACCTCTCCCACTGTCATGGGAGTGTCTGTACAGCTGTAGCCATCTGTCCTGTGCTGGATCGGTGTACAATTGTGCTTTCAGCTGTCCATGCACAGCCTGTCCATGCATGCACCGTTAATGTTCTTTCAGGTGTCCATGTATACAGCCATCTGTCCTGCTGAGCCATGGTGTGCAGGATCAGTGTGCAGCGTGTATAACACTGCTTTCAGCATGTAAACTCAGCTCCTCGTGAGTTGTGCATATAATTATATACGTCTGCAATGTGACTGTACTCTGGATTAGATTTGTGTTACCCCGAGGGGTTGTCCACAATGGTGGCTAACGAGGGCCTGGAGAAACCAAGAGCCTATTTATACCATGTCCCCTCCGAAGGACACAAATGTAACCCTTCTTCTCAAATTTGGGGTAGGGCTGAGTGAACCTTGAGAAAGAAAAATCCCTGTTGCCTAGCTAGTGGGGCTATATTGCATCAACCAAGCTTGCCAAGGCTCACCCCACAATGTATATTGCATTCGTCTAGTATAGCCTTTCCACCAGGTGATGCCTCTGTGCCCTTTCACCTGGGCTATATACAGTGCAGCTGCAGCTGTATGAAACCTCAATTATGCAAGTGGTTTGGTGAATGGGATTATGTGTAGTGAACCAAGGTGCACTGATAATACAGTTGCACTGTATTTGTGGGACTTTGTGGATTTTTCCACTCATTCCAGAGTAGTTACAATTTAGTTGAGGAATGGATGTTAGCACGGCTTCAGGGATTCCTTGGTTTACTGGAATAGTGTTGTTTTATATCCCTAGAATTAGGTTGCAAACGTAGCTTCTTGTGTGGCTTGCTGATGAGCGGTAGGGAACTCAGAATTTCACAAACTGGGCCGTTGCCATTAGGAATGAGAGGCATAGTCTTCTAATGGCCGGACATGTAGCTTGACCATCCTAGTTGGTGTTTGGATAGCCTAATCTTGTACATTCACAACAGCTACGGAACTTTTCGTGTAAAATAAATTTCACCTTTTAATTTTCGCGTTATTTTCATCACTCAAGCACACCGATGAAAATTAAACTGGAAGATGTGCAGGTGGTGAGCGTGGTTGTAAGCATGGTTGTAAGGCTATCTGGTCAAACTGCCTGAATAAACTTTGGTGATTCCATTACGATCACAGATCACAGATGTTCAGTGGCGTTGTCCTTTCACTGTCCTGAGCTCCATGTTTCCATTCTCTCTACTGTGACGTTTCTCACATGATATGCCAGGTCCACAACCTTTCCTTTCACATCTCATTTGCATGGGGGCTGACCTGGGGACAGAGCAAAGATTTCTTGTGTGTGGTTGTGTGCTGTGCTCATTGTTCATGGTCTTGCCTTGCAGAACCAGTTTCCCTCTCGGGAACAGCGCCTGGAGCTGGCACGAGTCTGCAACCAAGCAGAAGTTGCAATGAACAATGGCTCCATGGTGCGAGGTCCTGAGGGGGACACCGAGGGGATCACCGAGCAGAGAGTGAACACGTGGTTTACCAACCGGAGGAAGGGCCTCACCACCCCCTCCCCCACTAGGGGTAAGTGCGAGAGGAGTGGGTGTGAGGGTGGGAAATGTGATGGGTGGAGTGGGGGATGTGAGGTAGTAGGTACGAAGGGGAGCAGGTGTGAGGGTTGGAGTTGGGGACAGGAGCAGATGTGAGGGGTGGAGGGAAGGGGGATGGAGGTGGAGTAAGTATGAGGGGACAATAGTGGGTATGGGAGGTGGAAACAGGAATAGATATGTCAGGAATGTGAAGGTGATCTGTAATTCTGGCCATCATCCATCACTATCGTGGACAGCAACACATAATTTAGATACTCTCTACCTTCTCCAGCGACAACACCTGGTAATTCCACCCTGCTCACCCCAAGCCTCCCTCCCTTGTTCAGAGCCACCCCTGGCTCCACCCCCGGCACCCCAGGACACATCCTACTGAGTGGGGGAACCCCCCTTAAGGGTGGAGAGGAGAAATTTCTCCCTACCTTCTTTCCCACAAATGTACAGACGCTGGTCAACCAAATACAGCAAGCACAGGTATCCGTGACTACTGCTTCGTCCATTGCTGCATTTTCAATTTGTCATCCCATTCCATTCCACTGGGGAACACAGTGGGAATGGGACATTGGCTATTGTTACATTGTAGTACAGCTGACTCTATAATGTTGCTGCAGGTATCCTCCTCCGCCCAAATTCCGAATCCTCAGGTCGCTCTTCCCGTTGCCATTGCATTACCCGGAGCTTCTGCACCAACCAGTGGTGAGCAGTGCCACCTGTCGCAATCACTTTCTGAGACGTTTACATGTGTGTCCATTCTCTCCTTCATACACGCACATACTCTCATGCATGCACACATGCACACAGTCTTTAGCTCCAATTCCTCAGCAATCAGCTCCCCCTCCCCCCTGTCCACCCCAACCCCCATCCACGCTGTCACAGTCACTGGTCCCACGGTCATCCCCTCCACTCAGTTCCAGGCCCTCATCTCACAGCTAAACCCCTTCTCCCCCACCTCCCAAATGCAGCTCAGTGCCACAACTCCCACCAATGCAGTCCCTGCAGGTGTCATCACCGTCCCTGCACCAGCAGCTGCCACCGGTGAGAGAGGAGAGAGAGAGAGAGAGAGAGGAGAGAGAGAGAGAGGAGAGCGAGAGAGAGAGAGTTTTACTACACTCACACATTATGTGTGCTTGCTGAATATGGTGAAGTTCCAGTGGTGCCAGCAGTGTAGTTTCGCAGCTGATGATAGTAAGATAAGCAGGACTGTATAGTGGTGACTATCACAACTCTGCATAGTGACCTCTGACCAGGACCCTGGACCAGGAGTGCAAAGGAAAACCTTGCCAAGTTTCTGGGAACACATCAACCACAACAGACGTGGCTTAGCCTTGTTCCCAGGCCTACCCGTTTGCGTTGATACAAAAGCAGGAGACTAGAACGTGGCATGATTCATCCTTTGTCATGTGTAATCCTCCTCTCCACAGTGCTCAGCCCTTCAGTCACGTCCTCCCTCTCCGGTTCCACCACCACCCCCACCACAATCCAAACCCTCACCCTTGCGGGCTCTCCCTCCCCCACCACCCCCGTCAAAGACACCATGGTCCCCACTTTGGCCCCAGGACAGGTCCAAGCCCTACTAAGCCAACTACAACAGCACACCAAGATACAGGGTTCACCGCAGCTGCAACTGCATCCCGGGAGTGCTGTCCCGCTGACTCTAACATTACCGGGTGTTAGCAATGAGGACCTAGCCAAGGCCATCTTTCTCACTAATACCTCTCAAAGTATTAGTGCCTCACAGACCTAACTCAACTTTATTTTGTTGGCCGGGCTTCAATTTGGCAGTACTGTCAGTACAGAACCTGTGTAGGGATATTTTTTCCTTTGTTTTTCAGGTATTGATCACGATCCATTGTTTTAATTTTTCTACTCTTTCGGATTCATTGGGTGCTGCTTTCTGTAATAAATTAACCCTTTCACCAGTAAGAATTCTCAAGCAGTGAGAGATATAGCCGTTAACATCTCATTACACTGACTTGAAAATCTATAGGTTAAGATGCATGAAGGATTGAAACAGAAATTTAATACATGTAGTGAAGGGACTGATCTGTCGCTGTAGCAGATAATAAAAATAATACATGTACACATTATACTGAGACTTGGAAGTAATCTGATTTTAACTTGCCATGGGGGGGGGGGGGGGGGGGGGGGGCACATGGCTTGGGAGTTATGCTTAAGGAAAAAAGAAAGTATAATATGGCCTGGGCTAGGTGGTAAAACCATGCAGGACTGGTGAAATGGAAAATCTTAATTGTGTGAATGCTGGGGATTTTCCCATTCTGATGAGCATGCTGCGTCCCCAAAAAGGATTCGAATGCATGTTTGTAATACCACAATCGTTGCATGGAGAGAACATGCAGGAATGCTGGAGTATATTATAAGTACTAGCTGTGTGGTGCATATGGCATTTATCGTTTTAATGGCCTGTCATATGAATACTCTACGTCTCCAAGATTCTTGGAAGTTGACCATTACCCATAATTATGGCCGTCTTATTGCAAATGCGCAGTTCAGCTGTAAGCGCACACCCGCTTGATCCCCGCCCAGGTGCCCAGGTTGCTATGGATACAAGGTGAAAATAATATTATTCTAATTAGAGAGCGTTTTGAAACCTATGGAACTTGCAAGTGATTCCGTTTGCTCTAGCGTAAGCAGCGAGAAGGAGGGGGGACCTACCATCCCGCAGTGTCTTCACTGGACGACAGAGCAGGTCGCGGAGTGGATTGAGAGTCTTGATTTGAAGCAGTACAGGGTAGGTACACGAGGTTCTGTCGACGTCTGCGTTTTATGTTCTACGGACATACATCCATGACTGCATAACCATGTACACCCCTCGTTTGCGCAGGAGTGTTTTGTTTCGAATGCAGTGACTGGTCGCAGGCTGATATGGGTGGATGCTTCCACCCTGCCTCGAATGGGAATCACAGACTGGAAAGACATACAGGTATGATTGCTTGGGTCTCTGGTCCCATTTCCCTTGACGCTATCTCCATTCCACTACCTCTGCAAGAGCTGCATCATTCATGTTAGTCTCATTCCCAGACCATTTTTCGCACATGCGAAAAATGGTCTGGGAACGAGACTACATTAATATTCATGTTGGCCTGTAGCCTCATTCCTAGGACTAGGACTACGGCCTGGGAACGAGGCTAATCGATCTGAAGCTGTGATGTGATTCTCGATTGCATTTATATAAAAGTTGATCTCATGACAAATTAATTTGTGGGGTGATCTCACGGCAAGTTGACCACACGAGAGTTTAGTCTCACCGGGTCAGTGGGTGTGGCATGGCAAGAGGCTAGCCTGCAAGACTAATGAGAGTTGGATGTCATGCAACTGTACTTGTTTCAAGTTGCAGTGTATGCCACATGTACAGGCTGCATCAAGACGGGACCATGATTACCATTCATGCATATTGCACTGCACAAAAGCTATTAATGCCCTATTTAGCTTATCACAAGACGTTAGACAATACATTCTTAGTCCATCAGCGTCTGGGTTTAGTTCAACCTATACACCAGCGCTAGAAGACTGTGACCTCACATGAAACACTACAATATAGGTTGATCTTCTATGTATCCTACATGTAGCTTAGAAATTACTATTGCAAAGCCCTGGCCTGGTACTGTACCATTCTCGGATTCTCCCCTTCCCAGTTCATCTCTGCAAAGATCAGAGAATTGCTGCACATGGAAGAACCCTACTGGAATAAGACCATCACACTGCCCCACCGTTCAGAATTAGGCATGTTCCTGGAGCAGAAGAGCTTCACAGGAAGACGAGCGGATGAACTCAAATTCAAGACAAAGAGTGAAACAGCTTAGTCATGTTCAGACAGCTGTGGATTTTAATGTTGTCAAATCACTTTTCATCCATCAATTCTTGTCAACAACTGCATGGAAAGTGCTATATACTATGTTTCGTTTCATGGATCTATGGGGAAGTGACTGTCAGAGAGAAGGCCTTGTAGCCAAAGTTAGTGAACACATGGATGTCAGCCGAGTCACCACTCACAGTGAGAACCTGCACAGAGCAGAGGGAGAGATATTTTAGGATAGCTCTATCAGGACTTCAGATAAAGTGTACTGTATCCTGGCCGGTAGCCTGGTGCACAAGACTAATTTGAAACCATGTCTGCAGCTATTGCCAGGCATACCATTTAGCTATAGATGTAATGTAATGCCAACTGGTCGATCATAATAATTATGCAATGCTAAATCAAGTAAACCAATCATATGCAAGCTTTGATAACCACTGTGGTGCTAGCTCAGCTGTAGGGTTCCAACTTCATGCCACCAGCATGTGTGTTGCATGCATCATGAAGGTGTGGTCACTTCAATGAGCATGCACTGCACATGCACCTAGCCTCGCTCCCAGGCCCCCACCCAGCTTTTCGTCACTTGCAGTATGTGCAACCGAAATGGCGTGGGCCTGGGAACAAAGCTACTGTACACCTGCATACAGCATACAGCCACTTGTATATACTGCGATGGGTGTGGCTTACTGCATTAAAAGTAGATTTTTGCATGACACAAGGACACCTAGCCTCATTCCCAGGCCGTCTCCCACTCCACTTTTAGCCACATACGTGACCTTTGAAAAGGGTTTTCTGATGGGGATCAAAGGTCACGTATGTGGCTAAAAACCAAGCGGGAGACAGCCTGGGAACGAGGCTAGGGACACCAGCTGTATGGTCACAGGCAGATGATAAAACATGGTCAGCAGGTTGTGACTCACTGCTAATTAACATACCACATGTACCTCACACTGGCGGCTCCTGCTGTTGAATGCAATGGAGAAGGCATGCTGATGGCTACAAGGTACTGCAGCCAAGGAATCTCCATTGACCGTCCAGTGCCGGACAAAGGATTCTGAACCAGCCGTGATCACCTGTGCGAAGGAGGGGGGGGGAGGAAGCTGATACACTTTCAGTTCTCTCCCACTCCATTTTCTTCCTGGTTATCTTCACTCACCCTGTCCTTGGCAAAGATGGCAGTCTGTGTTACCACACCCTCTGGCACTGGCAGGGACAGGATCTGGCTGCAAGAGCCCAGGTGGTACACGTGGGGAGACATGGATCCTCCACACACCTTGAGAGAATTATGACAGTGCAAGTTGCTGAGCATTGTACCATTTCCACAGCTTCGTACTAGCCTCATTCCCATAAGCCAACACTGTGTCTGTTCTGGCCAGGTAGACCTGGGAACGAGGCTAGCTTCATTTCCATTACAGATTTTACCGTGCAGCTTTGCACTGAGATGGAAGCCTGCATACAAGGCAATCATGTCCAAGACTCATTCCCGGCCCCTACCCAGAAGCAATGAAAACCTGGTGAAGGCCCGGCAAGCTTACCATCCAATCTCCAGCGTTATCAACTGCCACACATCCAATCCATTGCCCGCCACCCTGTAGGAACGTTACCACAACTTCATCACTTGCAGCAAGCAAAGCTACCACACTAACGTACCTTAGTCGGTGTCAGTGTATGAACAGGGTTGGATGAGCTTGAAGGATCTACAGAAATATAAACATACTGTGTCACACTTAGCCAAGTCTCATTCCCAGGCCCCCCACAAAGATCTGGGAACATATTATATAGACACCTGTTAAAATCGCAAAATTTTGTAGCCGCCAAATATGTGGTACCTCAAATATTTTATCCTCATTCCCTGCCCCCACACAGCTTTTTGTCGCTTGCAGTACGAAAATGGTGCAGGACTGGGAACAAGGCTTGCAATTTTTGTACTTGCAATTAATAGTAATGAGGACACTCTGCTGATCAGGACAATCTGCTGAGCAGGACAATCCGCTGATCAGGACAATCTGCTGATAAGGAGACAATCCCAACATGCAGCCTACCCCACACTCTCACTGTCCCATCTTCGCCTCCAGACAGAAACTGGCTTCCTCCGCTTCGCATACACACACAGTGGATGTAGCCAGTATGGCCAGAGTAGGTCGCCTGCAGTGAAATTAATACATTCATCAGGAATTACACTAGTCTCGGTCTCAGACCCAAACCAACCCTTGCATGGATCGCTTTCAGTACCACACATGGGGTATGGTAGCCTCGTTCCCAGGCTCTCTGTTTCGAGGAGAGAGCCTGGGACCAGGAGCACATGAGCTGCCAAAGGAGGCGAAGGAGCGTCGAATTCAGCATGCACACCCTAGCCGAAGTAGTAGTCCTTCTCACATCCCAAAATTTTACCTTATACAGCAAGAGGTCATTACGTAGAAGTGTAAAAAATGTCGTTTGTGCAGTACCGCAAAGGCCTTCCATATAAGGTATAACAAGAGCGCATAAGTAGATCGCCCGCCCGGAGTCTACTTACCGATCTACTTATGCGCTCTTGGGTATAACCATAAGGCGTGAGGGATTACAACATGTCCATACTAGTTCGACGCTCCTTCGCTGCCTTCGGCGGCTCATGCACTGCTGCTGGGACCGAGGCTAGGGTATGCTCGGAATGAGACTAGAGTTATACCACCATCCCATGTTCCAAGCAAGAAGATGCCTCCTCTTTCTCAGGTCAAAATCCTTGGGCCTGGTCGCAGGCTAAGAAGCTGGGGATATATAGAATCTAGTCTCAGTCCCAGAGCCTCGTTCCCAGGCCACTCCGTGTGGAATGGGAATGAGGCTAGCTAAAGGAGCATGCTTGCATCAGAGACTGACAGGTGAAACTATGCAGAATGGAGCATGAAGAGCACGTACAGAGAGAGAGGAAGTAGGCAGACATGTGATTAGCAATTAATAGCATAGTTGCAATTGGCAGAGATGTGGGATTAATAGCACTCATAGCTGGTACCAGCAAGCAGCGCTCAGATTTGCCTGGAAGCCATACCAGTGCCCTACACCATGTTATTAATTGAGCCTACAACATGACAATACAAAAGTCTGTAATAATGATGATGAGCATAATACTGTACCCTTCTACTCAGGCTTTCCCGCATTCCTCTCCAAAGATGTGGGATAGAAAGCCTAGCTACAAGGCAAGTACAGCGTTCTTGCAGTATCCGGTGCCAACTGTGTCAGCCAATCAGCGAACAGAATTCAACTGTTCTGCAATTTGATTGGTTAATACCGTTAGCACTGTTGTAGTCAGATGTTGCAAGAAGGCTGCAAAGCGCTGTAGTACTGTCTCAGGTCCTCTGACTACACACTTTTGTGGATGCATGGTAGCCTCATCACTGCTCATGCACAGGTGGTAGCCTGGGAACGAGGCTAAAGTAACACCAGTAGTGTACTATGTAGCCTCATTCCCAGGCCTTCTCACCCCAGCGTTTGTGAGAGGGCCTGGGAACAAGGCTATGTACTATGTTTGTGCTTCGTTAGTTAGGCCCAGGTTGCTAGCTAGGCCTTCCAAAAATTATCTGCCAGTAAAAGTACTGGCAAAATTGAACAGATAGATAACAATAGCAGTTATGCCCTTTTATAGCCCTAGTGTGTTCGTAAAACTTGTGGGTATTGATGAGTCACGCTACAATATTCATAGGGCAATGAATAATGAGAGCAACTTCTAGCCATGGTGACATGAAGGTAGCTGGCTAAAAGCCTTGGCACTCAAGCGTAGACTTCCTGGCCTGCTCTTGCTCCACTGTGCATTTTCTGGCATGCTTAAGCATTGACACTCAAGCGGCCAATATGCAATATCTGGTCCAAGATTTACACCTTCTGACATCATTTCTGGCACAATGAAACTTCAACAACTTATCGCCAAACTTCATTCTGTCATTTACTTGCTAGCGAGAAGTGCCTCTTCTCCTGGTCGCAGGCAAAAAAAACTTCGGGAATCTAGTCTCAGTCCCAGACTCCCATACCCAACCAACCCCAGTGCAGATCGCTTTTAGTATTGAGTCCGGGGAAGGAAGCGAGTTATACTGGAAGCAATATATACACACTGCATGAAAGGTCTGGGAACGAGACTATATAGAATACCCATGACTAATCTATGAGTACATCATCCTGCGAAGGATAGCCTTGTTCCCAGGCCACTCCACGTGGCCTGGGAACGAGGCTAGCTAAAGGAGCATGCTTGCATTAGAGATTGACAGGTAAACTGCACAGAATGGACCATGAAGAGTAGTCTCATGCCCAGCCGTCCATGTGCGCCCCGCGGAGAATGTCTGGTGGTTCTTGTCACTAACACCTTTCTCATCTGGAATGTAGGATGGCCAATGAAATCGTAGAGCGCGTATTTAATCATTTGCAGGTTATGTCACCGATCGATCGAGGAGGCAAAAACAGCTCAGTTTAAGCAGCTTGGTTTAAACAGCTCAGAAGGACTTACTTCCTTGTTGGTTCATGACCCCCCTTCACAGCTTCTGAGAACCTTTCAGCCATCTACCTTTGCTAGCAGTTGATGTTTCGGGGGTTAGTGAATGTCGCTGACTGCTTGAAGGTAGGGCTACATGACAAATAGTACAGAAAGGAGCATCTGTCTTCAAAATTTAATTCTCTGGTAATTGCATTCTTAGCACAATCAGCACTTTCGATAACACCTTCACTGGACAAGCCTTTGTGTAACTCAAGCCGTCAGACATCCTCCACTGGTGGGCGTGGACGTCTGGGCACGAGACTACATGAAGAGCACGTAAAGAGATGAGGAAGTAGGAAAACATACAATAAGCAATTAATAGCATAGTTGATAGCTCGGGGAGATTAATAGCACTCGTAGCTGGGACTGGTAAGGCAAACAGCACTCAGATTTGCCTGAAGCCATACCAGCACCAGCATTTCATGCCATTAATCCCATACTGTACTCTACACAATGTTATGAAGTCTTCTTCAACTGCAGTGACAGGAAGGTGAAAGTTGCTATAGCGCACGACGAACAGAGAAGAGTGCTGAAGGCTTGCAACTGTACCTCAGGTCACTTCGGAGTCACCAAGACGTACAAGAGAATTACAGAGCGGAAGGGCATGATTTCTGATGTGAGAGAATTGGTAAGCAACTACTAGCTAGCTCTGTTCTTGCTTAGTCCCAGATATCAAACGAGCTGTACTGTACACCACACTTGCCCTGTGTGTTAGAGGATGACTATTGAAACTGGCCGACCTGAGCTCGACCCCATTCTGATCAAGAGCCCCTGGTACCACCTAGGAAGGGACTTTGTTCGTCCAATATCCCCTTCATCATTGACCGGCAATAGCTACATCGTCATTATTTCACAAGGTTTGGCTGGGAAAAGGCATTGCCAATGAAGGAGGTTATTGGAGCTGTTGCAGCACTGAAGGAGGTGTGTTTAAACATTATTAATTTTGCATGATGCTTCACTTTGATTTCATTCTCTATAGCCTGTTCTATTTGATGGGAATTCCATCTGTGACTGGTGATAGATGGCTGGTGGATTCTCGAGTTCAAGTGCAACCTGACGATAGGGGGGTGGAAGTAGATATGGCTGATTGTAGCTATGAGGTGGGGCGGGCTGATGTATTGTCTGGGGGGTGGAGGGCGATAGATGGCTGGGGGATTATCGAGCTGAAGTGCAACCTGACGATTGTAGGGGGATGGAGGTGGGGCGGGCTGATGGATTGTCTGGGGGGAGTGGAGGTGGGGCAGGTTGATGACTATGACCGACCGAGGAAGGGAGTTCCGGAATGAGCTGAACAAGCAGCTGATGTATTCTCAAACACTGTCTAACCACAGCTTGTATCATCCTCAGGTACGTTGCTTAGCATTTAGGCAATATGCCAACATCACGTAATGGGTACTCCTTGGTGGAGCCAGGCTCACATCAGCTTTAGCAATAATCATGTTTCCTCACAGGCTAGTGGATTAGACGAACGCTTCAACCAGACCTTGGTGAATGCACTTTCTAATTTCGCACAAGAGCGGAGAGAATCCTGGGATGAGCAACTAGTGGAAGTTGTCTACAGCTACGTACAACACTGCAGCACAGGAGTCAACCTGACACACCCCCTTCGAGTCTTCCGATCGACTGAAGCTGCAGTTTCCCCTTCTGACAGAGAAATCATTGCATTGCACGACTGGGGTGGAACCTGCTACAATTGCACCGGTGCTATGGCGATGACCTATGTACTACTGAAAATGCAGACAGCCATCAACGACAATGGCCTCAACGTAAACTTGAAACTCCAGACTGAACGGAGAATGAGCTACAAACTTGAAATGGCACGAGCTTGAAAGTGCAGACCGCGTGTGCTGGATTATGGACTGGACCAGTCACCAAGCATTGACGGGGGTGCTGTGGAGCCCACTATGTTTTACGCCGGTAAACTCTATGAGGATGCATATGAAATACGTACTACCAATTCGAAACCTAATGGACTCAACACAGTCTAGCTACGTACTTGAAACAGCAGACTGCCATGAACCAGAGGCTCAAGGTAATCTACATAGCCTCGTTCCCAGGCCTTCCACACCTGCCGTATGCAAACGGAGAGGGAAGGCCTGAGGAATCTTCTCACGTGATACACATTACGACTATCATATATTATCGTCACGCCGCATATTAACAGCCAAAGTCATGTAAGAGACCAATCTTGCATTCTGCGCTAGCTACGAAGATGGGACAAGCACCAACTGAGAGCTACACCGAGCGTATGAAGCATACCCAGGCTACAAGGCATGACTCCAAAGGGCTGCCGAGTGTACTGCAAGTGATCAAAAACTGGAGGTGTGGAAGGCCTGGGAATGAGGCACCAGTGGTGCAGCAACCCACCCTTGCCTCTGGACGCTTAGCTCCCCACAAAAGTATGAATGCTGTGCTTCATACTTCATCAGGCTAGCCCAGCCAACGTTCTCCTAGTTACTTGTGCTTTGCTAGTTAGGCCCTGCAGGTAGCCAGGCCTTCCAAAAATTATCTGTGTATATACAGACCTGTATAAACTGTGAACTGTGTAACTAGTGCAGGAGGACTAGCTACTTTTATACCCCAGGTGTGTTTGCAACACTTGTGGGTTTTGGGCTACGAATAGTGAGAGCAGCTTGGCAACTTCAATATTCATAGAGACTCTACTGACAGCTTGGCATATGCAAGCCTCGTTCCCAGGCCTGGGAACGAGGCTAGGCATATGCGGAAAAGTAGATAGCTGCCCTTTGTTCTTGACAAGCCTTGGCACTCAAGTGTCAATTTCTTGGTCTCTCCTGCTCCACTTCCCATCGTTCTTGCATGCTTAAGCATTGAACCTCAAGCACTGGGTATTGTCAGACCCGATCTGGTGGATGGCCTCGAACCCCTCTGACAGACTGACACGCCTGGGTTTGAGGCTATCTGGTAGCATGCCCCCCCTCCCCCCCAACCTACCAAGGAGGTTTACACCTTCTAAGATCATTTATGGTGCAATCTTTGGATGAGAATTCAATAACCTAGCAGGCCCACCATAATACTGATCTGGTGGCCGTCACACCTGCCACACCTACTCCTACGGCCCTGATGCACACCTGCTGGAGTCTACAGCAAGTGTGCATATGTCGTTAACAACACAATGAAGCCAGAGTGGCCCATGATTCAAGTGATAGCCTGGGGGTCTATGGTGTGTTATCAGTATCAATAATAGGGGATTGCTAAATAATTTCTTGAGCTGGCAAGTTTATTTTATGAGGTCACATGATACCGTTGTCGCACGTTATTAGGCGCATCTCACTTATAGGCGCATATTCGCTGTTAGGCGCAGGTTCAACTCTCGTCCCAGGTAAGCGCTGCAGTCTTCCAGAAACTCCGATCCTTCCAAGTAGAAAACAGCTATATTCGAATTGTTCCTATTCGAGGAATGTCATTATTATTATATGTGTTATTAGGCGCATCTCGCTTATAGGCGCATATTTCCTTCCTGTGGAGTTATAGGCACATGCGCCTAATAACGCGCGACTACGGTAATTCATCTGAGGTCACCAAAATAATTTCTTTAGGTGGCAAGTTAACTTTTATGAGGTCGCATGATAATAAATAGAACAATGCGCCAGCATTCCGGCACACAGGAACCAAAATGGAATAGGCGGATTACCAGACGTTTTTTTGGACAAAGCATTACATAATGTTACCTTCATTTTGCCAGTGCCAAGGTCCCAGGCATGAACATTATTATCTCCACATCCAGAGTACAGGGTACTGGTCTGCAGTGGCAAGGGTGAAACAGTTGATAGATAGATACACAGACAGATAGACAGATAGATAGATAGATAGATAGATAGATAGATAGATAGATAGTATAGCAGAAATACTGTGCAACTCACATGTTTATCGTATGTCAGTCCATTGGTCTCGGGTATGCCAAGCTTCCTAAAGTTCAAAGGCAAAAAATTTGAAATAAAGGACATGCCTTATGGTGGTGGTTAGCCTCGTTCCCAGGCCTCTCTCGGGCCTGGGAACGAGGCTACTGGTAGGTGGTGGTAAGACAGCCAGGCTAGAAGTTCATCCCATACGCTTTCCAGACTACAATATAGCTGCATTGGAGGGGCTTACCTCACTGGTACCTTAGCCTCGTTCCCAGGCCATCCCCACCCCAACTTTTCGCCGTTTTTTTTTGCATACTACAAGCGATCAAGAACTGGCAGTGGGAATGGCATGGGAACGAGGCTAGCTTACCCCACTGGTACCCCATGGGCGGCCCCACTGCCACTATTTGATCACTTGCCATTTTTTACGTACTGCAAGAACTGGCAGTGGGAGTAACATGGGATGAGGCTAGCTTACCCCACTGGTGGCTTACCCCACTGGTGGCTTGAGTGTCAGTACTGGTTGTGGGTCCTACAACAAACCAAATCACACTTGACATAGTAGAGGAGATCTTTGTCAATCAATGTGTGGCCTTGAACCTTAGAGCTGGATGTAAGCTTGTCCCACTTCCAAGCATTGATCTCACATGATCCCCCACTAACGAGCAAGGAACCGGCATTCGTCAAACTGTAGGCAGGGCCTTGGTGGCCTGTGTGTGTGTGTGTGTGTGTGTGTGTGTGTGTGTGTGTGTGTGTGTGTGTGTGTGTGTGTGTGTGTGTGTGTGTGTGTGTGTGTGTGTGTGTGTGTGTGTGTACATGTGTTTATGTGTGCATGTGTTTGTGTGTGCACGTGTTTGTGTGTGCACGTGTTTGTGTGTACACGTGTGTGTACACATGCACACATGCACACATTTGCATGTGCGTGTACGAGTGTGAGTACTATGAGTTTGTACTCAGGCTGCAAAGAGGAGAATTTTTCAAGTTTCCCTTACTGTAGAATGTGGCCATGCATACTTCAATACCGTAGGTTCACTCCCAGGCTGTTCTCCTCTGGCCTGGGAACGAGATTAGCAACACCCTAATTTGCACATGGCTATAGCTACAGTCGTTGACCGCTACTGTCTCAGCTGTTGTATACGAGATGACTTAAAGATCTGAAATGATGTAATGTTAGCCATCGTCTTACATACACTTCATTAGCAGTGTCGGTGTTTTCCCGCTGGTCCCCGCAGCATGGTTGAGTGCTGACGCAAGGCTGCAACATGAAGAAGTCGTGAAATCCTAACACAATTGGGGGTGGCAAGGGGGTGACACTCCCATATTCACTGTAGTCACAGCTGTTACCGGGCATATCAGCGCATCTTGACCCATACAGTCAAACGGTCAAGAGACTTATTGTGAAGTGGTCAAGGGGTCAAGTGACAAATTTACGGTCAGAATTCTTGACCCCGGTCACAGCTGTGACTATGGAGTGTCACTTCCTTGATATGCTGCTGACCTTCACACTCAGGTGAAACCAACGGTATAACACCCAACCTGAAAATTGAAAGTTGTCCAAAGCTGTCACATGTCGCCAGATGCTTCCCACTGGGGGAGAACTGTTGGTCGTACACTATATTGTAGTATCTCTCCAGGCTGGTGTATGCCTGTAAAAGGATTATGCAGGTAATGAAGCAGCAGTAAAAACCATCAATGTCTAGTATTGAGATCTTGAGAACTCACAGACATGCTGCAGCAATAGTTTATTAGTTCCCGATCCCCAGGTGGTTTAGGAATGAGACCAGGCGTCTTACGCTTAATTGGAGAAAGAAACATCGAAATTTTCAAAGAGAATGGAACCCCACAGAGGTGTTCTGGAGGAATGGCGAGAGTTAGAAAGCGACCCAGGCCTCTTCACGCTACTCATAGAAGACTATGGCGTACAAGGAGTAAAGGTAGATGAGATCTACGACATCTCCAAAAAAGTAGAAGGGAAAGTGTATGGGTTTGTCTTCCTGTTTCGGTGGGGGGAAGACAGGCGAGCTAGGAACATGAGAAAGAAGTTCCTTGTATCAGAAGACTCTTATGTGATGGACAGTGAAGTGGTGAACCAGATGTTCTTTGCTCATCAAATTGTCAACAACTCTTGTGCAACCCACGCGCTCTTGAGCGTGTTGCTAAACTGCTCAGACATTGATCTGGGCCCCACTCTCGGACGGCTGAAGGAGTTCTCAGCTGGGCTAGACCCTGAGAGCAGGGGCTTAGCGATAGCAAACATGGCAGAATTAGCGCGTGCACACAACAGGCATGCGAAATCTTCCAACATCGTCGTACCTCCTCCTGGGGGCCGAAGAGCGTCAGTTATGTCTTCTGCTCATGCTCTGCTTCCTGAAACTTACCATTTCGTCAGTTACGTGCCAGTGGGCACTCGTCTGTTTGAGCTGGACGGTCTCAAAGAGTTTCCGATTGACCACGGGCCTTGGGGGGAGCAGGAGGAGTGGACTGACCTCTTTCGCAGAATCATCTCACACAGGTTGGCTAGTGCACAAGACATTCTCTTCAACTTAATGGCAGTTGTTAAAGACCCCATACCCCACATTTCAGAAAGATTGAGAACCCTTCAAACTGAACAAATGGAACTACTAGAGCAAGCCACTCAACTGGCAAAGGAGAAAGCCATGGCGGAGATAGAAAACAAAAGCTATGAAAGAGAGGGTGAAAACAGTTCTAGTTCAAATCTGGGTGAAGAGGAACATCAGAGAACTCCAAGAGTAGAGCCAGAGATCTTGGGCGAAGTTGCAAAGTCATTACCCCCAGATCGTAAAGAGCTGGAGGCAATTGCCCACAAAGAAATGGAGGACACATTGTGCGTCGATGAGAAATTGCCAATCACAGTAGCCAGGATAATCATCAATGACAAAGAGCTGGAATCTTGGAAGAGAAAACAGATGGATGAACTTGAGACAAAGCAACGCTACTACGTTGAGTGGTCTCGCAGAACACACGACTATGACCCACTGATCAGAGAGTTTATCAGGATGCTTGCGATCAACAGACAACTTCCTCCGAGGCTAATGCGAAAACCGTCCAACGCTCAGTCTGGAGGTGGAGGGCACAAGAAAAAGCCACATCGATCAAAAGCTGAACTGGCAAAAATGGCAAAACGGAAGAACAGCAAGACCACTCTTCTAGTGAACGGGACAAAGGTCGGCTGAAACCATGCCAAGCCATCTATTATTATTTTAATTCCATATTGTAGTATACTTCTACAATATTTAAACTATTTATTTTGACAATCAATTTTTACTTATGACTACAGGATAGCTCTTAATGGCGTAATAATATATTATGCATGTGACTGTACAGTGTCAAGAATAATTATTTATGAAGAATTGCAATATCAATGTGCACTGCAGACAAAAGGGGAAAGATGGAGTAGAGAGATGTTACAATACTTTGGCCAGTACATCAAAATCAGCAATAAATGTTCACTCATCGAGTACAGGTGTCCCAGGAGGGCCCCCGCGAGGCCCACGTCCTGGGGGTGTGGGAGCTGGGGTGCCAAAAATGCTGCCCATGAAAGATCGTGGCGTCTGGGAGGGGGTGTAGGCTGGGGTGCGTCCCGGGGTCTGCATTGGTGTCCGTCCCGGGGTCTGCATTGGTGTTCGCTGAAGTGCTGCCCAGTTGGTTGGTTGACCCCATGCTGCTGCCCCTGGTCTCTGCTGGTACCCCCCATACTGTCCCCCAGTGCCATGGCCGTACTGTGACCCTGCAAATTGACCTCCATGTTGTTGTTGTTGTTGTTGGTAACCATAGCCACCGTACACTTGTTGTTGTTGCTGGTGGTGGGCAGGGTAGGAAGAGGGTTGCTGTCCGTACTGTGGAGTGGGGGTCTGATTGACCCACTGGGAGGGAGTATACGGCGTACTGCTGGCCCCTCTCTGCTGGTGAGCCGTGTCCACAGCCGCCTGAAGATGGGGGTACAAATTAGGGTCAATGTTCTGGGTGATGTGGGTGGGCACTTGTGCGGTTGTGGTTGGAATAGGACGTGGAACCGGCTTGTGGTAGTTCTCCTTGAACCACTTCACCAGGTCATTTACACCGCTATGAGTCTGGTTCCGGTACCGGAATCCATCTGGGGTGACACTCACATATTCGACCCGTGGTTTTCTTGCAGGCTGATAGGCCAACACAAACTTCCCGGGATACTTCTTTGAAACACTGAAGAAGTAAGGAATGCGTTTCGGGTTCTTCTCCTTCTCCTGTGCGAGAAGTTTCTCAAGTGTTTTTGTGTCACCACCGCCAGCTGCTCTGTGGAACTTGTGAGTGAGAAGATCTCTGGCAAATGCTGCCATGGGCTGAACAAAGCGAGCAAGGATTTCATCCAAGTCCTCATACTCCTGAAACAAAAAGTACAGAAATTCAATTTCAGCTTCAATGGGTCAAAACAGAACACAACAGGCTGTTCAACATCTCTACACCCACAAACCCGCACACACACACCTGAAGAACACTCTCTGGGAGTCTATCAGGGAGGTCAGTGGGACAGAGGGCATATCTACGGTTACACACCCACCCACACCCATCCTACACACACACACACACACACACACACACACACACACCTCATCTCCGATCATGAGGGATCTGCCGAGGCTGTAGGCATTGGGCTTGCCCTGCTCCTTAATGTCGATATGCTGAAGCATTGCATCTTCCACCTTCCATGTGAGGGTGAGGTGGTCTGGGCCCTAATGGGGAGGGGGAGAAGGGGAGAATGATGAGGAGAAAGAGGAGGAGAAAGAGGGGGGAGGAGAAAGAGAGGAGGGAGGAAGAGAGGAGTGCAAAGAAGAGAGGAGGGAGGAAGGGGGTAAGGGTATGAGGGGGAGGAATAGAGGAGGACGGGTATGAGGGGGAGGAAGAGAGGAGGACGGGTGAGGAGGGGAGGGGGGAGAAGAGAGGAGGGTAAGAGGGGGCGATGACTGGAATGGAATCAGTTTCAACAGAATGTCCTGTGCAAGATACCTTGCTGCTTGGTCTAAAGATGGCTTCTCCCTGCTCCATCTTAGCCAGGGCCTTTTGTGCCTCATCGAAGGAGACATTCATGAAAGATGGATGGACAATCACTCGCTTGATGTACTCTGTGAGGTGACACAAACCACTCTATGCATGACATCTCACGCTCCAAAACCACCATCCCAGTCCCAACTCCAACTCCCAAACTCCACCTCCCAAACCACTGTCCCGCTCACAAACCACCGTCCCATTCCCATACTGTGCTCACTCTGTTTGGGTTGGTCACGACCTCCTTCATCTTTCTTCTTATCGAGGCCTGCCTGATGGTGGTCATAATACATGTCCTTTGGTGAGCTGTGAGGGAAGGGAGGGAATAACACAGCCATGTGACTGCACGTCAATCTGTTACCATAGTCATATTAGGTATTGTTATGAACTCTTGCATGCACCTATATCTCCACAGGAAGGAAATATGCACCTAATAATGAGATGCACTTGATTTAGAATGACATTCCTCGAATAGGAAATGCACTTCATTTGGAATCATAGCTTTTTCCACTCTGCGCTGAAGCTTGTGATTTTCAATCCTACTTAGCTGAGACGAGAGTTGAACCTGTGCCTACATGTAACAGTGAACATGCGCCTATAGGTGAGCTGGGCCTAATAACGAACGACTATGGTATCCCTGCCATTGGGAGTAGTCAGCACACCTGAACTTGCCCTCCCTGTCCGCCAGGTCAGAGGAGCGGCAGGTGAGGTCCACAGAGAATTTGTCCAGGTTCACCCGCAGAATACGACAGTGGATCGTCATGCCAACCTGCATGTGTGTGTGGTGTGTGTGGATGGTGTATGTGGGTGGTGTGTGGTAGGTGGTAAATGTGTGTGCAGGTGGGTTGTGTGTGCATGTGTATGTGGTCGTACTATACTCACCTAATTAAAAATGTCAGTAGACACACCATGTGCAAATTAGTGATCCAGTGAGTAGCTACATGTAGTTTGACTCACGTGCACCCTCTCCTCTGGTGCGTGCACAAGCTTGTCGCTGATGTTCTTGGTAAGGATGAACCCGTTGAGTCCACTCTCCAGTCTGGTCCTCACTCCGAAACCCTGACCAGGACAGCTGCCATCATCAAAGTGCTGCCACACCTGTGGAAAAGGAGGAGGGGGGGGGGGGGGGAGGAGGGGGAGGGGGAGGGGGAGGAGGAGGAGGAGGAGGAGGAGGAGGAGGAGGAGAAGGAGGAGGAGGAGGAGGAGGAGGAGGAGGAGGAGGAGGAGAAGGAGGGGGAGGGCAGAGGAGGAGGAGGGGGAGGGGGAGGAGGGCAGAGGAGAAGGAGGAGGAGGGGAAGGAGGAGTAAAAAGAGGGGGGAAGGAGGGGAGGAGAAGGGAGAGAAGGATGAAGGAGGATGCAGGGTGGAGGAAGGGGAGGAGGAAAAGTGGAGGGATTAGACTTTGTGTGTCCCGAAAATCCACCTAAACGTCCCACACAGAGTAGAACCCACCAAACTGAGGTCCCTGAAGTCTGACTGGAAGCAGAAGGGGCACTGCCACAGTCCTGTCATCTCGTTCTTGATTGGATTGGCTCTGTCCAGGACGTCCCGCATCGGCTTGCGCCTCACAATACCTACCACGGTGCATGTGACCAGCTTTCCCTCGTACAGACTGTCCGGAGTCTCCCCTGTAAGTAGAATGAACTTCTCTTCGCCACTTAGGGGATTGTAAGGAACACGTCGTTCCTTGTACGGACCTGAGAGTTCATCGCGGATGTCATAAAGGGTGATACGCTTGTCACCATAATCCTGTTGAGGTGAAAGGGAGAGATGCTCTAACGATTCAAATCAATCATTGCACATGCATGCATCACACACACACCACCCACACACTCACATACACTCACACACAACACACATCAAACACGCCACACACCCACACACACACACACACACACCTGTCTCTCCAGCTCCTCAGCGAAGGCGTCAAGGTCAAGGTCTCCCAGTTTCTCTGGGGTCACAAGAATGTCCTCCACCGCAGCACTGGGGTTGGACTCATCCCCAGTCTGGAATGGAATACAAACACAAGGAATGAGAATGATTAAAGGAATGAGGGAGGGAGGGAGGGAGGGAGGGAGGGAGGGAGGGAGGGAGGGAGGGAGGGAGGGGGAGGGAGGGGGGAGGGAGGGAGGGAGGGAGGGAGGGAGGGAGGGAGGGGGGAGAGAGGGAGGGAGGGAGAGAAAGAGGGAAAGATCGATATTAGCCTCACCTCATCATACTCTAGAGCATCCACAGCCATCTTGCGTGCCCACTCATAGGTCTCTGGATGCGCACGAGTACTGTCCAGAACTTCGATGTACGTGTTATCACTGACAAAGGAAGGGACAGTGTAGTCAACATGAAACACAGAACTTAACTATACACATTTAGGTCAAAGGTGTACATGGTGCATGGTGAACTGTGTTAGCAATGCTACAATGAAGACCCCAGGTACAACTATCATCTCTTCCCATAATTATAGTACGTCCTGAAAGTCCTTGAAGCGCGTTTGAGGTACCCTCGCGAGTGTACTAACAGGGGTTACAGGAGTGCGCATTTGCAATGAATATTGTTCACTAACGTGCTATCTGTGCGAGCAAGTGCATGCGAGTTGTGTGTGAGCTGGGCCTTGAGACAACAAGCAAGACTAAAGTGCAATAAGTAGTTTGTATGCAGTGTCAATTGGGAAGTGCCGTGGCAGAAAAAGACCAAGGAGGAATTGAGGGTGTTGACTGCCGAAGAGAAGAGGATGATGATCTGGCAGCACAAGGGTTCCAAGGAAGGTCAGAAATCATTCATCCATGTATTTGACCAAACATAACACTAAGGAATGCAAATCACTCTGTGTTTTTTAGCTACCAAAAAGTGGGGGGGGGGGGATAATAGCACAAGTCCATTCAGTCACCTGTTCTGTAGGGAGCCCCACAATGTTCTCCTAACAGTTATTTGTGCTTTGCTAGTTTAGGCCCAGGTTGCCAGGCCTTCCAAAAATCAACGTGTAATGTGAGTGAGACTTGATAACTATTGCTAGCATCGGAATGTCCTTTTATACTCCAGGTGTGTTTGCAACACTTGTGGGTTTCGATGAGTCACGCTACAATATTCATAGGGCTATGAATACTGAGAGCAGCTTGGTAGATATTCATTGAGAGCTGGCCTGGGAACAAGGCAAGTACATACATGTAGCTGCCCTTTGCTCTTGCATACACACACCAGCCTTGGCACTCAAGTGTCGACTTCCTGGTCTCTCTTGTTCCACTTCCCATCGTTCTTGCATGCTTAAGCATTGACACTCAGCACTGGGTATTGTCAGACCCAATCTGGTGGCTGGCCTCGAACCCCTCTGACAGCCTGGGTTCGGGGCTATCTGGTGCTATGTCCCCACCACCACCAAGGAGGTTTGACAGCCTGGGTTCGGGGCTATCTGGTGCTATGTCCCCACCACCACCAAGGAGGTTTACACCTGAGACAATATTAATCTGGTGGCCATCACACCTGCCACACCTACTCCTACGGCCCTGATGCACACTTGCTGGAGCCTACAGCAAGTGTGCATATTATCGTAACCAACACAATGAAGCCAGAGTGGCCCATGAGTCAAGTGAGAGCCTGGAGGACTATGGCATGTTTCCCAGCAACAGCAGAAGTATATTATGAAGCGGCAGAGTGTAGCCTCGTTCCCAGGCCCCGTCCCACAGGACCTGGGAACGAGGCTAGGCAGAGTGGGAGTCAAACCCAGGACATCAAATTGAGTTACATGTACTGTATATCAGTGTCTTGGACTACTCAGCACCACTACACTGCCAGACAACAGACAGTCGGACACTACTCACTGCTACACAATATATCTCACATGACGTGTGTGTAAATTTGCTCTGTAGAAGTGTCTTAACCCTTTTCCTGGTGAAGCCGCCATATGGCGGCATGGGGTAGTACCTTCGTTCCAAAAATCATAAAAAATTGAAACTTTGAATTTAGCGCTAACTAAAGATATCAGAGCATGCGCAATGAATTGCTCTAGAACGGCTTACGTCTTAAAAATTTCGGCTATTTAGGTTGCTACGTTCTGTGCACGTTGTAAATGTGACCGCAAAATGGCAGCTCGACTTTCCGTGATCGAAGTGTTTTCTCTACTTGAAGTCGACCGCCTCGGCCTCTCTGAAGGTGAAGAAAGTGAGTTTGAGGGGGAGAGGATCTGTGGCTACCTACCTGAAGGCAGTTCGAGCCGTTTTACTCCGGGGTAGTCGCCAAGGGGAGGCACTCGAAGTCGTCGATGAAGACGGTGACGAACCCGATGAAGCGTTGGAGTTTGGCAGTCACTCTGGTCCCGATGACAAGGCAGTGGACCCTGTTTTGAGTAAGTCTACTCTTTTAGAAGCTAGAAATGAAATTTGGAAGTCTAAATATAGTAGCAAAGACTTGATATAGTGGTTTATGTACAGATGATTTATGTGTGGTCTTGGTTTCATCTCTTTCATCAGGACCCTAGTGCACCGTGATGACTCCTGGAGGGTTTCTGAGGGATCTAAGCATGCTACAGAAGATTGAAAACAGTCCATAGTGGCATTGGATTGCTTTGTGTGTGTGCAATAACAGATTTTATAATGATGTTGATACAAAATCTATAAATAAACGGCTATAAATAGTGCGTGCATGGTTGCTAGGCAACGTGAGTGATGTCATCGTCTTCAGCAACTCGCTGGCTACCTGGAGATATATGGTTGCTGGGGACTTCATAGCATAATCACTGCACAGCAGATTTTTATAGATGAGCTGGATATTATTGATTACTGCCTCCAAAATAAACTCACCAGGGAAAGGGTTAATCATCCCTCGTAATTCTAGTAATCTCCGACATTATCTACATGCAGTGCCAACCTCCTGCAGCCCATTCAGAACAAAGTGGTAGGCATGACTACAGTTAGTGGTATATACTTTAAATGGAGCACAAGTATTTTGCCTACATGTACATGGACTGGAAATGCTTCCTTGAATCATGGTGGAATGTGTCATTTCTGTGTTCCAAGGATCCATTATATCTCAGACACTGGTCCACCAATGAAGAAGAAGACGTTCACTAGGCATTCATTGGTGAGTTAGGGTTAGCACCAGGGTTAAGGTTAGGGTTAGCACCAGGGTTAAGGTTAGGGTTAGCACCAGGGTTAAGGTTAGGGTTAGCACCAGGGATAAGGTTAGGGTTAGCACCAGGGTTAAGGTTAGGGTTAGCACCAGGGTTAAGGTTAGCACCAGGGTTAAGGTTAGGGTTATATTCTATCGTAACCATCCACTGGATCCAACACTTGGATTCAACAATGGCTCAATTTCTATTTCATAGAACCTGAGGCTGCACAACCAAGCAAGAGTACAATACATTGAGCTTCTCATTTTGACATAGTAAAGCTGCAGTGCCAATTCCATATTCTCAGGGCTACAAGCAGAAAAGTGAAGAGCAGGCTAAGCCGGAGCAGCTTACATGCTATACATGTAAGAGAGCAGTAAGGATTGTAGCAACCCTGTTGCTTAATGGCATTTAGAGTAGGACATGCTTGTGTTTTTCCTACACACATGGTTATCACAAAAGGACAAGCGGAACACCACTTTTGCCCGTACAAACAATGCACCAGGGCAGTTAAGAAGTTGTCACAACATTTGATTCAAGTGCATGGCATGAGCTCAAAGTCGAAGTGCTTCTCGATCACCAAAGCAGCACCGGCAACCCACAAGGGAATGGTCGAGCCTCACCCTCGGCCACCGACAAAAACCACTATCACCTCACTGTTCTGTCAAGGGGGTGCTGATGACAGCGAGCGTGATGAAGAGGAGCGGGAACTGGTGATTCTGTGGATGATGGAGCAAGGGTGGAGGGTGCGGGAACTGCGGACGATTTGGGAAGTGTGGGAGGCACGGAGGATGAAGGAGGTATGAGTGACATAGGGGTTGAGAACGAGGAAATACAACAATTTCTCCCCAACCTGGAGGAATACCTGACCTCCCGGCATGGTAAGAGCAGGAGTGCTCAGGAGGCGGCAGCCATTTGCTCCGAAGTACAGAAGTACCTCCACCATGCCGGGGTGGAAGGGGGAAGGAAAAGTTGGTCAGCACCAGCCATGTACACGGTCAGCCTAGAGAAAACCAATCTCTCTGCCTCAACCCAGGCTGCTAAGCTGAATAGGATTAAGACTGGCATGGAATTTTTTTGCACTGTGTGAGAGGTATGCGGCCCATCAGCTACCACCGGTTCTAGCACAGATCAAGAATTGGTCTTCAAAAAGAAGCTCGCAAAATGAATTGGTACCGGCTAGAGGAGATCTCTGACATGCCACTCCAGGAGAATGATGATGATAGAAAGTTTAAAGAGTCGCACCTCCTTGAGGCAACTGTTGAACTCTGCAGGCAGGGAGGCAATCCATCGCCGAAAGATCTTCAAAATTGTATGACGTGGGTTGCTGGAGTGCTCCTGGGGAGGCAATCCATCGCTGAAAGACCTCCAAAAGTGTATGACGTGGGTTGCTGGAGTGCTCCTGGGGAGGCAATCCATCGCCGAAAGACCTTCAAATTGTATGACGTGGGTTGCTGGAGTGCTCCTGAGGAGGCAATCCATCGCCAAAAGACTTCATAAGTGTATGACATGGGTTGCTGGAGTGCTCCTGGGAAGGCACTCCATCGCCGAAAAGTGTATGACGTGGGTTGCTGGAGTGCTCCTGGTCTCCGACCACCAGAGACCAGGAGCCATGACCTGCCGGGAACTGTCACAGGGCAGAGAGTTCAAGGAGGGGAGGGACCAATTCCTGGTGATCAGCGTCCATAAACACAAAACTGGAACAACCGAACCAACATGACCTGCGGGGAACTGTCACAGGACAGAGAGTTCAAGGAGGGGAGAGACCAATTCCTGGTGATCAGCGTCCATAAACACAAAACTGGAACGACCGAACCAACATGACCTGCGGGGAACTGTCACAGAGCAGAGAGTTCAAGGAGGGGAGAGACCAATTCCTGGTGATCAGCGTCCATAAACACAAAACTGGAACGACCGAACCAACATGACCTGCGGGGAACTGTCACAGAGCAGAGAGTTCAAGGAGGGGAGGGACCAATTCCTGGTGATCAGCGTCTATAAACATAAAACCGGAACGACCGGAAGGGCACGAAATTAGGCCTGGGCGATACTATCGATACTTCGATAGTATCAATACGTACGCGGACATCGATGACTATACGTATTAGAATCGTAGTACTGCAATGACGTAAACGTAAATTTTTCTCCGTATACTACCTAACGTAATGTGCCTCGTGGTAGCTTTTTGCTAGCGTAGCGGTTTTCTGTTCTTGTGTTTTGAGGCTCTAGACTTCACTACTCTCGGATGATGGCGTCCGAATTCCTTAGAAAACATAACCTTTTGCCATTGTCTAACTCCTCGAGTGAGGTTTGGGCATACTTTGGATTCAAGCAGAAAGAGGGAGGTGGCATCTCATCTACTAATGAGGTTAGCGAATAGCTATGGACGTCCTAGCCTCGTACACGGGCTTCCCCTGTAAGCAAAGGGTAGTAAGGCCTGGGTACAAGACTATGCCGGTCCGATTTAAATTATTATAAGATAGCTAGCACTCCAGTATATAGTCTAGCTGGCTAGCCCCTCGAATTTTCCGCGCGCGCATACTGAAAGCGATCGCGCGAAGAAAGATGTTTGCAATACCTAAAGAATATCGTGATAGTAAACAAGAGTATCGTGATATGCATATCATGGCAGGTATCGCCCAGCCCTACACAAAATGCCACAAATAGTTAAATGCCCAGTGATCTCTAGCAATCTCAGCTATCACCAGTGGTATGTATACGTTCCAGGTTAAAAGGAGCGACGCATACATGTATATACATGCAAGAGCGCATAAGTAGGTCCCGCCCCCTACTCCGTGTGACCTACTTATGCACTCTTGATATATGCAAACATGCACGTTACATGTAGATGGTACATGTAACTCACATCTCACTGAAGGCACTGGTGTCAATCCTGATGAACCCAGAGCAGTTGATGAAGACCTGGGGTCCAATGGAGCACTGGGTCACCAGCTGAGAGCGGTTCTGCAGCTGCGCACTCTCCTGCTTCAGAATCTATAGCAAAAATTGAGACGAGGTCATCGTTACATCACTTCTGGTGCCTTAAGGTTACGGGTACCCACGTATACTGTGCAATAACAGCAATTACATTCATGCACCCATGCCAATTCTTACGCCGCCTAGGAACAAAATCGGTGCTGGACTCGAACCTATTTAGACCCGCCTACTGCTTGAAAGACGAACTTCCTGCAGAGGCGTGGCTAGCTGGACACTTTGGCCCCTCCCACCTACTTGTATAAATTACGAACGCATGCGACAAACCATTCTCGTTGTGTGCAGAACTGCACCTTCAGGTTCAGGACACAGCTAGAAGACATGAATGTCTAGTGACAGAGCTATAAATGGACAAGTAATTCGCCGAGTATCTCCGGTTAGAGACCAAAGTACACTGGGGAAAATGGCGTCCAACAACGGGTGAGGCGGCGACTTGCCTCTCTAGCAGCGAGAAACAGTCTACTCTATCTCCCAAAACTAGCTCTGTCACTAGATATTAGCAGCGATTTAAATGCCTATTTCCACCTGAATTACCTTTTTGGAGACAGACTTTGTCGTATGCGTGGATATGTTAACTTCGCGCACAACAGCCTCAGCATTAACGTGCAGCTGCCTGTATACACGCTAATTAGATTTTACTTCCGGTCAACGGGTACCCGTAACCTTAACACTCCATGTGGCGGTCCACCACACTCTACCACCTCAGAGTGCACCACCTCAGAGTGCACCACCTGAGAGTGCACCACCTCAGAGTGGCAGTCTACCACACTCTACCACCTCAGAGTGGTGGTCTACCTCACTCTACCACCTCAGAGTGGTGGTCTACCTCACTCTACCACCTCAGAGTGGTGGTCTACCTCACTCTACCACCTCAGAGTGACGGTCTACCACCTCAGAGTGGTGGTCTACCTCACTCTACCACCTCAGAGTGGTGGTCTACCTCACTCTACCACCTCAGAGTGGTGGTCTACCTCACTCTACCACCTCAGAGTGACGGTCTACCACCTCAGAGTGGTGGTCTACCTCACTCTACCACCTCAGAGTGGCGGTCTACCTCACTCTACCACCTCAGAGTGGCGGTCTACCTCACTCTACCACCTCAGAGTGGTGGTCTACCTCACTCTACCACCTCAGAGTGGCGGTCTACCTCACTCTACCACCTCAGAGTGGTGGTCTACCTCACTCTACCACCTCAGAGTGGCGGTCTACCTCACTCTACCACCTCAGAGTGGTGGTCTACCTCACTCTACCACCTCAGAGTGGCGGTCTACCTCACTCTACCACCTCAGGGTGGCGGTCTACCTCACTCTACCACCTCAGAGTGATGGTCTACCACACTCTACCACCTCAGAGTGGTGGTCTACCTCACTCTACCACCTCAGGGTGGCGGTCTACCTCACTCTACCACCTCAGAGTGACGGTCTACCACACTCTACCACCTCAGAGTGGCGGTCTACCTCACTCTACCACCTCAGGGTGGTGGTCTACCTCACTCTACCACCTCAGAGTGGTGGACTACCTCACTCTACCACCTCAGAGTGGTGGTCTACCTCACTCTACCACCTCAGAGTGGTGGTCTACCTCACTCTACCACCTCAGAGTGGTGGTCTACCTCACTCTACCACCTCAGAGTGGTGGTCTACCTCACTCTACCACCTCAGAGTGGTGGTCTACCTCACTCTACCACCTCAGGGTGGCGGTCTACCTCACTCTACCACCTCAGAGTGACGGTCTACCTCACTCTACCCCCTCAGAGTGGTGGTCTACCTCACTCTACCACCTCAGGGTGGTGGTCTACCTCACTCTACCACCTCAGAGTGGCGGTCTACCTCACTCTACCACCTCAGAGTGGTGGTCTACCTCACTCTACCACCTCAGAGTGACGGTCTACCACCTCAGAGTGGTGGTCTACCTCACTCTACCACCTCAGGGTCATGGTCTACCTCACTCTACCACCTCAGAGTGGTGGTCTACCTCACTCTACCACCTCAGAGTGACGGTCTACCACCTCAGAGTGGTGGTCTACCTCACTCTACCACCTCAGAGTGGTGGTCTACCTCACTCTACCACCTCAGAGTGACGGTCTACCACACTCTACCACCTCAGAGTGGTGGTCTACCTCACTCTACCACCTCAGAGTGGTGGTCTACCTCACTCTACCACCTCAGAGTGGTGGTCTACCTCACTCTACCACCTCAGAGTGACGGTCTACCACCTCAGAGTGGTGGTCTACCTCACTCTACCACCTCAGAGTGGTGGTCTATACCTCACTCTACCACCTCAGAGTGGTGGTCTACCTCACTCTACCACCTCAGAGTGGTGGTCTACCTCACTCTACCACCTCAGAGTGGTGGTCTACCTCACTCTACCACCTCAGGGTGGCGGTCTACCTCACTCTACCCCCTCAGAGTGACAGTCTACCACACTCTACCACCTCAGAGTGGTGGTCTACCTCACTCTACCACCTCAGGGTGGTGGTCTACCTCACTCTACCACCTCAGAGTGGCGGTCTACCTCACTCTACCACCTCAGAGTGATGGTCTACCACCTAAGAGTGGTGGTCTACCTCACTCTACCACCTCAGAGTGGTGGTCTACCTCACTCTACCACCTCAGGGTGGTGGTCTACCTCACTCTACCACCTCAGAGTGGCGGTCTACCTCACTCTACCACCTCAGAGTGGTGGTCTACCTCACTCTACCACCTCAGAGTGACGGTCTACCACCTCAGAGTGGTGGTCTACCTCACTCTACCACCTCAGGGTCATGGTCTACCTCACTCTACCACCTCAGAGTGGTGGTCTACCTCACTCTACCACCTCAGAGTGACGGTCTACCACCTCAGAGTGGTGGTCTACCTCACTCTACCACCTCAGAGTGGTGGTCTACCTCACTCTACCACCTCAGAGTGACGGTCTACCACACTCTACCACCTCAGAGTGGTGGTCTACCTCACTCTACCACCTCAGAGTGGTGGTCTACCTCACTCTACCACCTCAGAGTGGTGGTCTACCTCACTCTACCACCTCAGAGTGACGGTCTACCACCTCAGAGTGGTGGTCTACCTCACTCTACCACCTCAGAGTGGTGGTCTATACCTCACTCTACCACCTCAGAGTGGTGGTCTACCTCACTCTACCACCTCAGAGTGGTGGTCTACCTCACTCTACCACCTCAGAGTGGTGGTCTACCTCACTCTACCACCTCAGGGTGGCGGTCTACCTCACTCTACCCCCTCAGAGTGACAGTCTACCACACTCTACCACCTCAGAGTGGTGGTCTACCTCACTCTACCACCTCAGGGTGGTGGTCTACCTCACTCTACCACCTCAGAGTGGCGGTCTACCTCACTCTACCACCTCAGAGTGATGGTCTACCACCTAAGAGTGGTGGTCTACCTCACTCTACCACCTCAGAGTGGTGGTCTACCTCACTCTACCACCTCAGAGTGACGGTCTACCACCTCAGAGTGGTGGTCTAGCTACCTCACTCTACCACCTCAGAGTGGCGGTCTACCTCACTCTACCACCTCAGAGTGATGGTCTACCACCTAAGAGTGGTGGTCTACCTCACTCTACCACCTCAGAGTGGTGGTCTACCTCACTCTACCACCTCAGAGTGACGGTCTACCACCTCAGAGTGGTGGTCTAGCTACCTCACTCTACCACCTCAGAGTGGTGGTCTACCTCACTCTACCACCTCAGAGTGGCGGTCTACCACACTCTACCACCTCAGAGTGGCGGTCTACCACACTCTACCACCTCAGAGTGGCGGTCTACCACACTCTACCACCTCAGAGTGGCAGTCTACCACGCACTGGTACTATCCTTTACGAGGTAATTTTGCACAATCATAGTTACACAACCAAAATGCGGTATGTAGCATGTGCCCCACCTTAATGAGAGCAGCTGTCTTCCTCGGCCCCAGCCCACAGACGAAGGACAGCATGTCCGCAGCATGGGAATGCTCCAGGATAAAGTTGACGTCCACTCCAATGTCATTCACACGGCTTACCAGCTCTATCTCCAGATTCAGCTTTAGTCGGTCCTAGGTATGCAAGGAGAGGGAGACAAGAGGGAGTGGAGGAGAGCAGGGAGAAGGGAGGGAGGAGGAGGAGGGAGAAGGAAGGGAGAAAGAGGCGGCAGAGGGGGATAAAAAGGGAAAGGGAGGTACACATGTACATGTAGGAGGGTGAGTGAGAGAGAGAGTGGGAGGGGGAGAGTATACTGTCCATGTAATGATGATCTGTCACACATGTACCAGGGGCTCTACCCGACTCTACCTGACTCTACCAGGCCCTAAATGACTCTATCAGGCTCTACCTGACTCTACTAGGGGCCCTACCGGACTCTACCAGGCCCTACATGTACCTGACTCTACCAGGCCCTACATGTACCTGACTCTACCAGGCTCTACCTGACTCTACCAGGGGCTCTACCGGATTCTAGCTGACTCTACCAGGGGCTCTACCTGACTCTACTAGGGGTCGACTGTACCTGACTCTACCAGGCTCTTACCTGACTCTACCAGGGGCTCTACCTGACTCTACCAGGCTCTACCTGACTCGACCAGGCTCTACCTGACTCTACCTGACTCTCGTACCAGGGGCTCTACCTGACTCTACTGACTCTATAAGGGGCTCTACCTAACTCTACCTGACTCTACCTTACTCTACCAGGGGCTCTACCTGACTCTACAAGGGGCTCTACCTGACTATACCTGACTCTACCTGACTCTACTAGGGGCCGACTGTACCGGACTCTACCAGGCTCTTACCTGACTCTACCAGGGGCTCTACCTGACTCTACCTGACTCTACCAGGCTCTACCTGACTCGAGCAGGCTCTACCTGACTCTACCTGCCTCTACCTGACTCTCGTACCAGGGGCTCTACCTGACTCTACTGACTCTATAAGGGGCTCTACCTAACTCTACCTGACTCTACCTTACTCTACCAGGGGCTCTACCTGACTCTACAAGGGGCTCTACCTGACTATACCTGACTCTACCTGACTCTACTAGGCTCTACCTGACTCTACAAGGGGCTCTACCTGACTCTACAAGGGGCTCTACCTGGCTCTACCTGACTCTACCAGGCTCTACCTGACTCTACAAGGGGCTCTACCTGACTATACCTGACTCTACCTGACTCTACCAGGCTCTATCTGACTCTACAAGGGGCTCTACCTGACTCTACAAGGGGCTCTACCTGACTCTACCAGGCTCTATCTGACTCTACAAGGGGCTCTACCTGACTATACCTGACTCTACCTGACTCTACCAGGCTCTATCTGACTCTACAAGGGGCTCTACCTGATTCTACCAGACTCTCAGAGAACATGAAAGAGAATTTCCTGTGACCATTACATCATAATGATGTCACGTATAAACACATCCATCATCCCACAGTGACAGCTGCTACAGCACGCTACCTTGGACAGGGAGTCCTGAAAGGAGTGCATCTTGAGTGCAAGTACTTCCTCGTCCTCGGAGGCCATGAGGGAGGAGAACTCGTGCAGCGGCTCTTGCATCCTGCGACCAAGGGAGATGGCCATGCGCAGCAGCTCAGGGTAGTCCGCAAACTGTTCCTGTAGGAGGGAGAGGGAGAAGGAGTGAGGGGGCAGAAGAGGGATGGCGGGGAGAAGAGGTGAGGAGTGAGGGAGTAGAAGAAGAGGTGAGGAGTCAGAGTGAGGGGGTGGGGAGAAGGAGGGAGAAGAGGTGAGGGTGAGAGGGCAGGGAGAAGGAGGGAGAAGAGGTGAGGGTGAGAGGGCAGGGAGAAGGAGGGAGAAGAGGTGAGGGTGAGGGGGCGGGGAGAAGGGGTGAGGAGTGAGGGAGTAGAAGAGGTGAGGAGTCAGAGTGAGGGGGTGGGGAGAAGGAGGGAGAAGAGGTGAGGGTGAGAGGGCAGGGAGAAGGAGGGAGAAGAGGTGAGGGTGAGGGGGCGGGGAGAAGGGGTGAGGAGTGAGGGAGTAGAAGAGGTGAGGAGTCAGAGTGAGGGGGTGGGGAGAAGGGGTGAGGAGTGTGGTGGAGGGAGAAGAGGTGAGGAGTGAGGGAGTGGAAGAAGGGTTGAGGGAGAGGGAGAAGAGGTGAGGAGTGGAATGGGTGAGGAATGAGGGAGCGGGGAGAAGAGGTAAGGAGTAAGGGGGTGGATGGATGGAGTGATGGGGAGATGGGTAAGCATTCCAGCAGGCTAAAGCAACTGACTTCGTAGTAAGTCACCATCTACATTGTACATAGGTAGAAAGTCTAGAATTCAACCCCCCTCCACCTACATGTACACACCCTGGCCCTCCTGGATTTGGAGTAGATCCTGGCCACATTGGGGTCCAGCAACTCCACGGGCACCACTGGCAGGTCCTCCTCCTGCTCCAGCTCCGTCAGGCACAGCTTGAGTTCATCCACCAACATCAGAGCCTCCCTGCACAGACACACAACCAACACTAACTGACCGATCCACAACACCCATGACATCATAGTCCCTGGTCACATGACATCATAGTCCCTGGTCACATGACATCATAGTGCCTGGTCACATGACATCATATTCCTGGTCATATGACATCCAATAGGTTCACCTGGACTCGGCCGCCACTACAACAAGGTCAGGTCTCTTCCGATTTATGAAACGCTTGAACAGACGCAAGTCTTCCTCCTGGATAAGAACACAAAATGCAGATAACAATACCTTCCACCACCACCTAACTCCCACAACAATCCTCCTCTCCCCAGCTCCCACCTTCTCCTCCCTCTCTCGCGGGAAGGGGCAGACCCTTCTATTGAGCAGGTGATTCAATCTCAGAAAGTCCACTACCTCACCACTGCCATCCAGGAAGCAACAGAACGCAGGAACAGTCCTAAACACACAGCAAATACAGTCCATAATGATGGCATCTCTTTCTTCCTCACCACGAGGTTGAAATAGCCTCGTTCCCAGGCTCTCCCCTGTGCACACGATCCACACGCACAGGGGGGTGCCTGGGAACGAGGCTAAGGTTGAAAGCCCGTACTGTCTGAGCATAAGCAGCTGTAAAGTTGACCAACTAGGCAGGACTGATTGCAAATGTAATCACTTCCTTTCTTATGAGATTCAAGGGGCAACCGCACTCCTGGTAGCCACTGCAACTTGCTGGTTGTGCAAGCTAAGTATTGCAGCTCATTCCAATTAACGCACATGTCACGTGACAACCATGCACAGTCGATCAATCGAGTCAGCAATGGCAGCCAAAGACAGCTCTCACAGATTTTCAATCATGGTGAGTTTTGGCATGTAAGCGACAGCAATCACCACTATGTGGTCAGAATCTTTGTGGGCCTTTCATAACAGCAGCAATGGCAACAAAATCCAAGAGAGCACTCAAGCAATGGCAGCCGACAGGAAGAACAGATTGGGGACAGTAAAATTTCAATCAGCCATCACCAGAGAGTTTAACCTGTATGTCCATATCAATTCAAACTCAAACTCAAACTCGCTCTCGCTCTCTCTCTCTCTCTCTCTCTCTCTCTCTCACTCACTTGTCTGGGGTGTATGCGCAGGCGACCACCCTGGCGTAAGGTCCTTCCTCCTGGTTCAGACTATCCTCCCGTTTAACGGGGAGTGGTGCCACGCCCAGCCACTTGCGGAACTTGTGCACACAGCTCTGTACAATGAAACCAGCTGAAGTAAACTTGAAACTGCACAATGGACATTTTTGAACCCTAACCCTAACCCTAACCCTACATCCGAGTCCAGCCCACCTGCAAGACATGGTCCTTGGCTTCCAGCAGCAGCTTGGTCCTCAGCTCCTTCTCCATCTGCGGGTATAGCACCTTGAGGAGGGCGTGGGCCACCGCCTGTGCTCGCTGCGCGTTCCACTTCTCCACCAAGAGGCTGAACTCATCCTGTAAGGAAGGGAGAGAGAAGGGGGAGGAGAAAAATGGTGTCCAACTGCATCCCTTGGTTTTTAGTCTATTTGGTAATCAAAATGAACTCTCTAGGCTCGGACTGGAAAGTTTACCCTGTAGAACAGCTGTCGTATTTCTTCAAAGTATGTCTGGGTGGTTGTGGTCCTGAGGTAGACAGAGATATGTGAAGATCAATGGTAGGCTGCTGCCAAAACTTCAAGTAGTCACTTGCAATCTCTAGCAATCCCTATACGGATCTCGTTCCCAAGTTCTCTCCGACCCCATACAAGAGCCTGGGAATGAGGCTACACTAGTAGCAGCTGCCTTGCTTCCAGTTAGCCTCATACCCAGGCTGGGAGTGAGGTTTGACCCTATCCACCTCCTCACCTCTTCTCTGTTCCCTGCTCAAGGTCGACAGTGATCTTTAGCTCCATCAGGTGGTCTTGCTCAGCCTGGGCCAGCCGCAGGTACTCATCCCCCTTGAGGTCTCTGATGGGTTTGTTACGCAGGTACTTCATAGAGCAGCAAGGGTGTGTGTCGTCTATCAGCTGAGATGTGGAGAGGAGGGGGGGAGAGATGAGCATGGAGGGAGGGGTTGGCGGAGCAGAAGAGGGGGAAGAGATGAGCAGATGGGGATGGGAGGAGCAGGGAGAGGTGAGAGGAGTGACGGGAGAAGGGTGGAAGAGAGGGTAGTACTATTTAGGAGGGGGGGGGGGGGGGGGTAGGAGGACTAGAAACCTTACAACAAACTGCTAGAATCCTCGAGATTCATGCCCAACTCTTGAGAAGAGATACAGCGCGCATGTGGCACAGTGTCTACCTTTCTCCCCTTCTTGGTTGGCTTGGCAGAGAGCACAGCTCTGGACTGGAACACTTGTCTCAGTGTCTGCCTCACGAGAGGCTCACCCGCGATCTGCATCGCAACCATGTGACACGCCCCCTGGAGCACAGCCCGCACTGATGAAAAGAATCTGTGGAGGTGTGTGTGTGTGTGGATAACCAAATGTCCCACTGCCCTGAGTATTCCACCCACCCTGTGTCCCACCCACCCTGTGTCCCACCCACCCTGTGTCCCACCCACCCTGTGTCCCACCCACCCTGTGTCCCATCCACCCTGTGTCCCACCCGCCCTGTGTCCCATCCACCCTATGTCCCATCCACCCACGCTCACCCTGTGTCCCCTGTGTCCCACCCACCCTGTGTCCCATCCACCCACGCTCACCCTGTGTGCTGCACATAATCTTCTGCTGCCTCCTCTGGCTCAATGGAGTGCTGCTCAGTCTCGTGACGCTGGTAGTTGTCCCGAAGATTCTCCCCAAACTGCTCCGGAGTAAGCCCAAACTTAGACGCTAGTGATCCCAGCCCATTTTCCTGACAAATGGAGTAGAAGTCCCTCCGGAGAGCATGCTTGACGGTAGTCTTTGGTTTATCTCCCCCCTCCGCCTCTTCCATGGCCGACCTCCTGTTCTGCATGGCAACAAGGTCTTTCCCGTAGTACAGAAGAAAGTGGGTGTAGACATCGGATAGTTCCTCACTGGTCTGCACCGCCTCAAGTCTATGGTGAGAGAGAGCAGAGAGAGTGTCTAACACAGAAGACATTGTGGGCCGTCTATATTCGGTGGACTGGACTCAGGACTGGACTGTGGGACTGGACTCACAGAAAGTTGCGCTCGTCATTTCTGAAGGCCAGAAAACAGAATTGAGGAACGGCACTAGCTGCCACCGTAGATAATAGTTTACCAAGTACGCGAGGTGTACCAACACAGCTGTCACCATGTAGACAGCCTGCCTTGGTCCTACCATGCAAAACCAGCTCGGTGCGAATTCGTCCATGATCTGACGATGACTTCGAGGAACAAATGGCGGTCATTGCTAGCAAACTCTCATATACCAAGTGGTACAACCATTTTGCAGCTTCTTGAACTGTTTCTATGCATGCTGCTGCCAAGTTTGGCTGGCACTTCGGTTACTGCTATCCGCCTGTACTAGGCCTATAATTATTCACATTGTTCTTGTCCCCATACCATTTCAGTCTGGGAACGAGCCGGTTCAGTGCATCGTTGGCCAACGCGCTCTGACAGAAAGGGCTGCTGGAACGGCTGATATCGAGTCATGGTCGGCTACCCCGAACGCCATTCATGCCATGTAAGTATTCTAGTAGCGTTTGATGCTTCAAAATGATGAGCGCAACTTTCTGTGAGTCCAGCCCCACAGTCCAGTGCCGAGTCTACTAAACAAGGGCGGCGTTTATTTCGTTCAGCCCTTCTGGAGGTGCGGCTATTATTCGAGGGTGGCCACTAATCGAGTATGGCGTTTGATCGCGGAAATACTGTATCTTCCAAGATTAACAGGATGGGCAAATGTGGCAGTGCAGTCAGTATCCAGGCTCCGCCCACCTCTGTATGTCCTCCTCCTGCAGCGCCCGGCAGTCCTCCGTGAGGGCCTTGTCCGGTTGCTCCCTCACCTTCTGGAACTGGTACTGCTGCATCCGCTCAAACAGCTGGCGCATATTCCGCTTGCGAGATTTCAGCTGCATCCACTGGGGAGGGAGGGGGAGAGAGGGGACAGAGAAGTGGGAACATCATAACTGCATGTGGCAAAATGTATATCCACATACCTGTATGCAAACACACCACATACACACGTAGCCTTGGTTCCAGGCTCTCTCCTCAAAACGGGGGGAGGAGAGAGCCTGGTAACATTCGCGAGAAAAGCTGTTGACTTCGGAATGTTACTCCTCCCCAAGTTTTTGAGGAGAGAGCCTGGGAACGAGGCTAATACACACGCACGCATACATACACATGCATGCACGCACACACACCCACACGCCAACCCACACACACATACCTTCTCATCCCATAGCCAGATCTTCCACAGGTCATAAAGGTCAAGCTCGGGTTTCACGTACTCCTTGCGGTAGTTGGCAATGAATGGTACCTCAAAGAAGTGGTTGCGCATGAAGTTGAGTGCTTCCTTGATCTTGGGAATGGTAGACTGAGGTCTGCCCCGCTGGGAGCCACTGCGGTGTTTTTCAGTGTAGAAGTAGGGCTGTATGTGTGTGTGTTTGTGTGTGTGGGTGTGTGTGTGTGTGTGTGTGTGTGTGTGTGTGTGTACATATACGTGTCAAGCAAAAGGAGCTAGTACAACCTGTAGTCATTCGTCCCACTCAGCATCAAGATTGGGACTCCAACAGAACTGATGCAACAACATGACTTCTTCCACATGCCTGTTTTGAGACGGGAGATTTACAGAAGGCCTGCTGGTAGATCCAATCGGCTTCTTCATCCAGCTCACCCTCTTCCGTATGCTGCACAGGAATTGCTCGAACCTGGGAGGAAGGGTGAGGACTAAGGTTGACTAACTGTATTTAGAATCACTGGAAAGTTGACCACTGAGATTTCTGTAGAGTACTGGAGATTACTAGAGACTACACAACAGCCAAGGTGACTGAGGACATACTCTTGACCAGTTGAGGCTAAGACCTGCAGCATCCTACGCACATCTTGCAGGGGGAGTAGTCTCTAGTTGTAATCTCAAGTAAGCTCTCAGTAAATCTGCAGTATCTCTAGTGATCTTAGTAATCTCTAGTAATTTCTAGTAATCCCTAGTAATCTCTTCGTAATCTCTAGTAATCTCTAGTCTGTAGTAATCTCTTCGTCCGTAGTACTCCCTAGTAGTCTTTTATGCCTAGAGGGTGCAAGATGTCATGAGGAGTAGGAGACCTGCAATGGTGCTTTCCTCACCTGAAATCTCTCTGGCATGTCAGTGACCCTGATCTCGGCATCCTTCTCAGTGAAGTAGCCTCTCTCCAGCTCACTGGGCTCATACACATCATAGATGCTGGTTTTCTTTGGCTTCCTCACCCGACCACGCCTCTTGACCTTCACTGCTCCACCCCCCTCTTCCTCGTCACTCTCATACTGGGGACACCAGAGAGAATGGAGATATACCTTCACTTTAGCAGTGGGTATACACGTGCATAGAAACATACCAACATCCCACTCCCCTCCCCACGTACCTCCTCCTCATCTCCTTCGGCCCCCTCCTCATCACTTTCCAGTCCCTCTTTTTCCAGCTGGTCAAGCTCAGCGGGGTCAAAGTCCAAACCGAATATTTCTTGGGCTTCCAGAAGGGCACTGGAGGGATAGAGAGCCTCAGGGATCAATTTGGCACACTTGAGAAAGACCGTGAAGTCGGGATCAACTTGGTACACTTGAGAGAGACAGCTAAGTTGATAAAGAAATAAGTTTGACAAATGAGGGAAGCAGCTTACGGTTCTGAGAAGTAATCCTCTCCTTTCCTTCTGCGAATGGGTTTTCCATCGTCACCCACAATGAAGTCACTCATGTCTGCAAATAACAGAGAGATTACCATCCTACGTCCCCAGCAATAAGCAGCACATACAATACCAGAAATACCACACTGCCACGCCCACGTACAGCAAGGTACATGCACACATACGTACTAGAAGGCAAATGCTCACCATCATCCGAAGGTGGTTCTTCCGGCTCTTCTCCTTCAAGTGATCCCTGCGGGAGACACACTATATTAGAAAGGGACGATCACTCTGACAAGTGCTACGGTTGTGACTGGTATGCTGTTCCATATTGTACCGAATAGCGCCCAAAATGCCACGTGCGTATGCATGCCACTAAGTCTCAGCGAAGGACGGTAATCTTTACAGATTGTACATTTATTAGTTATACATGTACCTTGCCAAGTTGTATGGCTACTTTTGTACAATATCACGATGTTTAGTAATATCGTGGCATCATGCGTGATGATATACTGTGGGGTAAAAAAAATGATATCGTGCAGGCCTACTGTCAAGCTCCATGCTTGCATGGTGGTACTGTAACAATTCACTGTCAAGTGATAGGCTATATAGCCTCTAGGCGCTACTAGTATTGAAAAAATCGTGAGCTTAATTTTCGCAGTCTGAGGCGAAAATTATGGGCCTTGAAAATTTGGCACCATATGGTAAAGTCACAATGTCAACTAGTGGAGTTTGCAGAAGTCACAGGGTCCAGAGAGGCTGGTCATAAGATGTTGAGAACCAGAGAGGGTCAAACCCACAAACAGTGAACTGTTGCCTTGACTAGAAGGGTCGTGAACCATAGTGGTCTAACCCGTATTGGATATAAAATCATTGTAAGTACATGTATGTCCAAAATTGTAACAATTTGCAACTGCTCATTAGGGGCAGCTTTTGGAAGGTCACAGATCTTGACCCTGAACACAGTCCTAAGTACTTTAGAATGCTTCTAATCATAACCACTACAGTAAAACTCTGCATATACAAGCTCAGCAGCAGTACACCACTAACTCAATTACAGTACATTCTGCATATGCTAACTCAAAAGTCAGTACTCTGCATATATACATGTACTAACTCAAGGACAGTAATCTCTGCATACACTAACTCAACAACAGTATACTCTACATACACTAACAGTACACTCTGCGTGTACCGTACTCTCGCGAAAGTCCGCCCACTCCGCAAAGAGCGCCCACCCCCCCACTTTTGGCTCAATTTTCTATATAGGGTCAAAGTTTACTCGAATGAGCGCCCACCCTCGCGCTATAGCCTCGTGCCATGCCTCGTGTAACAGGCGATGGAGCGCATTAGTGAGCGTATCTGAGGTAAGAACCTCCTTGCAGCAAGTCTCTATTAGTCTGTGTATCCGTATCTATGGTGTCCATGTGTGTTGCCTGGCTTGCCTGTGCTGACGACGGCCCCGCGGCCTCCACGCTGGACCTCAGCCAGCTCTTGGCGGCAGCGAAGACGGAAGACGACGTGGTGAGCGGTGATGTTGCTAGTGACTCCAGCGATGTAGATGTGCTGGGAGGGCTTTGACTCACGCGCGCTTGCTGCTCGATCGCTGCTATTGCTACTTGTGTACGTAAACAAAGGTGGGCGCTCTTTCGAGGTTGAATGCGGAAACACTCGAAAGAGCGCCCACCCCCTTGTTTGGTGAGAAAGTAAGATGCAGCGCCCATGGGCGGACTTTCGCGAGAGTACGGTACTAACTTAAGGACAATATACACGTACTCTGCATACACTAACTCAAGGACAGTATACTCTGCATGTACTAACTTAGGAACAATGTACATGTACATGTACTCTGCATACTACACGTAAGTCAAGGACACATATCAACTCAATTACAGTATACTCTGCATACACTAACTCAAGGACAGTATACTCTGCATATACTAACTCAGGGACAGTATACTCTGCATACACAAATTTTGGGGGACTCTAGTTGAGACAGTACAGCTGACATGTAGCTGCAACTCACACGTTCCTCCAAACTCACACGTTCCTCTGTCTGTGCCCTGCCCACAACCTGAGTCTCGGGAAGATCTTCCTCATCACTGTCGCCAAACACCTGCAGGAGAGAGACACAGAATGGGCCGCAAGTGTTTACAGGAGCATAACACATCATTGGATACCATAGGCGCTCTAATTATGTGTCCTTTCTAATTCTGCATAAAAATTCAATGTCTCAAACCAATAATGCGCCGCACTCCGGGGACTAATTTGCGTAACGCGTTCATAAACGGCAGCATGGTAGCTAGCTCGAAGCGCACACAGTACAGTAGAACGGTGAAGAGGGCTCATCACATGACTGCCTGTGAACGTTGACACAGTTGCGATGTGGCTGGGACATCAGTGAAGGTACGAGAAAGCAACTCACTTAGGTATTCTGTGCCCCAGGATACGGACGCCCCATGTCGGAGAAAAGGCAGCGACAGTCCGACAACCAGGAACAAACACAACCGCTATGCAATAGCCTTGTCTACACTCGTCTGACTTCAGTAGTGTTTTCTAATCATGCGTCAAAGTTTGGCTGACCAAATTTCTATTGTTGCGTTGTATTTCAAATTTTGAGTGACACATAATTAGAGTGCCTAACATCATGGACATCATTGGATAACATCATGGACATCATTGGATGACATTAAATTACATCGTTGGACGACATCATCGGATGACATCAATCATTACATGACAAAAGGAAATGGAGCAATGAGCGTACCTCCTCCATCTCTTTGGTTTGCCGAGTAGCTCCCACCTCCCCTCCTCCCACCTCTCCGCTCACCCCAACACTCTCTCCCTCCTCTTCCTCGTCATCACTTGCCAAGCGAACTCGGAGAAACTTTTTCTGTAGAGACAAGCAAAATCTAGCCAGACGTGCTCCGGTCCGATACATATACAGAGCGCAAATAACAGGTACAGTCATACAAGCAAGTAAGCAAGTGTGACTCATAGCAATTCCTATTACGTGATTCCTAGTAGCATCTGCCAACAATGGCGATGGATATTTACTGCACTCACTCTTTGCAGTTGAATCCCCAGGTTCTCCGCTATGAGGTCAAAGTCCTCATCCTCCAGCCTGTCATCAATTTCTGTGAGGGATGAGAATTATCATAACCTCTGACTAATAAGTACACACACGTACATGACTCCAGCTACCATGTACTAAATACTGTAGGGAGTATAATTAAAGCCGATGCCTGGAATGGCCCTTTCAAAATGTGATATGTGACATCAAGTCACATTAGCCTCGTTCCCAGTCGTACTGCAAGTGACGAAAAGCTGGGCGATGGCCTGGGAACGAGGCTAAAGTCACATCATGTCCAGAGTCCGAGTAGTTGTAATTATTCTCAGTTGGTGCAAGCTACTGCACTATGTCAAGATTGTCGTGCATATGACAATATTTCACATTACACAATCTTGAGTTAGCAAAAAAAGTGCACAGAATAGACAATTTCTACCAAAGTGCTTATACTGTTTTCCGTGATCCAACTACACTGTACATGTATTTGAGATGCATTGTCTGCATCTCCTGAGTGGCTATATGGAGGAATGAGTGTTGGGTTTCCGTGGTTAGAGCCAGCACCCGGATGGGTTATGCCTCTCTCTCTCAACACTGGGCATAATTATTTTTCTCGCCAAAATGACGGTACAGAACACTGTGGTAGACGTTGGGCACCACCCCATGTGTCTACCATCTGTCTACCTGATGGTACCGCATATGACCATATCTCACAGGACTTCCCCCACCGTATTTGCATACTGCAAGCTCACTCCATCATGAGAATCACTCACTTCTTTTTCTCTTCTTTCTCTTCTTCCCCCTCAGGTCCACCTCGTCCTCATCCGAGTTCCCATCTCCCTCCTCCTCCACATTGTCATCGATCAGGTCTTCAAGATCCTTGGCCCCTGTAAAAGTGACAAAACAGGTAAATATCTATGGTAAGCATTAATTAGAATCATACTTCAATTCCACCTGAACCTCGACAAAAACATGAAATCTTCAACAGAAATACATACAAAACCTTGCAATTACTAACACAGAATAGATCTTTGGTATTACAGACCACAAATTATTCGATCCCTCATTCTAATGTTGTCTCACCTTCCTCCTCCTCTTCCTCGGAGCTGTCGTCGCTGTCTTCCCCGCTCTGCTCGTCCGAGTCCTCTTCTGCCTCTCTATCCAAGAAGTCCCCGTCATCAAGGTCGCTCATGGCGCCCTTCAGAGTTCTAGTAAAGCCAAAGACCTCCGCGCGCGCCTGATGAAACGAAAGCACAACTATTAAACACGCACGTGCGTCGTACTACATGTACATGGGTGCGCGTAGCCCTGGGCGTTTATTTACAAGGCTATCTAGTAAACAAAGGGGCGGGGCTCGCAGATACAGCATGGGACCAGCTTCTAGGAGATCATGGGTCGTGGTGGTTCTGGCGTTGAGTGTGTTCGTCAGATCCTCTCACGCCCAGTGTCCACTCCTTTGTCTTTGCGCCGGTAACTTTGTCTCATGTGCTGCATCTGGAAGGACCAGCTTCCCTCAGCTACCTGTGGCCACACAACAGACTGTGGAGAACATGTAAGGAGGCCAGTTAACCATAGCAATATATCATGAATACTACTCCCCCCCCCCCCCCCCCCCCCCCCTTCCCCACACACACACACACACACAGGAACTTAATGGGAAACATGATTGTTTCCATATTTTCGGAAGATCTTGAAAACTACACAAGTTTGACACAATTGTGAGCAATTCTCCTGGTTAGTAACACGATGTTACGTCATTGCACTTCCTTTGCACAGGGATCTCTCTGTCAATGCAATCTCCTACATTGAACCGGACAGTTTTGCCAACACAGCACAGCTGAGGGAAATGTAAGCAGTGCGGTCAAACTGGATGTATGTGTAATCATGATCATTGCCTAAACTGGATGTGGGTTGTGAGGTGATATGACCTCTGATCAATGATTTCCTACACTTATAGAAATCTGGAAGACAACCAACTGGCAGAAATTCCCGATGACCTTTTTGCAAACACCCAGCTTCAGGTTCTGTGAGTGTGCATGCGTTCATGAGTGCTGTCTGGCTTTTAATCCTCGCGTAAAGGTAGCTTCCTTCACAATTTTATTTCTCTGCGAGTACTAACCGCATGAAAGATTTGGCAAACCATGTCCCCCAGGACCAATCACTCCAAAGGCAACACCTCAATGCCTGGTACACACCTCTTCATTCCCAGACCGTACACTGGTGCATGGCGTCTGGGCGTGAGACTTAGTCTGCATACACTGGCTCATTCCCAGACCGTACACTGGTGCATGGCGTCTGGGCGTGAGACTTAGTCTGCCTACACTGGCTCATTCCCAGACCATACACTGGTGCATGGCGTCTGGGCGTGAGACTTAGTCTGCCTACACTGGCTCATTCCCAGACCGTACACTGGTGCATGGCGTCTGGGCGTGAGACTTAGTCTGCCTACACTGGCTCATTCCCAGACCATACACTAGTGCATGGCGTCTGGGCGTGAGACTTAGTCTGCCTACACTGGCTCATTCCCAGACCATACACTAGTGCATGGCGTCTGGGCGTGAGACTTAGTCTGCCTACACTGGCTCATTGCCAGACCATACACTGGTGCATGGCATCTGGGCGTGAGACTTAGTCTGCCTACACTGGCTCATTCCCAGACCGTACACTGGTGCATGGCGTCTGGGCATGAGACTTGGTCTGCATACACTGGCTCATTCCCAGACCTCCTCCCACACCTTTTGTCAGGTGCTGCTAGCAACAGGAGGCCTGGGAACAAGCTAGCCCACACGTACATGTGAACCTGTTTCTTCTTCACTCGTGCAGAGACCTGAGTCAAAACCAGATCCGGAACATATCAGCAGCTACCTTCACAGGCCTATCAGTGCCATCAACAATGTAAGGGTGTGGTTAGCATATTTCTTACACCATTGCCAAAAGCATTGATCAGTTCAACAGATATGACCAAGGGGTGTGATCAGATTAACATGCACATGCTCAGTGAATGATCGATTCTTTTTCACATGCATTAGACCAACGAGCAGAACTTGATAGTGTGACTGTCTAACTGAACAGCTACCAGTTACAATCCAGTCATGGAACATTAATGTTTCTCTTCACGGCCTGCTTTCATCCCCTGCAGACGGCTGAATAACAATCTCATTCGTACCATACCCAATGGTACATTCTCAGAACTTGGATTCATACAAGTGCTGTACGTCCAATATAAATAATGTGATGTTGCACACCTTAATTTAAGTACGATCACATGACCGACTTAACATTGTACTTGTCATGTGACTTGCACTATTCTATAACTGATCCTGTTATGAGGACCAGTTAATCTGTTTCTATAGCAACCTGGGTGGAAATCCACTGAGATGTGATTGCCAACTTCGATGGTTACCTAGCTTCTTGGATTCCCTTACATCGCTAACAACCGTTACCACGGGCTCCTGCAATTCTCCTCCCACTCTCAGTGGCACTAGTGCAGATACTCTCACTGAGAGTCAGTTACTTTGTGGTAGGTACACGAGTACACCATACATTCTATCTCTCACAAGTTCACTTTGCATTCCTTATCTTGTACTAGACTGCAACCCTCCCTGCGTGAATGGCACGTGTGACCTGCTGGTAGGTGACTGTCGTTGTGAGGATGGCTACATCGGTGGTGACTGTGGTACAGGTATGCAGGCACAAAGTGGGACAATTAAATGGAGCCGGTATGGCACCTAAAGACCCTGAGGTAAACACTGTGCACACATGCACACACAACACAGCTTGTCCACCAGGCACTTATGGTGCAGGATGTGTTGAGAGTTGCAGCTGTGTGTCAAGTCAAGAGTCCTCCCCCTGTGACAATGTCCATGGAACCTGCTACTGCTTGCCCGGATACACAGGGCCTTCATGTGAATCAGGTACAATAATCTGGAACACGGTCATCTGCTCTGTCACAAGCATCAGGTTCTGCCGAGTAATTCTTTAATGTATGTACATATCCACATGTGAGAAATAGATCCGTGTAGTCTCGGAACCAGACTTTGGGTACGAGAGTCTGGTTCCATGCCACCTACACAATCAGAGCATGCAGGATCACACACTTGAAGTCAGCTACCGTCCTCACTCTTACATCAATTTGCAGAGTGTCCTGATGGTTCCTATGGCCAGGACTGCCTGGAGCAGTGTCAGTGCCAGAATGGTGCTTCGTGCGACTTCATCACGGGCATGTGCAACTGTACCATAGGCTGGACAGGAGTGTTCTGCAACATGAGTAAGGAGTGAAACAAGTGGTTGCGGTAGGTTGCTGTAATTTTGTTTGTGTCATTGCTGGAGTTGCTAGTCAGTTTTGAATGCTAGCTGACTGCTCTACACTGAGCACAGATTAGACACACTGTCAGAATGAACAAATACAGCAACATTATATCTTTGCGCTGCTGTACATGTGAATGATGTCATCGATGCATTTTATACCCAATAGCCTAAGTTTCTAAAAGATAGTGCTCTAGACAAGAATAAGAAAGCAGGTTATGGAAAAAATCATAGCTCTAGTGGCTGAAAGTGCAGGCAAGCATCCACAATGTAAGCTTGTGAATTATCTCCGTTGTGTAACCATTCAGATCTAGATTGAGGAAGAAGCCTGGGATGAAGGCTCTCCTGAATATTCTTGCTTGTTTCCATTACAGTGTGTCCACCTGGCCGCTATGGCTTGGGCTGTGTGGAGGAGTGCACATGTGAGACAGGCAACTGTCACCACATCACGGGAGATTGCTCCTGCCCAATTGGATATTTCGGGACCAACTGCAGTCATAGTAAGCAACAATGTGTATATTGTGTTGTGTACGGAGAGTAGCTTACAATACTCAGCTCCACTAATATTTCACTAGACCAGTAGCGCATTTCTTTTCTCTTCAGACTGTACTGGTGCCCCTGACTGTTCTGGCTTGGGCCGAGGACCCTGCTCCCTAGACACCCCGGAGCAAACCTGTGCATCATGCTTCCTGGGACACGTTGGAGAATTGGGAGATGGAAACACTCAATGCATATGTATGGTGGTCTTCACAATCTCATTGTCAATCGCTAGTCCATTGTTTCAGTAAAATTGTCATTGCTCCCTTCTCTCCTCTTTCCAAATGTCCTCCTTCCTCCCTCCCTCCTCTTTCCCTCCCTCGTAGTATGTTCTGGAGCTCCGGACTGTGCATCACTGAACAGATATCCCTGCAGTGAGGTGCCCAACACGTGCGGCAGCTGCTTCCCAAGGCACTTGGGAGCTGCGGGTTTCAGCAACCAACCATGCTTTGGTACAGTAAAGGTTTTATCAAAAGTTTTTCTAAGTTAGTATCACCTGGTATTATCTGCAGACCCCTGTGTGGATGGTCTCATGAACTACAATGAAACTGATGTTGACTGTGGAGGATCACTTTGCCCTCCTTGTGAACTGGGAGATGTGAGTACACACAGTGCAAGCACCTCTTACGCTTACCGGTTCCTCATTCCAAGAAACAGTGATATGGCCTGCGATTTAGATAAGATCATTGCACATTAATTTTTGGCGTATACTAGTATTGCATAAGTGCAGGGGAATACACACTAGCCTCATTCCCAGACTGCCCCACGTGGCCTTGGAATGCGGCTAAGTACACACATCACTTCTTTGTTGATAGTTGGTGTTTAAATTTACTTCTTCCCCAGTCCTGCACATCCTCAGAGGACTGTGGGTCAGCATCGGTATGTCTGGGCGTGTATGTCCACCCTTCTCTGCTGGACTACCCTTTTGATAGCAGGAACACCAATACATGTGGTAAGTGTACATGTCAACCTGTGATGCTGCAGAATTCACTTCAGCTTTAAATTTTATTATAGTATCATAATCACATTCATAATTTTAGTGGCTGAGACGATCCCCGGCAGTCGCATCATTCAAAAGTTCAAGGTAAACTAGACTGAGCACTGCAGCTGTAGCCAGACATTTCTTGTGAACTGCTCCACCTTGTTACCCCAACCCTGTAAGGATTCCCTCTTGGGCCGAGCAAACCCACTACCCAGTGTCAATCCACTGGCTACCAGAAGCATGTTGGAGGAACAAGTCAGCCAGGAGCTGCAGATACAGTTTGAGGTTAGCCTCATTTCCAGGCCCCATTCCAGTTTTTGATCACTTGCAGTATGCAAAATTGGCAATCGAAAACTGGGGGTAGAATGGCCTGGGAACGATGATCAAAACACTGAGTTACTGTTGAGCTTCATAGAATAGGACAGCCATGCAAGCTTGATGATCATGTATTCTGATGCTATGTCACAACAAAACTCTTCCTGTAGATTTTTGGCCAAATTATGTTGATAGAAATTTCAGAATTGGACCAGGCTGTGGGAGACTCCCTATACCAGGCAAGCTGTATACTGAATATATAGATGGTTCGTAGAATCAGTATGCTTACGTCACAATTGTGTACGCTTTACAGACTAAGATCCGGCTGAGTGAGGTTCTGGCAGAGGAGAGAGTGAACGAGATCTTTGAGAGGATGATTGGCAACATGAACAATGGGAAGCTGAAGGGAACTCTCTTGCTGAACAAGGAGGAGAGAAGAGCCCTGTTCAACTTCTGACATGCACACAGCGCAGCATAAGATTAAATGCACAGTCACAGTATACTTTTGCATATCACATAAAGCATGACTGTAGTACATATGATATTGACAACAATGCTACCTGCACACTGTCAATACACAGGGTCCCAGACCACGCATCTGGGAATGTTATGAGTACCATTGAAGCTGCATATGTGTTCACATTTACTTCACTTGTGGTTGGTAAGTTCTTGGAGAGCCTTCCTTTCCTGCAAGAAATGCATTTTGAAGCAACGTTCTAGTCAAAAGAGTGCCAACAGGTTGTGTTGAGGAGTGCACTGAACAGGATCATCACCTTCATTCCAAACTGTGCGGTAGTAATGACGCCTCTCTTCTTCCTTCTCCTTTTGTGGCATGCAGGACTCCAACCTACTGACTTCTCAGTGAAGGGGTCACCTCGACGCAGCTTTCTAGTGAACACAAATGAAGCGCAACATTTCTGAATTAACTAGCCCTTCATGAATGTAAGTTGGTCACCTAGCAAGTAACTTACTTGCTCAGATTTGGTTGTTGGTACGAAACTGAGAGGGATGTACAGCGACGTTTGGGTCTCCCACCTGCAGCAAATGCATATGCACATCACATCATGCAGGCACACATCCACTCTACATACTCTCCTAGCCTCGTTCCCAGGCCTTCTATACCTCCAGTTTTTGATCGCTTGCAGTATTGAAAACTGGAGGCGTAGAAGGCCTGGGAATGAGGCTACACTCTCCCTACCTAGTAGGTTTGATTCCAGTTCAGTGAATGTATTCTCTGCAGTGTTACTGCTTCCGTCTCCACTCTCTGGCATCCCTGGTGAGCTATCATTGCTCTTGGGCTTTTCTCCTTCTCTTGGTGACACACCTTTGGGGGCAGGACTGGTTTCTGAATCACTGAACCTGATTGCACAAGGAGCAACCAGCGAGAGAGAGGATTTACTGTCCACTGGTACAGGGGTTGAAGCTAACTGTGGCCCTTTACCACTGCTGTAGAGAGGGTAGGGTGTCTTAGGAAGAGCAGTTCTGGGGCTTACAGCAGATCTTTTCTGCAGGTCAGATGTCTGTTGAAAATGAACTTGGCGTCCGCTGGTTTTTGAAACATCAATAATGGGTGAAAGTCCTATAGGTGCACCTCGTGGAGGGCATGGTTGGTTGCAACTTGTTCCAAGATTCTGCATTGCCTGCTCAATCTTCTTTTGTGCCTGGTTCAACAGCTCCAGTGCAGGCTGCATAATTATGTTGTTACAGAAGTAGCAGACAGTATAGTAAACCAACCGAGTCTGATAGCCATGGGACGAGGTTGCATAAACCTTTCCACAGCAATATCAAATAACTAATTATTTATCTGACATACCCCAACTACCACAATATGTTGGGTCTGCGTTTCTTGCACTTTGCTCTCGAACCCGGCCACTCTCTCCAGCAGCTGCTGACGCTCCTGCTTCAGATTCAGGTTCTCTTCCTTAAGTACACGGTACTCCTTCCTCGATTCGTCTGCAGAGAGATTTCAGCCCCTCCCTCTTATAATGACGTCATAATATAAAATTGAACACGTGCACAAGTACATCGGTTCAAAGTATAAATCACAGCTGTATTATAAATGGCACTGTCAAGCGAGCAAGTAGAAAAATTCACCCAAGATGGGTACCTGCTCATCGAGGACTTCTACAGCCCCACTGAATGTGACCATCTGCGGGATAGGGCCTTTCAAATTATCGCCGAGGCGGACCTCAGTCAACATCCCGTGATCACATTCAATACGCGGGACAACCAGCAGGCTAATACCGACTACTTCATCACTAGTGGAGACAAGATACGGTATTTCTTCGAAGAGGGTGCAGTGGATGAAAATGGAAAGCTTAAGGTCCCTACTGAGCGAGCTCTCAACAAAATGGGACACGCTTTACATGCCCTGGATTCAGAATTCAAAAAAGCGACAATCAACGAGAGTGTAAAGGGAATTGCTGGGTCACTGGGCTTGAAAAAGCCAACTGTTGTTCAGAGTATGGTCATCTTCAAGCAGCCAAAGTTTGGTGGAGCTGTGAACAGCCATCAGGACTCAACGTTCCTCTACACCACACCCATGACTCTCATAGGGCTCTGGATTGCGTTAGAAGATGCTGATCTTGAAAATGGCTGCCTCTGGTTTGTACCTGGTAGTCACAAGGATGGTATCACCCGGAGGTTGCGAAGGACTACAGAAGGGGGAGCATTGGGCACAACTGTTGAGGGAGAAGCCCCAAGTCAGAAACACGAAGAATTTGTTGCCGTCCCGGTAAAAAAGGGTACTTTGGTGCTCATTCATGGTGAAGTAGTGCACAAGAGTGGTGAAAATGTATCACAAAGGTCACGAAATATCTATACCTTCCACTTGTATGATTCTGTCACTTCAGAGTGGAGTAAGGACAACTGGCTCCAACCCACCGAGAGCCTTCCTTTTACATTGCTGTAGAACCCAGGCTAGTTTGTGTAAGTGAATGTGTATGTACTTAGATGCTATGTATCAAGTTTGAACTTTGTACTTACCTAATGCAGCTGCTAATGACTTGTTGTTTGTCTTCAGTGCAGCCATCATATTCAGCCTCTTGTGACTCCTTTCTCTGGTGTTCTTGCCCTTCAGTTTTCTGCTGTGAGGCTGAAGTACAAGAATATTATGAACTCAAACTAGAGCAGAATCCATATGCATTCTTACCAGCTTTGAATCTCCTTTCTGAGCTTTCTTCTTGGAAGGCATTTCGCCGTACATTCAAAAACTACAAACTTCCAAAATTTGCTGGCAAAAGGTTGCCAAGCAGCCGAAAGAAATTCAATTTTCCCGCACTGTGCTTTGTTATCTGATTGGCCAACTAACTGAGCGAGTGGGCGGGGACGTAATCAACATGGCAGGGACTTTGGAAGCCTATCGAAAGAAAGCTACGTTTGATGTCCATGAGTTGAGAATTCTGCTGGACACGGAGGAAGCAGTTGAATTAAAGTACCAAATATGGGACACACTTGCAAAGGAGCCGCTATTTGCCTCACCCGGACAAGAGCTGTTGGTCGATCAACTGCAAGAGCTCAATTTCAAGCGTGTGAAACGCCTAGCCGAGTATGACTTCCCGTCTCTGGATTCTCCTGCTAAGCAAGTTGCCTTTTTGACAGCACTATACGCTTATGACCTGGGCCTACCCACATTAGCAGGGCTGAACAAAGGAGTGAGTGTTTCATTATCTTAAATCAGCTGTTTTGTGGGTGTGTCTGGTGCTATCATGATTTCAATTTTTGTTTTTCAGCTGTTTGCTGGAACCATTGATGTTGCTGGGTCTTCGAGACACCAAAAATTTTCGGAAGCTGCTCAAACCCTTGAGGTCATAATTTACTAGCCTCGTACCCAGGCCCTCACGCGGAACGCGGAAGAGGGCCTGGTGACACATGGCAAAATTCCCGTATGTGCTCAGTCAGCATAATTGCGTAATCGATTACATTCCTTGGATGCATTCGAAATCACGCGGAAGGTAGCTGTTGGTGATGGCTAAGTAGCAAGTCCTTGCCAAGGAGCGACCAGAGGTGAGTCTTGAAGGCTAGAACAGCGGTTTTATCAAACGGCTACACTTTTCACAGGGTGAAGAATGTAATTACTACGCAGTAATTGGCAATGGACGAACGTGATTCGCCTACCCGAAATCAAGACTGCTGAGCTCAGCACATACGGGAATTTTGCCATGTGTCACCAGGCCCTCTTCCGTGTTCCGCGTGAGGGCCTGGGTACGAGGCTAATAATTTACTGACGCATGCACTTCAACTGCTTGGAATACCATTGTCCTCCAGGCATTCTATATACCTCGTTCCCAGCCCCTCAGAAAAATTAGTGGTCACACTTGTCCTGATTATACATGAAGTCCTTGCCAAGAAGCAGCCAGATGTGAGTCCTGGGAGGCAAGAGTACCTGCTCATTTCAGTGGCTAGTCTTTCATGCATATTTGAAAAAATGTTCAGATACCACAAATTCATGTAATCAAAATCAAGACTGTAGACTAGCCTTGTTCCCAGGCCTTCTACACCTACAGTTTTTGATCGCTTGTAGTATGCAAAAACAGAGGCATACTGCAAGCGATCAAAAACTGGAGGTGTAGAAGGTTCGGGAACGAGGCTATACTGTAGACTCAAGACACACATATGGAAAATGGTTCCAAGTGTGACCAGGCCCTTTTTCTGGTTCCATAGGGGCTGGGAACGAGGCTATGTTTGCAGCATGGAATGGGTTTGCAAAAGGAGAGGAGGCCAGGAAATAAGACTGTTGTGATCCCTTACATTAAACTCACAGATTTTTGGCTGCTTTGCCTTGACCGAGCTCTCACATGGTAGCAACGCAAGAGGAATCAGAACCACGGCAACTTATGACCCAAGCACCCAGGTACGTAATAGTGCAAGATAGTATTCAGCCAAGACAGTAACTCACACTTCCTGTGAATATGGTCCATGTGATCAGCCAAACCTCGCAGTTGGCCATTTTGTCTGGCTCCACAAATGCAGAATTGCATGCAGTCGACCATTTTAGTAGATAAGTAACTACTCCATGGACGCTCAACATTCCTCTATGTGTAGTGAGCTGTGGTACCTCTTTTGCAGGAATTCGTCCTCAACACGCCTGACTTTGAGGCGATGAAGTTCTGGATTGGCAACCTCGGAAAAGTTGCCACCCATGCCGTTGTGTATGCTCAACTGTACACTCCTGATGGGCGGGGTCATGGGATGCACATGTTTGTGGTACCCATTCGTGACCCCAAGACGCTAAAACCCCATCCTGGTGTGTTCGTGGGTGATATGGGTGCAAAGATTGGACTTAATGCTTTTGCAAATGGGTGAGCATACCACTAAAGCCTGAATCTACTGAGTGGTCATGGCAATGAGTACCAAGTGCGGGTCCACTTTGAAGAGGAGGGAGGGAAAGGGGGGGGGGGGGTTGAGTGGAAGGGAAGGGAGAGAAGGGAATGAGGATCTGGGACTGCTAGTCAAAGCAACAAAAAGCTTGGCGATGGCCTGGGAACGAGGCTAAGTCAAATGTGTGTCTATGTTTCTTACCCTATTTTGAGAGCCAGATGTTAACCTACTTGAAGTCCTCCATTCAAACAAATTTTGTTGAATGCTCACCCTGTTTCCACCTAGCTTTGTTCCCATGCCCCAAGTGGTCAAGGGCTGTCTTGTTCCCAGGCACTAGGCTGGCCTGTAATCCCTGTTTGCTGCTGTATACGTACTTCTCTCGTCTTGCAGATTTGTCGCCTTCAACAACTATCGAATCCCCCGAGAGCACCTCTTGAACAAGATTGGAGATGTCAGCCCGGAAGGGATGTACAGCTCACCATATGCAGTAAGCAGGTCCCTTGTGGACTTCTGCTCCCTTGAACTGAATGGATCATGCGCATGTAAATATTCTAATCTGTGATTTGCCTGTAGAAAGCCGAGGAGCGTCATGGTACAGTTCTCGGCAGGCTGTCGGGGGGACGTGTAGGGATCACTGTGATATCAACCACAGTCCTCAGATCTGCCATTTCAATCGCAATCAGGTTTGTGTATCTTCTTTAGGTCAGGTAGACTAGCTACGTACATATTGGTCAAAAAGGAAATTGGAAAGGCAGAAACGTTTGAATGTCCTCAACTTGTAGAATTGGTGTTTCCAACACTGCAGTAAGCCTAACAGCGATGACGTTAGCAGCCTTGCACCCAGTATAACCTATCCCCAAACCTGACGGGGGGAGAGCAAATAATATGACCACATCAAAAACCACTAAAGAAATTAGGTCAGGAATGGAGAGGGGGTCACCCTGGTACTCTCCCTTGCGGGGAAGTATGCAGTGAACTCTCACACTGTAGTCTCTTACCCAGGCTCATAGCTCTTACCTCCTTCCTAACCCCTACCTCTCATGACGCTACCTGTGTACATGCATCATGTTCAGGTACTCTGCTGCCAGGAAGCAGTTCGGTCCAACACCGGATGATGAAGTGCCTATACTGGAATACCAGCTGCAAGTACATAAGCTTCTCCGATCCACACAATTGTTGATGTAGCATTTGTCCACTGCACTTCACCACCCCCTGATATTTGCATGTACTCTCTCTAAATGCAGCAACTGCGTTTACTTCCCTACCTGTCTACTGCCATCGTATTCAGCCAGTTTTCAACCTCGTTCTATGTAGACTTCATGCAGTACTCCATTGCAAAGTTCCTCGGAGGATCCGGAGAGGAACAGGTGTGTGTTGTATACGAAAGCCACTAGATCTATGTAACAAGAAGCAGCATGCACACTCCTCCAGTAGCCTTGTTCCCAGGCCCTGCCTGCATGGGAACAACCTCCCTATGCTATACAGTAATTTATAGGATTAGGGTGTGGTTAGGGCTAGCCTCGTTCCCAGGCCGCGTGGGAACGAGGCTAGGTTAGGGCCAGACTTAGCCTCTCCACCCGGCCAGTACACACGAGCTGGGCGTAGAGGGCCTCAGGCTGGACTGGTATAAATACTGTAGAGGAGCTTCTTGATACATAGTCACATTCATTGTATTATTCTGTACTCTAGTATACTGTGGTATACTGTAGTTTACTGTGGTATACTGTATTGTGGGTTGCTCTTGTCCCATGTAGGCTGAGCTTGGTCGGGAGCTCCATGCCCTCTCGTGTGCAGCAAAGTCCCTGACAGGGTTCGTCGTACGAGATGGGGTGCAGGAATGTAGGGAGGCTTGTGGGGGACACGGTTACCTAGCAGGTTGGGCAGTGGTATCCTCCTAGTGATGAAGTGGACAGACAAACGGATGGAAAGATGACCACACCATGCTTGTGTCCTCACAGCAAACCAGCTGGGCAACCTGAGGAACGACCATGATGCAATGCTGACGATTGAGGGAGACGATAATGTCATTCTGATCCAGACGGCCAACTATCTCCAGGGATGGTTTGCAGCAAAGAAAGCTGGTCAGTGAACCACAAGCTTCTGCCTGTACCAGTAAATGTGACTCTGTGGGTACTGTGCTATAGAGGCGGTGTTGCGATTCCTAGCCATTACTGTTGGTGGGAGGACAAAGCTATGGCTGTAATACATAGATTTACTTAGCATCACTGTGCACTAGTAGTTGTCGTAGCTTTGCGGTGAGGAGCATGAGAATGAGGCTCCTTGCGTGTACCTCTTCTCTACAGGAAAATCAATCTCCTCTCCTCTGGCCAGCATCAATGTTCTAGACAGCTGTCAATCCATCCTCAGGCAAAGGTTCCACCCCAGGGCAGGTGAAAATCTACTGACAATTGAAGGTGAAAGAGCAGACACACCACATCACCATATGTTCTTCAATGGCATGTGTGTATACGTACGTACACTCTGGCTGCACACAACGGTGCTAAAAGTACAACAAGCATGGCCAAGCTCACTCCGGCTCTCCCCACTATTCTTTAGCATCGTCCTATAGTAGGTTCTTCAATAGCTGTATGTATTATGTACTGTATTAGTACAAAGTGCTCATCCTACACCTGCACATATTCCAGCCGTCTGACACCCTGTGCAAGTGATAACTGATTCCATTCCACCAGCAGCTGAGCCCTGTGATACTAGCTGGAGTAACCATGCAGGTGTTCTGTGTCTTGCCTCCGTGTAGATGTTCTGCCAGCCTACCAGTGGCTGCTGTGTTATCTGTGGACCGAGAGCCAGCAGAAGTTCCAGCAAGAGTTGTCCGATGGAAAGGTACATGTGTATGACACTGGACGTTTGTGTGGCCCAAAGATCTTTCTCATTCTGCTTTGTTTCTACAGAGTGAGTTCCAAGCCAGAGAGGACAGTATGGCCTACCACTTGCACGCACTCGCATTGGTGTACGTAGAGGTATGCAAGCACGCACCTTATCCTCATCTCTGATACATCAGATTGGTTGCTATGGCAGGAGTCTGAAGACTAAATTTGGAGCGTGTGGGTATACTATATCTACGTGTGAACAATCTAGCATTCTTGGGCCTTGGAGCAAGGCCGGTGTGGTGTGGCTGCTGTCGTGCAGTTTGGGGTATTGTGGTCTTGTTGGCCTCCCGGGGGGGGGGGGGGGGGGGGGGGGGGGGGGGGGGGGGGGGTCTTGTGGACCCCCTGTGGTCAGGATATAGGTCACATGTGGACAATTTGGTGTAACTGATCTCTGTTTTGCCTTTGTAAACTAACACTGGGCAGCTCATTCATAGTTTTAAGTGGCCCTGTGTAGGAGGCTCTGCAGTTGAGTATGTTTGTCCTCTTTTGCAGCACTTCTTACTGAAGAGGTTCGCTGAGTTTGCCGCCAGTGCTCCAGAAGGGCGGGGCCTGAGGTCTGTCTTGACTAAAGCTGGAAGCTTGTATGCAGTGTGGAGGTTAGAGAGACATGCCGGGACACTCTATCAAGGTATGTCGTGATATGTGCGTGTGCGTTTGTGTGTGCATATGCGTGTGTGTATGTGCATGTGTGTGGTGTTTTAAATGTGTGTGTGTGTGTGTGTGTGTTTGTGTGTGTGTGTGTGTGTGTGTGTGTGTGTGTGTTTGAGCACTTCCTAATATGGAGTACATACATTGTACATACCTGTACAGGTGGCTACTTTACTCATCCAAGTCACTGCAAACTTGTGCGGGACTCCATTCTGGAATGGTGCACCAGGGTAAGTTGCTTCCCCCCTGGACAGGCACACTATAGCTTAACTATACTGCAAGCAATGTAAAGCTGGGCGGGGCCTGGGAACGAGGCTAACTGAGTCCTATTCCCAGATCTCATACGGCTATAGGCCACTCCCATTCTTGTTCTCAGACTGCATGCCAATTTAATGCCCCAGCCTGACACGCAGACCACTCCCACTTTCCATTCCTATTCAGTTCTGTAGGACTAGCTATGATGATACCAATTAATGTCGTCTTAGCTGTGTTTTAATACTAATCACAGGGACATGTTTTATCACAAGTTGTAATCATTACACAAATGTCACATTCACGTACCTTCAGTTAAAGGATGAGGCTGTCTCTCTGGTGGATGTGATAGCGCCCCCGGACCACATCCTGCAATCTCCCATCGGAATGAGCACTGGGGAGGTACACGGGATGAGTGCATGACCATTGTAGTACATGGCATGTGGAATAGCTCCTGTCATTTAGCAACACCCGCTGAATTACTTAATTTGACAGTACCAGACAAGCATTGTGAGTTGGAAGACGATTAGCTAAATGTTTGGCTAAGTACTTACTTACTTGCTCTATGCACTCTGACCAGAAGCCAAGCTTGTGGACATCAAAAAGAGATACCAGGTTCTTCTCCATTCAATGTGCTAGTGAATATTGATGCAATCAATCAAGTCCTGCTGAAATTCCTTGTCTGAATGGGGCGGGGGTGCTGATGTGTAGGTGGCATTAGCCCCCCAGCCACTAAGGATGCCTGTGGCTCTAACCATAGTGTATAGAGTTCCACGTAGTATGGAGTAGCACTGGTTATGGAGTGCTGTGATATCTCCAGTCTTGTTCCCAGTTCTTTCATCTAGTGCGTATATTTCTTCCAGTATAACGGTTGGTTGGGTCTGGGACCAAGACTATGATATCTCCACTTCGGCTGCCATGTTGGACTGTCGTGTCCACCACAAGCAATAGAGCTCCACAAGAATGCTTTCATAACCAATGTGGTGATAATCCTTCATGTCATTATACAAACCGTTTGTCTGTGTGATCCTGGAGAAGCAAAGGTCTTGTGTACTTGCATGTTCACAAGCGAGAGAGAATATGTCCCATTCTTGGAAATATGTTACTCTGGAGATCCCGTATCCTAACTGTGTACATGCATCACGTGCAACAAAGTCATCTTTAGTAATCTCTAGTAATCTTTTCGAGATAGATTGCAAGCTAAGTATACTGATTTGTGATGCTGAAACTGTCCATTGTAAACATGTTCCATTGTGAATGTATCACAAGTACAGATGTCCATGGTATGTGGATGTAGATATAAACATCGTCGTTGACAACTTCTCTCTCCTCAGGTCTACAAGAACCTTTTCCAGGCGGTTGTCACAACTCCCAAGGCCTTAGAGAGACCAAGATGGTGGAGGGAGGTGGGAAAGGTGGAACCAAGAAGCCGGCAAATGGCCCCACCCAGAGCTAAGCTGTGAGCGAAATCCAGGCAGCCAGTTGAGACACCGTCCAGTGGACCACCACTACCTTTGTATTTGCTTTTTGTAAGATGGAAGTCATTGTGTTATTGGAATACCGTGCAACTTTAATATAATATAGTCGATCCTGCTAGACCAATTTCTCTTGCTCGTGAGTATATCCTACATGTACGCTAAATACACTGATCCTCCTCTCTATAATTATAGCATTCTGGTAGTATCCTACAGTCAACTGAGCATTTGATGTGCATCCTATACATACACTGAGTTGATGTAGTAGTCTATATTGCATGTTGCAGACATGAAGACTTGACTCCTACGTGCAACTGTAATATAACCATGTACCAGTCAAAACAACTACTTTGTTTTCGCAGTGAAATTGAGTGGCTAATGTGCACAGTAGCTAGCTATATGTGAGCAAGAAAGATTCATCAAAATAAGCTGGCATAATGGTACTGATAGTAGCTGTCACCCTAGCTCTTCTCATCTGCTGTGGCAGCTGCCATCCACACGGTATATAGCTATAGTCATCTGGAACGTACTGTTACCATTGATTGTAAATGTTATTGCCGTCTATGTAATAATGCTGTACAACTGAGCAGTTATCTGAGTGTCTTAAACCACACAGGCACAACCAGTGCTCCAGAATGTCCAAAAAGCCCACTTCCCCTTCCCAGCAATCCATGTGCAGAAGTACGAATTCGGAGCACACACAATGTATCTCCGTCAGGATTCTACTGGATACCGGATGGAAATGGAGCAGCGGTAGAAGTGTACTGTAAAATGAATAGCAGCAGTTTCTGCAGCATTAAAGGTGACTGGATGAGGGTAGGATACCTCGATATGACGAATGTTTCCCATAGCTGTCCAAGTGGCTTCCAACTTTATAATAGCCCAAGGAGACGTGTGGACCGAAAATTCGACGTGAATTTCATCATTTTCATGCTGGTAGTTGGAGACACACGTATGATAATTCCGGATGTTCGCAAATTACTTATCTTACTTATGCGTATGGTGCTCGGTATCAGAGGGTGTGTGGAAGGGTTACAGCCTACCAGAAGGGCACAACAGATGCCTTCTATAATCACTATTTACACAACACTTCAATTACTTCTGCATACGTAGATGGGGTAAGCATTACCCATGGATCCTTGAAACACCACATCTGGACATTTGCAGCTGCCAATGATGAAATGAGAGCTGACCAGTGGAGGTGCCCTTGCTCTAGGTGTGATCGAAACTTCACCGGACATGAGCCGCCTTCCTACGTTGGAAACGACTATTTCTGTGATTCAGGGACTCCCACTTTCCCCAACCCCAACCAGGCTTACACCACAAACCCCATCTGGGATGGCAGTGGTTGTGGCCCCACCAGTACCTGCTGTAGCTTCAACTCTCCGCCCTGGTTCTGTAAAAAGCTTCCTCAGCCAACTAACGACAACATAGAGTTGAGGGTTTGCAGGGATCAGCTCGGTGGTGATGAAGATATCCACATCAGTCTGATCGAAATTTATATTTCATAAATTTAGAATTGAGTGGAACCTATGTAGCTGGAAAATAAATTAGCTAGGCCACCTTAGTTCGTTGAACCAGGTCCTTTAATATAGATCTGTAGCTATAGGCCGATTATGAATGCCTACAATTTTGCTGACTGATTTTGTATCTAACATGTTTTGGTTAGTCGCTATTGAATGTTAATGAGTGGATACATGCATTTGCCGAAGCGGCTGCATGCATGTGTTTCGGTTGTAGGTGTATTTGTAGCTAGCTAGCTAGCTTATTCACATAGAGCCTCAGTAGACTCTATACCGATAAAACAGACATGCTCAAAAACGGGCAACACATTAATTTTCTTACATGACCGACACTAATATTGTGGGCCAGACTAGCAATTGCATGCATGGAGCCTTCCGCTGATTTACCTGGTATGCACCTGTCTACCAAAACTGGTAGCATCCAAATATGTAATCACTGAGTAAACAATTTGGTGCTGTATATTGTGGCCACTGATACACAGTCAGGTTTCAAATCCTGAAATTTCATGAATTTGATTGTCAAGTTTCAAATCCTGAGTATTCACCTGAAATTTCATGAATTCTTTTACACTTGTAATGAAACAAGTGTAAAAACATATAAAGATGTATGGAGATGTAGGGATAGCAGAACAGCAAGAAAACATGAGATAAAAATTACTTGCATGGGTTATGATTTCAACACTATCAAGTGGAAATGACTCCTGGTAGCAGTGCAACTTGCTGATAACTTTTCAGAATCACATGCTCCAGATCTTACTTTTCGTGCATGACAGCGATCACCATAGTGTAGTATTATAGGCCATTTCTGAATTTATGCGGAACACGGTTTTCCCATACTGGGGATGTCATTATCAAGTTGGTATTTTCTAAAATGAACTTGCTCTGACATAAAAATAAAAGCAAAATGTTGAGTTGAGAAACTAAAAATATGTCAAACTCAATAAATATCTGTCACTGAGAGTTGAAATGCTTCAGTCTGATTTACAGAATCTGTTGTAGATGAATGAGACGTATGTCATGACGGACATCCAGTCGGGGATGTGTAACGCAACCATGTCTTCAACATCCTGGGGTCAAAGGTTATAGCAATGCCAATAATGGTTACATCACGTTTATATAAAATTATAGTTATTACAATAACATAAGTGTCGTGAGAATGTGTTGCGCTCACCAATAAAGATGGGATACCGACATCCTCAGCAGCTTCAAAGGCAACCTTAAAGTTCCTCTCCTGCAGTAGCAATTATAATGAATTTCCATGGTTACCACAACATCTCACAGCCTTTATAGTGAGAAACACAAGGAAAACTGCCTGCAGATACATGTCATTGTCTATCATCAAAATTCTCCACATTCGCGCCATCTGCTCGCCTGTTCCAGTCCACTGGGAACACTTCAACTTTTGAATATGGCACTATTTCCTGCACAAAGTGCATAGCTTGCCTCATTCCCAGGCCCTGCCCATCACGGCCCTGGGAACAAGGCTAGTGCATAGCTTAGTTCCCCTCTACATAGGCCATTCAAAGTTCAGTGTTCCACAACAAACTCAATTGGCCAAGTGAACACAAACATTTTTGAATTAAACTTGTCTGTTTGGGAAAAATATCAAATTTGGGGATTTCCCCCCTAAAGGGCCCCTAAAGTACTGCATATGCAGTTGGGCAACTCACCCTGTTGTTGGGAGTGAGTGTGCTGAACGGAATCTTGTCTGGGATGAAATGGTGCAGCATCGCACAGAAAGCCATTCCATCTGCAAAGCTCTCTCCAAAGTTGTCAATGCTCACATTCTGTTATGGAGGATGTGTGTGTTGCATGTGTGGATTGAGAGAGCAGAAATGGACATCATGTAAAGGGACTGGTTGTGAGTGTGTAGAAGCCGGCAAGGGGAGGCACAAGTTTCAAGCTGATGTGCCTATATAGCTGGGTCAAGTGCCATAATTCATGAGTTTTATTTTCAGGTTCAAAGCAGTTGGAGTGTTCATAATAGAAGGAGCGAGGGAGGGAGGGAGGGAGGGAGGGAGGGAGGGAGGGAGGGAGGGAGGGAGGGAGGGAGGGAGGGAGGGAGGGGAGGGGGGGGGGGAGGAGGGGAGGGAGGGGGGGAGGAGACGGAAGTTGACAGTGTACTGTTCAACTAAGCTGTGATTGCCTTACGTCATAGTCGTCTGTGACTATCTGGCACCATCTCAGCAGAAGAGCCTTCTTTGAACGGCGGTCAAGCCCACCAGCATATGTTTGTGCTCTCTGCAGCTTCCGCTCAGAAGGCTTCGGCTTTTTGGACATTGCTGGTGAGATAGCAGTCATCAAGCTAAGGTCTGCCGTCCTATAAAGTAAAATAGGTTTACTAACTTAAGTCCAGTGAGAAAGGGAAGTAATTCAAACTGCATGTAGGTGAGCTAGTAACCATACCACCTTTGAAATGTCCTGATCCTGGTATCAAATGTCTGGGAATTTGTTGAAACCAAATCCATTATGCAATTGGATACCAACATACACATCCAGATGTGCATGGTATCTTGCTTAGCAAATGTACACACTCTCAGGCATTTTCTAACCATCAGCAAATAAGCTACACATGTAATGTGCGGTTACTGTTGACAAAGTATCTCCACCAAGCACAGCAGAGTGCAAATGAAACTTACCGGGTGCTGCTACCACCGTAGAAGGTGATGGGGCGTGCAGGCCGGCCACCACGATTCTCAACACTCGTTTGATCTTTCTCCTGCTGTTGCATCCTTGAGATGACGTTGGTGAGGTTGACTGTGTCAGCACGACATAGTGACGCAGGCCTCTCCACCCTCCTGTGTTGCCGCAGGGGTACAGGGCTCCTCGTCAGTGGGGAGATAGTGCCCACCCCACCCTCAGTAGTGGTGTCTGAAGATGAGACCTTCTCGGGGATGTCTTGAAGTGAAGACGCTCGCCTGACTTCAACTGAGTTTGGCACATTCAATTTCCCAGGCATGTGCTTGAAGGTGACTTTCTCTGTCCTGACTTGAGGAGTACTTGAAGGAGAAGTCACGGGTGATGGTGTATGCGTGATCGTTGTCATCTGCTGAGAACAGCTGGAGCTTCTTGGTTTCCTGAGATCTTGGTCACAGGTGGATCCACTGAATGAGCCTGATTTGACATAACTGACGGGGGATGTACTTGTCACAGCACCCTTAGCTTGAATCTCTTTGTTTCTAGTAAGGAGTGATAAGTTTGTGGTCTGGAAGGCATGTGAATTTGTGGTTAAAGAGGTAGTCTTTCTGATTGGTGGATGATGCGGGGTCTGGTTCAGAGGCTGGGTTTGGTTCTGATGCTGGGTTGTTGGAATGGAACCGGAACCAGACAGCTCTTTTCGCTCAATCTTTGGTGACCTTACAAGCACTTCTTTGACCTCCTTGCGTGTATTCAGCATGGGGGAGGCACATGGAGACACACTGCTCTTGACCGAGATGATCGACATTTTGGAGCCAGTCTGAACCCCAGGCTTTGCAGAAGCTGAAGAATTAGTGCTTGACGTACTGCTCGGAGAATTGGCTGTGCTAAAAGAAGGAACAACACTTGGCTTGGAAGTGTGAAGCGAGGAAGTGGTTGAAACAGCTTCTCTCATCTGAGGAGGGCTGTTCACTGGTCTCTCCTCTGTCAACGGGTGCCTGGGTTCTCCGCCACTCCACATTACACTCCTCTCTCTCTCCACTATCAGTGACCTACGGTTGTGCTTGGGGCATGAGGTCTGTTGCTTTGAGTCTTCGATTCTCTCCTCAAACAATGCTCTAGTGGCCGCAACTTTCTTCATTGCTGGTGGCGACATAAGACTACTTTCCTTTGGTTTATCGGCACTTGGAACTTTTCGTAACTTGGGTGAAACATCAGGGACTTTCTCGGCACTTGGAACTTTTCGTAACTTGGGTGAAACATCAGGGACTTTCTCGGCACTTGGAACTTTTCGTAACTTGGGTGAAACATCAGGGACTTTCTCGGCACTTGGAACTTTGGGTGAAACATCAGGGACTTTCTCAGCACTTGGAACTTTTCGTAACTTGGGTGAAATATCATCAGCAGGCTTGCTGTTTGCTGGCTTGCTGTTTGCTGATGGCCTTAAAACAACAGTTTCTTTTCTCACCTCATTCTGTTGCTCAAGATCTCCAACTACTGTACTCATTGTTGCAGGCTTACTGGTTACTGACGCTCTTAGCTCCGCAATCTTTTTCCGCACCCTTTCATTCTGTTGCTCAAGATCTCCAACCACTGTACTCTTTGCTGCAGGATTGCTTCTTACCGGTGCTCTTAGCTCTGCAATTTCTTTCTGCAACCTTTCATTCTGTCGCTCAAGATCTCCAACCTCTCTAGTCTTTGCTGAAATCTTGCTGTTTACTGATGCCTTTAGCTCCGCAATTTCATTCCGCAACTTTTCATTCTGTCGCTCAAGATCTCCAACCACTGTAGCCTTAGCTGCAATCTTGCTGCTCACTGATGCCCTTAGCTCTGCAATTTCTTTCTGCAACTGTTCATTCTGTCGCTCAAGATCTCCTGTGACTGTAGCCTTTGCTGCAATCTTGCTGCTTACTGACTTTCTTAGCGCTGCAACTTCCTCTCTCAACTTTTCATTTTGGCGCTCAGCCATTAGGACTGCTGAATTCTTCACTACAAGGGATTTCTTCAAGCTTTCTTTTTCCTCTCTCAAACCCTTAAGCTCTCTTTGCTGCTCTGCAGTTTGCTTCGTGGACTGTTTCTGCACCAAACTGTCTGCAAGTCTTTCCTCTAGACTTTTGATGTTCTCTCTTGCTGCTGCCATTTCTCTCTGAAAGCTCTCTGCCTGCTCGCTCAGACCTGCCTTCTCACTCAGTGCTACCTTCAGTGCTTGCTTCAATAGCTCTACCTCTTGCTGAGCCTGTGAAAATTTCCTAGTTTGTACAGCATTCTTTTGCAACTGATCAATTCTATTCTTAGCCTCTTTGAGTTGCTCTTCCATTTCGTGTTTCTGGTCAGCCAGAGACTTCTTCTCCTCAAGGGCAAGCTTCAGGCAGGTCTGGAGGGTGTGAGTGTCACCTGCAGAGAGACGTCTTGGTGCAAGCCGCGGAGAACTTTTAGGCGATGGGTGTGGGGAAACAGAATCCACAAGCTGCTCTTGCGAGGAATCTGGACCAAGGGTGAAATTTGAACTATGTGATCTCCTTGATCTCTGTCCAGCTGTTTTGTCACTTGGTGATTCATCTGGGTATTTTAATAATGCACTGGAACTGTTACTCCTTCCCCGCTTGAAGAAGTATGAACGCTTGTGTTTCGGATCTGGGTAGGACACAAGGTCCTTTTGCAGCTGCTCTAGCTCCACTTCAAGTGAGGATATCCTGACCTTCAGCTCTAAATTCTCCCGCCTGAATCGCGTGGTGATGTCCTGCTCCTCCAAGAGCCTTTCAAGGGCTAGATTCAAGGTATCACCATTCTTCTGCACAGCAAGTTTGCTCCGTGGAATGTCACTCTCTGGGGTGCAGTTACGAAGCTCAGCATTCACAACCAGCCCAGATCTGGTCTCAAACAACTCTCCCTGGAGTTCCAGCTTCTGCTGCAGGTTGGCAATCTCTCCCTCCCTCTCAGCCAGTTGCGCTTTCAACCATTCAACTTTCCTTGAAAGTTCAACCCCATCTTCTGCCACTTCAACTGACGCCTGTTGTGATAGCTGCCGCCGTAGATTTCCCTTTTCCATCTTTGAGGAGCCCCTGGCTTTCTTCAGCTCCTTTTCCAGGGACTTGTTTTCGTTCTTCAGCTGCTGTTTATCTGAGAGAAGAGTGTCCCTTTCCTTCCTGAAAGAATCAACTGACTTAGACAGCTGGCCAATCTGTTTTGTCAATTCCTTGTTCAATTTATGGACCTTCTTGGGGTCTCCTGATTTCAAATCTTCCACAACTGATTGGGCCTCGCTTCCCGTTTCCTTTATAGCAGCTGTTGTTGTGGGGCTCAAATCACCTGCTTCTATGGAGGACTCCAGGAGTGTCATCCGCTGAAATGGAATGGCAATAAAACTACAATCAAAACTTATCAAAGTTTTAAGTACTTGTTTACTCAGAACGATAAAGGGATAAAATTGCCAGTAACAACATCGATGCCATTGAGCACACATCCCACTCAAGCTTCTTGTCAGTCATTTTGTGATCCAAACTGTATGCTACACGTTCGCCATGCCAACATACACAAACACAAACTAAAGTATATATACACAAGTGTCATGTTTGTAGAAGGAATGATGGTCATACCTGTGCTTCTGGAATTCCTCCCAAACCAGACTTCTTTTTGTGCTTGGAGATTTTCTTTTCGTGTTTAGGGGAACCTTTGGAGAGAACAGAGACACTATAGCTGGTACGTATTATGGAGGCAGAATGGAAACAAAAGCTTATATTCTGCCAGTTGTGTGTTAACAAGCATAGTTACAGTTCCGACATGAAATACAAGGGAAATCACTACAAGGGAAATCATAGAGTTTCCTGTAGAAGTGTTTGTGAACATATTCTATTGGTGAAAATTGCCTTTGATTGCTGTCCTTCCAAAGCAATCGATTTACAGGACAAAAGTATATCTGAGAACGTTTGTTGATCCCACTGTTCTTTGGAGTTTGTCTCAATCCCTTGACCAGTTCTTAAAATGTACCTTGATCATTTGATTCCAATTTTGATCCTGTTCACAATTGGTTCTACAGGCAGCACATATGTGACTACCCTCTTGAAATGTCTCGGTACATAGTGATGGCAAGCATTAGAAACCATCAAATGTGGTTGCAACTGTAGCTAGTCTCAACCTTGTCAGTGCTGTACAGCACTATATAGCCTCGTTCCCAGGCCCCATACGAACAATTTTTCGTACAGGACCTGGGAATGAGGCCAATACAGCACCAGCTGGCCAGCAGCTCTGGCAATAGAAACAAACAGGCATCCATACTTTATAGGCACCTCTTTGTCATAATGATGTTAGCTAGGCTAATAGAATAAGCCACCACAAGAGGGTTTCCAGTAACTCCAGGTATGGTTCTGTGGCTGCCTTCTAGGTAGTATGTAAGCAGTAAACATGTTTAGCAGGTACTTAACACGAAGCCAGTTCAGGACAAACACAAGACAACACCAACACTGCTCTGCAGCACTCACCAACAGCATTACACTAGCCTCGTTCCCAGGCTGTTCCCACCGCCAGTATTCACACTGGAAGCTATGAAATACTGGTGGTGGGAATGGCCTGGGAACGAGGCTAGCATTACACCATGTACAGGTACAGTACAATTGCCACAAGAACAGGATGTGTATACATAAGCTGTGTAGTAAATGTATTCACACCGATTTCTAGTCTCGTTCACAGACAAAGGGTCTGGGCACGAGACTAACTGATTGCCTACTTCATAGTGCACTGCACAATGTTGTTTTTGCAACAACAATGTCACTCCTACCAACACTGTGGAGAAGACGGTTGCAATAGCGGCAATTGCCACATTTAAGTCTTCAACGTGGTGGCATGTTGGAGAATGTAGGCAGGAATACTAGTATAAGTATCCATTACCTAGGCAGCAACGTACAAAAGAGAGGAGTAACATTCCAATGTGTTGCCTAGGTAACAGGGATACAATTACCGAGCTAATGTTTCTTGAAGTGAAATGAAAGGCATTGTGGGGGTGAGTCTGAGCGATACACTCAGATTGTTTCCATTGGCACGAGTACCATAGTCACGCGTTATTAGGCGCAGCTCACTTAGAGGCGCATATTCGCTGTTAGGCGCAGGTTCAACTCTCGTCCCAGGTACTCACTATTAAGTGCTGCAGTCTTCTTTCAGAAACCCTGCCATTTTCGATCCTACGGAGTGGAAAACAGCTTTAATTCAAATTGAAGCACACTTCCTATTCGAGGAATGTTTATATTCGTTATTAGGCGCATCTCGCTTATAGGTGCATGTCGCTTATAGGTGCATATTTCCTTCCTGTGGAGTTATAGGCACATGTGCCTAATAACGCGCGACTATGGTATTACCAGAGCGTAAAGGCATTGACAGAAGTTACACCTGCCTAGACCGCAGAATGATTTTGCTGCTCTGATGCTCTACATTGGCTTCCAGTCTCCCGTCTAGTTTGCCTTGCATCAGCTTGTTTGCATCTTCTTAGCTCTCGTTCCCTTTTACGCTGACGCTGTAGCCTCACATCTGCTCTCCGATCCCGATCATTTTGCAGCCTCCATTGTTTATTTCTTGTTGAATTAGAATTTTGACTTGAATGTGCAATACTAGAATGAAATCTTTATGGTATATGGCCACACACACACGCACGCACACACACACACACACACACAGACATCAACATCCCACTAGTGAGGGTTCTCTCAGGCATCCAAATTGCAGCAGAGCCACAGTAACAAAGGGTGTTCTAAAAATCACATTGTCTGGCTTTCATCAAGACACAATGATCACCATTGAAGGGTTCCCTACCCTTCGTAGACTAGACTACTAGACAATATTCAGACGTTGTTTCGGGAGTGGCTGAACTCGAGCCAAAAGGACAGTTTCTTGTCTTGGCTAGCTAGTTGCTTATCCTAGTCATTCTAGCACTGATATCAAAACACAGGTCCCTACACAGGTCCCTACCAGCTGATAAAGCCAAGTAGCAGAAAATTGCCGCAACTTGAGGACATACCAGATCAAAGAAAGAATGCCAAACACAATTGTCAGGGGACAAAAGCATGAGCTACAATTACAGATACAATGCACCAGCTACTGAACAATCACATGATCTGATGAGAAAATATATCCAGCTTTGCTGATCTTTCTCAGACAGAAAATGCCTACACACGTCTGGCAGATATAGGTAAGTATATAGTGCTGTCTGGCCTGTCTCAGTGAGTGTGCACATGTGTAAGCACAGAGGTTGTTACCAGAACAGCACGTCTATAGTTACATGCTCTTTCTCTCTGCTCTAGCTAAAACACATGTCTGGCAGATAGCCTCGTTCCCAGGCCTACCCCAACTGCAAATAAGTTTAAATACTGGTCGTTCATCGTCCAGTCGGCTAGGTTCGAACACTCCATGGCTAGTCGAGACTCCAGACGCTCTACACGGCTTCATCTTGATCCAGAAGCTGCTGAAATGACTAAGGGCCCCCCTACGTCCACCTCACGTCCATCTGACGTCACTCTTGTGATGAATGATACTGGGCCTTCCCCATTTTTCGCTGCTCTTCCGCATCCGTGTATTATTGTCAATGCAAACCGAAGAACAGAAAACGGGGTAGGCCTGGGAACGAGGCTATCTGGCAGATACGTATGCTGCAGTACTGCCTCACCTTCATCACGGGAGCCCCAGCGGAGGAGAGATCCTTTGGTTCGCTTTTTTGATTTGCCTAGGAGGGAGGGAATTAAAAAGAAGCAACAGCATTTTCATTGACTCACACTACACAGCAACTTCCATGTTAGCTGCAATGCACACAAAAACGTCTACCATCCCACCTTCATCTCTGGACTAACCTCACTCCCAGACCAATCAAGAGGGAGGAGAATGGTCTGGGAATTAGACCCTATGCCTTACAGGAGAACCATAATCTTAACAGACGGAATGAAATAAAATAAGCCGTCAACTCACTTTGGTTTCTTGTCCCACTGGCAAGTTTCCCGCTCCCAGCTTCATTCTTTCTTGGCTCATCCCCATCTGCACCGTCCCTGTCGTCCTTCCATCCCACACTCCCCTTCCCAGGCAGGGCCGGAATCAAGAGGTGTGGGGAAAGTGCTAACTCCCTCTCCTCTTTTTTGTTCAAGTCGGAGGATCCATTTGTCTCCTCTGTCCTGCAGCCGTCCAGAAGCACAGGACTTGGACCCAAGTCCATGTCAAGTTGTTTTGTTAGGAGGTGATATCTGTCGGAAGAATGTGGGTTGAATGAGTCAGCGGGTTAGTGGCAGCCATTGCTGGTATTACATATCCTGGCATAATGATAGGTGCCTGTTAAGTTAAGTTTGTTATTAGTATCCCATTTATCCATTTATCTGTGGATTCGATTTTTCTCTGTCGGCATACCAATACATCATAACTGAGCCTTGTTGTGATTTGAAGCTGAGTACAAATGGTTTCATTGAATAATAATCATGTCACACACAATATTTGGGAGCCACACACATACTCTGTTGTTCACATTCACAGCATGAAACACATTCTCTGGTAATGGGATTAAAGGCAACCAGACTCCCGACTCCCAGGAAACCAAATCTACTTGTATGAAGGGTTGCAAGTAATGTTTTGTTGCCCTGTGTTGCTAAGTGACTTCCACTTTGGGACATTCCTAATCAGATCTGTCTATGGGTTGAGGACCTTACGACTGTGGTACCGTAGAGAGTCAACCCACTGTTCTTACTATGTCTTGAGACTGGGTAGGTAAACACACGCTAAACAACACGGCATACTTCACTACAAGAGTCGATTCATTCCATAGTAAAGGATGTGTGTTGTGGATGACAGGACACAGGTAGATTCAATGATGCACTAATTGAGAGAACAATGAGATCTTATTTCACAAAGGTGCCTCAGTAATAACCTGACTGCTTCCACAACCCAACTTGGACAAAGTTCCTTGTAACGTTGCTATGGTTTCATTATCCACATACCCTAGTCGTGCGTTATTAGGCGCAGCTCACCAATAGGTGCATATTCACTGTTAGGCGCAGGTTTGACTCTAGGATCGAAAATGGCTGGAAGAAGACTTCAACGCAGAGTGGAAAAAGCTATAATTCGAAATGAAGCGCACTTCCTATTCATGTCATTCTTAAATTAAGAGCATCTCGCCTATAGGTGCATATTTCCTTCCTGTGGAAATATAGAGTGCATGCCCCTAATAACACAAGACTACGGTAACCTGGTTCCAATATTTGCTATACACATAAACTGGTTCCAATACTTGCTATATACACATAACCTGGTTGCTATAACAACATAACCAGGTTCAAATACTTGCTATACACATAACCTCACTCCAATAATTGCTGTACTCATACCTGGTCCCAATACTTGCTGTAGCAATACTTGCTATATATATACACTCATGGTTCCAATACTTGCTATACACTTGTCACAAAGAAAGAAGATGCCAAGGCTGTTAAGATAGCTTGGGGCACATAGTATATAGTATGCCAGATAGATAACATTCCTATATCCCTGTCACTAGGTGGAAACCTATACTGTTAGGAATGGTGATAGCCGAAATCTATACACTGAAACATGAGCTGCTGGTCAACCACAAACCGGCACTCTGCATGAGCTCAAGAAGCTGGTAGAACTGGCCTCTACTGTTTCCAAAGACAACTGATACTGAAAGACTATAGTGCTGTTTGTTGCCATGGCAACCTGTGGACAGCTGCAAGGTAAGTATAGTGCTGTCTGCTTGGCCTGTGTGTGTGTGTAAGCACAGAGGTGACAGCATGTCAATAGCAACCACCTAGCTACATGCTCTCTCTCTCTGCTAGCCCAGTAGCTAGGGCGTCTAGGGCACTGGATACACCCAAAAACCATACCTTGTAGCTCACTGAACATTTACTGCAGCTAACAAAGGAAAGTGTATTTGCACCACTTATTAAGAGTGCAGAGGATATGCAACACTTGCGGTTTACTGAGAAGAACGGAAATTTACTGAGAAGAAAGTTTACTGAGACGAACAGAAGTTACTGAGGAAATGCATGCATACTCTATCTATCCTCTTAGTTTGCTGACATGCCTTCCCTTCCTGTCACATGATGGGTGCTAGGGCTGTTGCTGGCTTGATGCCGAATTGGGAGAGGGGATATCCTGAGTGAATGTGCTACAGAAGCTTGGTAATCTTGTCTTGGAATTCAATTTGGAGAAGCAACTAGCAGACATTCTTGTAATCAATTTCACTTACCAGGATTCCAAAGGTTAAACAAACTGCCATCTGGGATATTTATTTCTTCAGGAAAATACTGTGCTTAGCTATATCCTTATCGCAAGTGCCAGCTAGGCATATATTATGAACACTCTACCAAAGTGAGACTTTCCAGTCAAAACAAGCACATGAGACAAAATCTCTCTGACATACGTACCATCACATGGTATTCTGACACAGTCACATGATTTTCTTGTGACAGTCCCTCTGGACTTAGCCAGTGTACAGACAGCATGGTATGCAATGACACATAATCAAATTCAGGTGTCCCTCTCTGCTGGGAACTGTAACACACTCAACTCATTCCGGCTTCTCTTTTGCCAACAGTCAAGCAGTGAGTCTCAACTGCAACCACACTATTTTAATCCCCCCATGGGCACACTGATATGTGGAGCTTCCTCAGGGCATTCATTACATTCACATATTGTCAGGAACCTGCTACTAGTCCTCTCCTTCTCCCTCCTCTCTCGTCTTGGAACCCCACTTCCATTCCACCCCCCTCCCCTCCCTTCCACCCGTCCCCAAAGCCCCCTTCCATCCATTCCCTAAGCCCCTTCCTCTCAAAAATGTGTGATTCTACTTGCTAGGAACAACAGGACTGTGGGAGGGGAGTAACCGACAACTCAATCCAAGACACAAACTCAAACCAGATCACGATACAGCTGCACAGACATCATTAGCTTGTGATGCTATGCAACGTATTGTTTGCATGTCCCCCATCCTCCTCCCTCCCTCCCGGACTGTCCGCTCTTCCAGCTAAGCTATTCACTCTAGGACTGGTGAGCAAGGAGACATGAGAGCCAAATTCAAGTGCTGTGATATGTGGGTGTGTATATGACGAGCTACAAATTTTTAATTATTAGTCCAGAGGGTGTAGTGTAAATATCCAGTTTGTGTAGGTGGTTTGCACAGCGTAGACTTCCTAGGTTGTACTGTATACAAGCACACCCAATACCATACTCAGCACATTGCTAATGTGGTATTAAGAGTGATGGATTCAAATTAGACAAATTTCAAATCAGCCCTTTGGTGGTCTTCTGCGGCTTTTCAAGTCTCCTTTGACCCAAGTGTTAACTAAAGAGGATTGACAGGCATCTCTATTGCTCTGAGGGGGTAGCACTTGGCCTACAATAGCCAATTTGTTCCAATGGTGTCACAAATATGTATCTGAAAGGAAGGTCAATTTAAAAGCATTCAAACTTTCAACTCAATAAATACAGTAGATAATTATATACTCCAAAATGTCACAACATTCGAGATGCAATTGCCGCTCTTACAAATAGTATTGCAAACAATCATTCTACCAGGAAACCTGGAGATAAACAGCTCGGCCTTCTCCACAGAGTTTGTAGGAGTGACTGTGTTATTGCAAATGATGACATAACTATGATGGGATGTCCAGAATTAAGCACGTTGTGTATGGCACAAAGGGACGTCCCTTTACGCAGGGCAACCGTGACTGGGCATTTCAACATCACTCTATAATATGCCCTCAAAGGTCTACTGGGCTATGAAAAAAGAAGAGTTGAGTAGGTATAAGTGCCCTAGGGAGTCTCTAACCTTGGGTCTGTGAGCAAGCATTGCTATGACTATGAAGCATGGTATGGAATTCTCTGGAATGGTAGGAATGGTTCAATGTAGAGGTTCTCTTTCCTCCTTGAGTGATCAGTTCCAACATTCGAGAGTAATCGAACAGACCAAGTGGAATGGCATCTCATATGCATCCCAGATGGTACCAAGTGGAGTGGCATATGTGCATATGTACCACAGATATACTAGATGGTACCAGGTACAGTGGAATGGCATGTGCATATGCATCACAGATGGTGTACCAATTGGAGTGGAGTACGTGCGCTGCATATGCCTCACAGATGCCAGGTACCATGTATGGTGGAATGGCATGTGCATTATCATGAACTCTTGGCATTATGCATAACGCATCATAGCTGCACACAATTCCTACTTGGGTACAGGTGCAGGTATAGAGGATTCACTGATATGCTTTGCAGGATCTTGTCTGTGTCTGTTCCAAATCGGCTTGTACACTAAACGTTACACATGCTTCGATGCATTATATATTCATGATAATAATGAATACTAGTTCCTCACCCTGGGCCAGAAAAGTCGTATGCGTCAGGCAGGGTAGTCTGCTTTGCCTCACTCACGACTGTGCGCTTCCACGTCGACGGGGATCACCCCTCAAAGGAGAAATAAACAGACGTCACGGTCGAAGTTGCACCCGGCGACAGTCAACTTGGTTTGAGCTCAGTTTGTAATAGATCTCATTGTGAGTATAAACTACTACGTTTATACTGGACTAGTGGCATAAGTGTTGACAATAGAAGTCGGAAGACAAAGAAAGACAGAGGATTATGCGGGGGGCATCGGCACTGCTTTTATACGGCTTGCTTATCTGCGCTTCCTGTTACGAACGCGAGAGCAATGTGGAGGGCACTAATTGGAGTGCAGTGATCAGCAGCTGGGAGAATGTGGATAAAGTTCTCCAGCAAGCTATCCAGAATAAAACCTTCCCAGGTAAGCTGCTTCTTGGTAGCAATTTTATAGTGTTGTGATGCTTATGCGGTCAGATTGCCATATTATCTATGGATTAGCATCATTGGAAGGGGGCGGGGCTGAGTTTGCAGATTTTAACCCCTCAGGCTGTGTGGCTGCGGTTGGTGGCAAGGAAGGCTTACTCTACCTGTCCACCCCGGGAAACTTCACCTATGGGGAGCTTGCTCCCGTTTCACAGTCCAACCCACCCATGACCAACACTGTAAGTCAGTAGCCCCGGTCTGGGAATGCGTCTATTTTGCACACCAGTATTCGCAACTGTGCAACTTTCCTGCACAGACTTTGTTTGATCTTGCAAGTCTCACCAAGGTTCTTGCAACCACAACAGCAGCAATGATTCTCTACCAAAGAGGACAGCTGGATCTAGGTATGAGCCAGAACAGACCAATTTAGAGTTTAAGTTAGCCTCGTTCCCAGGCCTACCCCATTTTTTTTCTGTTCTTTGGTTTGCGTTGACGGATGCAGAAGAGCGGTGCAGCGATCTTTGCCCCGCTCTTCCGCATCCGTGTATTATTGTCAATGCAAACCGAACAACAGAAAGAACGGGGAACGAGGCTAAGTTTAAGTCCTTACTATCGTTCCTCCTTCTTGTGTGTAGATATGAAAGTGAGTGACCCTTCATTGCTGGGGGTGGGGTTTGCAACAAACGGGAAGGAAAGCATCGTCGTGAGGAACCTACTTCTGCACAATGCCGGCTTCCCCCCTGACCCCAATCCTAACTACTGTAAGTAATTTTGGTAGGTGCTTTTTGTTACTATAGGTAACTTACTAAATGGAAACCCAGGGGAAACCCTGTGCCTTTTCCACTGATAGTTAGCCTACAGTATCAAATTTATGTAAACAACAAATTCTGCTTGCATGATGAAAGAAAACAGAGCCATATGCACATATGCAATAAACACCTTAAACAAATTTTGTCTGTGTAACCTTTGCACAGTATGGCACTGAAGACTGAGTGGTGTATTCTGAAGTGCAACGTATTAGGGTATCCCGAGTTCGGCTGTCCACAGATCGACGGCTAGCTGTCACCCTGCTGAGTATTTACATTCCGTTGTTAGGGTATCCAAGTTCGGCTGTCCACAGGTAGCTATCACCCTGATGAGTATTTTCATTGTTAGGGTATCCTGAATTCAGCTGTCCATAGACGGCTAGCTATCACCCTGCTGAGTATTTACATTCTATTGTTAGGGTATCCTGAGTTCGGCTGTCCACAGACGGCTAGCTATCACCCTGATGAGTATTTTCATTGTTAGGGTATCCTGAATTCAGCTGTCCATAGACGGCTAGCTATCACCCTGCTGAGTATTTACATTCTATTGTTAGGGTATCCTGAGTTCGGCTGTCCACAGACGGCTAGCTATCACCCTGATGAGTATTTTCATTGTTAGGGTATCCTGAATTCAGCTGTCCATAGACGGCAAGCTGTAACCCTGCTGAGTATTTTCATTCCATTGTTAGGGTATCCTGAGTTCGGCTGTCCACAGACGGCAAGCTGTAACCTTGCTGAGTAGTTTCATTCTGTTGTTACGTAGAAGCTCAGCTCAGCTGTCCACAGACAGCTGAGCTAGCTATCACCCTGCTGAGTATTTACATTCCATTGTTAGGGTATCCTGAGTTCGGCTGTCCACAGACAGCTAACTATCACCCTGCTGAGGACTTCAGTTGCCAAGAGAAGATCTATTTATCGTTGCTGAACCAAGTGAGCCCCACCCTCAGCAAAATGAAGTGTTTTAGGGATCGCATGGTGATATACGTGTAGCTACTTGGCAACACATTATGAAAATATGTTGTCCTGGTGTAGCATTCAGGGAACATTCTTTGTGTAACATTCTTGGTGTAACATTCAGGGAATGCAGCCACCAGACAATTCCGTATATGTCAGGGAATATTTCTAGACATTGTACGTGTACACACATTCCCTTGTACAGACATGAGCTCTTTCGTAGAGCTTTGTAGCAAATATAGTGATCCACACCACACCACATCACATGACAGAAAAAGAGCTTACTAGCAGATAATGTTCCATTACTGGAGGAGTGTAACAGGTCATGAACCACGTTGCTAGGTGTGCTGGACTTGTGCAAAGTTGTCAAGGAGGGTAAAAGCCAATTAGATGTGGCATATGTCGGATAGACCATGCCCACTCGGAGGATAAACACAGTGTCCTCCACTCCCTAGCGTCATTCCCAAGACCCCACCCAGCTTTTCGTCGCTTGCAGTACGTACCACGTTGTTTCGTGCAACCGAAAGCGGCGCACAGGCCTGGGAACGAGGCTATCCACTCCCTTGGCTATCCAGTTGCTTGGCTGTGTCCTGGATGAACTGTAAGAGGAAGCTATTTCCTCCTCATGAATGTGGTACACCCTATACATAAGCTAACGTGTTTCAATATTCAAAGTATCATATCGTATGGTGTATCATGGTCGTAGTAGTACACACGTTGCATGAATCCCATTCTCCCACAGACTCTGCAGAACCCTCCTGGCAGCACGTATGTGTACTCTGACCTCAGTATGATCACCATGATGCACGTTGTGGGAGTACTGGCAAGGTATGTGTACTCTGACCTCAGTATGATCACCATGATGCATGTTGTGGGAACACTGGCAAGGTAAAGCCCTGTTTAGTTCCGTAGTTAACACTATCAAAAACTACAAAAAGTGAGCCAATTACATATTTTGATGTCAGTTGTCACATTAGTTACTCCATTGCATTAGTCTCGTTCCCAGGCTCTTGTGCGGGGGAGCCTGGGAACGAGGCTGTACAAACATAGTTCCAGTGCTGTTGTCAGGGACTTAATTGTCTGTTAACCGTGACATCTTGCTCAGGGACCTGGGCTACGTGATGCTGTCAGATCTTAACATCCAGTGTGTGCACAGAGACTCAGCAGGGACAGCCAAGGCAGTCAAATACTATAGCCAGTGTTACTATGAGGCATTTGTGAGGGTGCATGTCCTGCGCTACCTGGGTTTGAACAGCACCAGCTTTCTGCCCCCTCCCTCCCTATGGAAGAGGTGTGCACCCACATGGAATGACTCCACTTACAGGCATGAAGTCATGCAGGTGTGTGTGTGTGTATGTGTATGGTATATGTGTGTTTGTGCATGCGTGTGCATGTGTGTGTGTGTGTGTGTGTGTGTGTGTGTGTGTGTGTGTGTGTGTGTGTGTGTGTGTGTGTGTGTGTGTGTGTGTGTGTGTGTGTGTGTGTGTGTAGTAATTATGATCACTAATGTGTACATTATTATAATTAGTCACTACTGTTACGAGATTTGCCGCTTCCTGCAAATCATGCAGTCTTAATTACCCATCACACAAGCAATCGCTCTGTCAGCCAGTCTAGCTGCCAGTCCGAAAAACACTTCAATGAGGTCAGAGGTCAATTTTAGTTTTAGGGACTCATCAAACAATGTACATAATCTTTTTGGTCAAGGCAGTTCTTTTCGCCATTATTTACGGCTACTTCTTATTACTTATTGAAATCTTGTTTCAAATTCACATGTGATAGTTAGCATATCACCAACTGCACTGAGGTACAACACACACAGAGTGCAGGGTAAGTAATCCATGAATACACTCAAGTTAAACTAAACCAAGTTCAACTACTTACCAAGTTGCAGTTCTAAGAAGTTGTAGTTGATTTCCTGATTACCTGATTTGTACCTCTTTCCTCTTTACAAATACTCACCTCCTCCATCCATTCCTCTGCTCCGTCAAACTGTATTGCTTCACTTACGTACACACACACACACACACACACACACACACACACACACACACACACACACACACACACACACACATACACGTGCACACACACATGCATCTTAGGGTGTGGTTTCAGATGGAAATTCCTACGCCATGGGAGGCATTGCAGGACATGCAGGTAAGACCAGTTACTACGTACACATCTCACTTGTCTGCTAGCCTCTGCCCAGATTTTATCTTGCAGCCGTGGATTTTTCTCCATGGCTGTGAGCTGGACGGAGGCCTGGGAATGAGGCTGGTTTCAATGCATGTTTCTGCACTGAATCTCAATCTACTTCTGCTTGCTCCAAAGGTCTCTTCAGCACCGTAGGAGATATGTTTGTTTTACTACACCAACTGATGTTCACTGGACCTAGTGACCCCTGGATCAACAGCTCCACCCTGCACACCTTCACAACTGTAAAAATTGTGTCACATTCCGAATCCAATAAGCAATAAATTCATTCCATTCCCAATTCGTCACATTCTCCAATCTCATACTCTCATTCCCAATCCTGTACCTTCCTCATTCCCAGTTCCACAATCTGGTATCCTGGGAATGAGTCCTTATATTGGTAATCTTCACTGCAGGTGTACAACATCTCACAGTCCACACGGGCACTTGGATGGGACACAAACAACGTCCAGAATGGGTAACTGATCAATATGTAGCGTGATGTGGCCCAGACCCACATGATGAGAAGGTTATGTAGCCTAGTAACGAGGACGATGTGATTGACCACTTTACAAGTTGCAATTGTCTTCTCTCTTTACCAGGCTATGTGGTAGCCTCTCCCAAACTACGTACACCCACACAGGGTAAGAACAAGCACAGTCCTCGTGCCCATGCAGGCTGTTCCTACATCTAGTTTTAGTCCATTAGGTTTGGGCGGTAGTAATGTGCAGGAACCTATAGTTCCCATTCCCATGCTAGCAGCACGGACCGGGGTTTATCTGATGGTTTAGCCCACTCTGGCCTTAATATCAGCTTCTACTAGTGTGTACCAGAGATTAGGCCACACAGTCTTCTCAGTGCATCCTTCATCAGTGATTGATGGTCTAATGTCTCTGCTAGGTACACAGGCACTCAGGTGTGCAACGATCCACAGCGAGGAGTGATCACCATCCTACTTACAAACCGCTGCTACAAGAATGACACTCGTGAATCTAAGATCCAGATTGCAGAGGCTAGAAGGCAGTTCAATACAGCCGTGACAGAAGCCATAGGCAAATGGGACTATGGTCTACCTTGAGATTCACTCCGCAAGATGTCTGCACAGTATACTGTTTTAGCTACTGGATACTACTTGCTAAATGTCTTCTGCATACTTTCATACTTGTAACGCAGTATTCATTTTAGCTACATGTACACCTACTCAGTTTCCTGGATGCAAACCTTCAATTCCCTGATACTGTCAATCAGAGGCAACACTCAGCATCCAGACCAAGCCAAGTGGTGGTAGGGTAAACTCAATTTCAGAAACGCCTCAGGTCTTATGGACCTGAACTGAGCTGAGCAAGTCTTAAGATTAAAATGCCCCAAAAACATATACACCTCCATCGAAAAAATGCCTCATTTTGAAAAATGCCTGAACTCAAAACCTAATTCTAAGCATTATGGAAGGAAGGGCTCCTACTTTGGGCGGTACCCACTGGGAATTGACCTAATGTTCCATGATGCGTTCACAACTGCACTCCTGGTAGTATGGGCAGACTTACTTTTCAGAATGACATCTCAGGTCTCATTGGGGGGGGGGGGGGGGGGGGGGGGGGGCAGTCACGAGTTATCGGGGTAATATGTAATAGAAGTACAGGAAAAAAATTATTGTTTTCAACTCCAAGTTTAGGCATTTCAAGACCTTCCATGCACTAAAAAATGTCTGCACGGTATGTACCGATTCCAACATTAGTGTTGCTTTCGTGTTTCTTCAATCATGTCTCACTGAATTTACCTATGCTGTAGATCTGCATTAAATCGGTGTCCTATTAAACTGCAAGAATGACTAGTATTGCAAGATACATGTCATTGCCTATATATTGTTACCCCTGAGGGATTTACCTTGGCTAGCAAGGGCCTGGAGAACGCAAGAGCCTAGGTCTCTTGGACACGTCTGCCAATAGCTTCAGGGCACCACGTACTAGATCTACGTACCATGACAGCATTGCGATGAAGAACTTAGAAAATGTGATGTACAGTAGCCAGCAATGTACATGTGGCAATATGCAATACACAGGTACAGATAGTCACATGAGTTATTAGTGGTACAGAAGTACAGAGAAAAACTCTGCAAACTTTTAGTGTGTTAGTTGCACGGTAGTAGGAGCAGTGGAAAACAGAGTGATATTTTCAAAGTTTATTTTGCCCATCAAGTGGTTGGTGTTGTCTGTCGCAGGTTCGCATCTTCCTCCCTGCCGGTACTCCGGCGTGGGTTGGGGCTCGGTTTGGGGCTAATCCCCTCGCTGCTACTGCTGCCACTTCTGGAGTGTGTCTTGAAGTATGCATCGAGGAGTCCGTTGGTGAGGTGGGCACGGGGTGACGCATGTCGCGGCTTGCTGTTGTCTCTTCTCGGTGAATTTTCGGCACTGTGGCTGCTCTTGATGAGAGGACTCTGGTTGGCAGCATCACTGAGCTTCCTCTGGCACAGAGGGCTGGGGTCAGGAGAGCCCTCAGGACTTTGTGACAATACTCCACTGGTTGTATCTGTGCTGTTGTATTCTGTGAAGTCAAGGAAGCTGAATCTGTGTGTGGGTGTGAAAGGTGGTGGGTGTGAAAGGTGTGTGTGTGTGTGAGGAGTGTGAGTGTGTGAGGGTGTTTGTAGAGGCATGGCTAGTGTGTGTCTGGCTCACCGCTCATCCATAAGTTGATCAGTGTTTTCAAAAGCTGGGTTCTCCCAGGAATCACTCTGGATCGCAGCTAGCTCCTCGTCAGACAACTGCAAGAGAATATACACGCAATCATAGCGTTATGCTGGTATATCTGACTCAAAAACGTTAGTAGTTGTCATGCAATGGGTGGGGCCCAGCAGGCACAAACTGGTGATCTTGCAGGCACTTGGCAATCTGGCAATCCAGCAGACAGGCTTGAACCTAGTATCAGTTTAAGTGTACAATAGTTATAATGGCTGCAAGTCCTGACGTATGTACTGTGTGTGGTGGGGATAGTGGCCTTTATCACACATGACTTGACACTATGCACACGATCAGAATTTTTTGCTATGACATTCCTTATGCACATGCACAACTACACACTGGACGCTCTTTCAGCAGCTAGAGGAGATGTGTGGTTGAGATAAGCAATTACAATCTCCTTACCAGTGGGTTTTCAATCTTGTAGGCCCAATAGATATCCTCGTATGTCAGGCTGGTCAAGGCTCTCCTGTCCTTCGCATCCTTCTTGGTCTGTGCAGCAAAGTCACTAATGGCAGATTCGAGTTCCTGTGGAGAAGAGGGAGTGTAGTGCGGTGTGTGTGTGTGTGGTATATGTATGTGTGTGCGGGGCCGGAGGGAAATTAAAATTAATGGTGTGCACTCATCAAACTGGATTCTTATCAAAATGGTACATACCAAGAGAAATTCTTGCTGTTAAATACAACATCAATGCAAAAGGTATTCCTACCTCGTCAAACTGGAATTCATTGTGAGCTCTGATCACATCAGGAACCGAATCGCTCAGGTCTCTGTGCCCTGCAGGAGATGTGCACTGGTAAGTCAACTTGCACATCACAAAAGAGTCATGCTGTACTGAACTGAGAGCCAGTCAGATGTGTAGAATACACTTGTACCTTGTAGACAGTCCACAAGTACACCGGAGTAGTCAGGCAGGTGGACGTTGAGTACCTGTGTGTTCCCTTCATAGCTGAACGTCAGTGCTACCGTGTCCTTCACTGGGTCCTGGGGGATTAAGACAAGGAAATTGATCCCAATATCGTCTACATAGCCTTGTTCCCAGGCTTCCGCCCAGATTTTATCTCGCAGCCGCGGAGAGATAAATTATGGGCGGAGGCCTGGGAACGAGGCTATCGTTTATCTATGTCAATGCAATCTGGTCTTCTTCCTACAACCGTGTTATTTTGTAACGTATGCTCACATGCTTCCATTGGACGAGGGTGTCAATGTCCCAGCACAAGTTCTTCTTCTTCTTATGAAACAGGAACATGACCTGTGTTGACAGAATGCCTTTAAAGATGCTACAGCTCCCTCCCTCTCCTCCGTTCTCCCTTTCCTCTCTGCTTTCTTCCCTGCCTACACCTGCCCCCACACCATCTTCTTCTTACCCTATACTTGGAGACCCCCACAAGGCCATTGTCCTTGGTGTCCACGTTTGTGGACGAGAAAAACTCCATGCCAAATAATTCCAATGAAGACCACAACTTCACAAACCAGCACTTGGCATCTTTAGCTGTGTGTATGTACGATGAAGTTACGAATGTCAACCGGAGCATTGGTATACAATGTACGTATGTAGTGTGGTACATGCACATCTGAGTGTATGCGTTCACCCTAACCTGACAGTCCCTTGAGTGACACGTGTTCGGCACATATTTGCTTTGAAATTGCCTACAGAAGGGAGAACATATTTTTTCACTAGACTTACAGTTACATGCATGTGCCGTGTGCGTGTTGATATCCAACATACAATCGCTGACCTTTACTTTGCATTTGGGAGGAGCAATGAGATTTTTGATCTGAACGAGAAACTCAGGACTGTACCTGAAGGACAGAGATCTAACTTGTAACACAACACCTCTGATATTGACTTGAAGCATAATTCCTTCCACCTCCTCCCCCCTCACCTGTGTGTCACATAGTCCCCCTTAGTGATCTGACAGAGAATTGCCGAGAGCCTAACCATGTCATTCTGAGAGCACAGAAATTCTCCAGCAAGATACGTGGCCCTGGAATACAAAAATATTGTCTTTGTTCATTTCCCCTGTAAGACTACTGGATCGCTCTATACTACTATCAGGAGTGTATGATAAATAAAAGCAGGTTATGTGCAGCAATAGAATTACTGCGTTTTTGACCGCAGTTGTTTTCATCTCTTGTGAAAGTTTTCATTGCATATGCCATCATGCGAAGCAGAACCTAGCCTCATTCTCAGGCCATGCATTGTTTGAGGAGAAATTGTTTGTCTTCCTACGAATGGCCTGGGAATGAAGCTAAGCAGAACCATGACGTAGCTTCACATACCTTGCTTGCTTGTAGAGCATTTCAACATTTGCTGATCCTCTGCAATTGCAAACAGAACAAATGACAACCTTACTGACACGAGCAGTTCAATTGATGTTCGGTGAGTACCTCTCCTTGTCCATGTGGTAGTAAAATCTGTACATCAGAATCAGCTCATCCTGTTCTGTAACTTCCTGTTGTGAATGACACCACAAGTTCAACATACGTATAGCCTCGTTCCCAGACCTGCCACGTTCCCAGGCCTGCCACGTTCCCAGGCCTGCTGCGTTCCCAGGCCTGCTGCATTCCCAGGCCTGCCGCATTCCCAGGCCTGCCTCATTCCCAGGCCTTCCCACACAGCTTCTGTGGCCAATTGCTGGTGTGGAGGCCTGGAAATAATGCTAGCTGCAGGTTCAGATACCGTACCATAGTCCTGTTTCATTCCCATGTATGCATGGGATGAGATTGGTATATACCGTGCCACTCAGAAGACAATCATTAAGGCCACATTCCCATACCAGGAATGAGTTTGGTACCATACCGATCAGAGGTGGGTGGTAATGTATGCAGTCTTATACAAATCAAGGGTATGGGAATGAGATTAGGTTTACTGCACCTGTTCTGCCAGTGTTTTGTTGGGGTCAAGCCATGGGGTGTCCAATCGGATTTGATGCTTCTTGGAGATTTGTCTGAATGAAAGAATCATCAATTATAATGCAGAGGAAGGTGTGATTGTGTGCACTCCTGCACGCAACGTACTTCTTCACTTTGTGGCTGCGTTTCTTGAAGTGGATACCACTGGCACTGCCTGGCCTCTGTGAGGATGATATACATAAGATTGGGATATCGATCCTACAGATATGAATCATTAAACTCCCCCACTGCTAAAACAAACAAATTATATGTTTATATTGCACCTGTTCTGGCAGTGTTTTGGTCATTAACTCCCCCAAGCCATGGGGTGGAAAGTTATTGAACTCCTCCACTGTTAAAGTAAACTTTGGATGCTATAATTATGATGGAGTTTATAGTCCAGAATGGTCGCCAATTCTAATTAGAGGTATGACTGGGTGTAAGAGTTCGTTTGGGGAGAGGGGTTAAGAACTTATTGAGGGAAAGAGGGTTAAGAGCTTATTGAGGGAGAGAGGGGTTAAGAACTTATTGAGGGGGAGATGGGTTAAGAGCTTATCGAGGGGGAGAGGAGTTAAGAACTTATTGAGGGAGAGAGGGGTAAAGGCATGGAAGGTGCAGCTGCGCAGGTACACAGTTGACTCACCCTTCGCCTCATGCTTGGTGAGAGAGGAGGAGGGCTGTCTTTGGCACCAAGATCCTTTGCCGACATGCTGCCTAGTTTGCCCCGGCTGCTTGTGGCAGATTTGCGGGTAAGACTGGGAGCTAGGTGTGTGTGTGTGTGTGTGTGTGTGTGTGTGTGTGTGTGTGTGTGTGTGTGTGTGTGTGTGTGTGTGTTTGGGGGGGGGGGGGGGGGGGGGGGGGGAACAAGTGTGTTTGTGGAAATGTGTTTATACAGGTGCTTTTTGCTCAACGTCCCATCAGTACAGTGTAACTCCATACATGTACTGCACTCACAAGCAGTGTCCACACGCTTTGCCATGGTCTTTGCAGGATGGCTATGTGAAAGAGAGAACAGCAGACGCTTGCAAACTGTAGTAGTGATAGGGGATATTAATATTCCTATACATAACTCCACTCCTTATAACGCTCCTCATTTGAGCTAATGAGCTGCTAATTAAGAAGAACTGACGTACTGTTTTGTGACGGCATAGTCTCCTGCGACAACCAGTGAAAGCTCCTCCTGAATTAGAATGTGGATTGTGCATACATAATTCAAATCTCTGTTTTGTGACGGCTTAATTTGTTATAAATTTATAGTTTAATTACAGGGTGCTCCAGTCTCATCTGGCTGCACAAGTCCTTGAGCAGCTCCTCCACCTGGAGAGAGAAGAGGCGAACTCAGTGCTTGGATCTGTTGAGCACTGACTCAGTCCTGAGAACTGATGCTGCTAAGCTGTGGAATAAAGTATACGTATTCACGATGTGTTGTTCCTTACCGTCAGTGTTTCGTCCACTCTCACAAGCTTTGAAGAAGCATCAAGAAACCTGCACATGGTGGTAGATGGTCTTGGTTGGTCAAAATGTGACTGGCTGTAGCATACATGGAATATGGAAGTACAGTCAAACCTCCGAACAAAGGACACTTTGGGAACAATATAAATTCAAGTCTTTTGTCCTTTGTAGAGAGGTTGTCCTCTTCTCGGAGGTTCAAAATGTATTAGAACCATAGGCAAACCAATTATTTGGGACCTTGAAAAGCGTCCTTTGTAGAGAGGTTTATTATAATGTGTCCCTATCTCGGAGGGTCCACTATCGGAGGTTTGACTGTATCACACAATGCATTTCCATGTGCATCTGCCTATAACAACTTGGTGAGTGCCACTTGTACAGCTGAGCTAGAACTCTGAAACTGAGATCGTTGAAATTTGGAGAGTGAAAAAGCAGTTTTTTCCGATACCAGTTAATCAGCTGCCCAGTACGTGCTCATGCCAGGGAGTGGCTGATGTAGCAATCAGAGGGCGTGGCTGGTGTGGCAGTCAGAGGGCGTGGCTGATGTAAGAGCATAACACCACCTGCCTAATTTGATTATAAATGGGCAGATTTCAAAGGGTGAACTAAATTCACAACTGGCTGTACATATTCATCCTCATTTCCTTCTGCCTCTCAAGATGGCATGTTGCTGAGCTGAATCAACAGTGCACCATGCAATGAATACACAAAGTGTAATCCTGACAGTTATACAGATACGTCATCTGAGCATTGGGAGAATGATTTTTCATGTTGACCTCATTATCTGACACCATAGCTAGTTAGTCAGTGCCAGAGACACCCTGTGTTTTTTCCTATTGGGTTCTTCGGTAGAAATTTCCACCACATGCATAATATTATGGTATTTGAATAATGGGCTAAGATGCTCATGATGAGCTAATTTTGTGACAATTGCTGTACTACTGCCTGACAAAAGAGTGATTACCATCAATTCCTGGCTAAGTCATTTAGTCAACTCCCCGATACTGATACATGCCCATCGATGGAGTTTCATTACAATGTCAATCTCCGGCCGGCCGTGCATGCATGGTAACCAAACAATTGGTATATTGACGAAACGTTATCACTCTGAATCACGTAGGTACCAAATGAAGGCCTTATAAGATCCACATAATGGTATTTTGGTATAAATTTGTGTGTGTTCCTGCTGGGGAAACTTGGTCAGAAAATATAATCACGAGCTGAAGTTACTGATTGGTCATTGATAATAAATAATCACATGAGGGGATGAATATGCTACCGTGACAACTGGATGCCAAAACTACATCATGCAGTTGCAATACCCAAGATATGCATAAGTTAATGGATGGCCGTGGGCTCTTACAGTATACTTACCGATTTTGCTTACTGGCTTTGACTTTGAATATGAATTTGAAATAATTATAAGAGCAACACACGTTGGCCATAATGCCATTTTCACGGGTTAAATCCAATTGTGAAAATGATGGGCGCCCAAGGGCCTTCACTATGTATACAATTACCTATTGCCTTAGAAAGGAGCTCCTAGTGTAACAGCTGCATAAATGCCCGACTTCACTGGCCAGCTGCTGTGTCATGTGGTACGTGCCATGTGCTGGCTGAGTGGGCATACAGTGAATGTACTTCTGCCCACAAGTGGGCAATTTCCTGCTGATGTTGCAGCATGCTGCACGATGTTGTTATCAGTCTTGCACATACCTTACTCTGAGGCACCTCTTCTTGGCTTTGAACTCAAGAACTGCCCCACTCCTCAAACGAGCAAGACCAATCTGTTTTCTCAGCGATAACCATTGCTACAGCAATGATGCAGAGGGGGAGAAGAAGAGAATCGTGAAGTTGAGCAGGATGACTAGGAAATGAAGATGACATGGGAATGAGGCTGGATGATTTAGAATGAGACTGGGAATGAGGCTGGATGACCAACGAAATGACCTGGGAATAGAATGAGATCAACTTCTACCTTCTGTTCTGGCCAGTACAGGGAGTAATCTTCTATCGGGTTTTTCAGTTCTCCTTTGATCTGCTCGTACACCTCTTTGCAGAGGTTGCCTGCAGTCTGTAGCCTGGACACCTGTACATGTTTGTGTTTGAGACAGATGACTGTATCAGGTATAGTTCTGGGGGTTTCCCCCTCTGTGATTGGGTATACTCCTTTCTGCCATGTCTTACTAGTATTACAATAGGAAAAAAGTGTTGGGGTACGTTTTCAAATTTCCACTGCACTGAAGTGGAAAAGAATGTAGTACAGTGATCAAGGGAGGGGGGATCGACTCACGGGCTATTCTTTTCCGCCGAAAAAAGTGTACCACCTATAAGCTTTTCCCACCATATAGCATGAAGTTTATCCATATAGTCCGGAAATAATTATGTTCCTAACTTCCTGTAGTCCAACTTTGCAAAACCTGGTTCCATCATGCCCCAGAGTGTACTCAGCTAGCCTCGTTCCCAGGCTCCTCCCCAGCTTTTTGTCGCATACTGTATGTGACAAAAAGCTGGGGAGGAGCCTTGGAACGAGGCTATACTCAGCTTCCTTGCATTGTTGTTGCACTGAAACTTGATACATGCCATGGAAAAAGTGGGCCACAGGCATTGTTGTTGTTGATAAATACTACACCGTCATATGAATAATTTGAAGCCAAAAATGTTTACAAAATTTTAACATTGGTAGAAAGGCTTGGGAGCCTGTAACACTGCCTGTGATTAGAATATACTCTATACTAGCTCTGCCTCCATGCAAAAGGGCAGCATGCAGAGGAGGTTTGAAACAACACAAAGAATCAATGTCTGCTACATTACTATACGTAGCTGATGGAATCTGAGACCACTGGCCCAGAATTAGAGTGTCTTGTAAAACGTAGCATTGATAGGTGCACTGTCAATTTATTATTGGTACTGCATGGATGCCGTACAGACTGGCTGGAGATATGGGAAGATCAGTATTGAACTCTAAGGGAACAATATAGTCGTGAGCTAATTGGTACACAATGAACAGTACGTCCTGTCCTACTGATCAATTTCACTTGCTAAACTGTGATGAACAACCATGAGACAGAGAAGAATCTTATTCAGTCAGTGCCTCTGGTATAACCGGACTGGCTTCTAAGGTACGTAAGGGAGGGAGTATCTGCTTGTCTGGACACATTTCCGGACATGACCTCCAGTACATGTTCAACCATAAGATTGTTGGCTAACAGGTGTCCATTCACACCAAAAAACGTACAAGATATTTGTACGCTTGTTATTTTCCAATTTTTCAAGCTTTATCAATCTATCTGCATACGCCAGCTACGCCCATTTCTGAGCAGCTACGCTTTCGCGTTTGCTGCTGGCATAGTTTAGGTTAGCGCACCTCACGTGAAGGCTCACCTGTAAATTGAGCCTCCTATCTCGCAGGGAAGGGCTACCGTCTGGCTCGTACCCCACAGTAACGCAGAGACTCATCTTCGTAGCTGCGATTTACGGTACTTCGTGGCAAACACGATATTATGAACAGTGGGCGGATCTCCGGCCACGTGAGGAAACGGAAATATTGACCGGAAATGGTCCAAGGACGGTTTGCGGTGTTTTCTGGAGGGCTAGCTAGCTAGCTAGCTAGCGTTACCAATTTGAGACAGCGGAGCGGAGAAAGGTAAACTTGTGTATGGAGCATAGCGGATTATGAGCGTTGGGTATGATTACAGACCGATTTTATCAGCTGACCGTGGGATAAAACTGATCATTTTTCAACAAAATTATCCTGAATAATTTTTGCAGGTATACTCCGGCTGCCCCAGTTAGATGTAAAATTAATGGGTTTAGTTTTCCCTCCAAGCTAATCCTTTCAGCTGAAGGGTGCCCAAGGAGAGGAGGCACTTGACCTGTGAAGCAACAGGTCCAATGTGAATAGCTACTCCCTGTATGTTATGACTAGCAGTACCAACTGCGACTGTATTTGTAATGAAACACGACTCTTGACCCTCTTCCATCTTCTTGTGACAGGCTCTTCATGATGGCGGCCGTTAGGATGCAACGTACCGAGTTCTTCTGCCCCTCGGATCGGGAACTGGCACTGAGAGGACAGTAAGTATGGGCAGTAAATGTGGCTGGAGACTGCAGTGTTGAATGGCAGTAAGAATAGCTATCGGTGGTGGGGTGGGAGGATGGACTGAGTGTCATTTTTGGACGACTGTTCGTACTTGTGAAGGTCGACATTGTCTGGCACTGGCGTACGTACAGGCTGAACACACGTGCAAAATGCACTCCAACGGTTTATAAACCTGATGCTTGACGGACTTACCTCGCAAGCATGTTCGATTGATATCACTGCCCGCATGTGGGACGCACACACAGTTCAGGGCTCCCCATACAAGCTTGACAAGATGTCAGAAATGCTGCAGAATTGGTGGCGCTGGTGAAAGTGCTCTGCATGGCCATTGGTAGTTTATTTGTGGTGGCCAGCCACTCTCATACTGCCGTAAACTGCAGACCATAATCCCTTCCTGGAGTTGTTCACAAGTGTAGTTCCTGTCCACAGGTGTTACAAACCCTGGCTGTATAGTGTGGTTTGGGGTAGCCTCCTTTTAGCAACTCAATCAAGTGTTAGCCTCGTTCCCAGGAGCCTGGGAACGAGACTAATCAAGCGTAAGAATGTGGAAAGGCAGAAACGTTTCTGTTTGCCTGCACTAATACATACTACTCTAACATCCCCCCACCATGCCCCCTAACTTAATTATCAAGGCATGGTAATGAACATTCCCAAGCCCAGCCCAGCTTTTTGCCAAAAAGCTGGGTGGAGCCTCAGAATTATGCTATGTTTTGGGTGTGACCAGCACTTGTCCAACTTGTCTGGCAGTGGACAGTTCAGAGTTTAGTCATTGCCTCTTTATGAAGTGACATATTAGCATACCAAATCCAATGGAATGCAATTAGGGCCAAGGTGCTACCAGTATACACATGAAGCCACAGAGGTGAGTGGAGCCTGGCATCCTGTTCTATAGCCTCATTCCCAGAAACCGGGGCCTGGCAACTTGCGAGTTCAAACTTCCTTCTGCTGCCAGAGAGTTGGCAGTACCAATCAAATTCAGGACGTTGTCACATGAAAATAGTAAAACCCAATTGCACCATGCGTTGAAACATTGCAGTCATGCCCATTCATCACAGTAGTCAATCGCTCGATCGCGCCAGTGTAGGCGCTCTGCATGATGATATTTGTTTGTTCGACTTTTGCTGGACTTTCGTAGCAGAACCTGCAGCAAACATTTGCTTCCACAAGCAGGAAAGGACGGTTTATCAGCAGGTGGAAGTATCTCATGCACTAATCCGATATTCACTGCTTGATTGAGGTAGTGCAATTGCCGTGACGTTCCATCCATAGACAGTTGAACTCGTGGAAGTTGCCAGGCCGTTTCTTCGTTTTGAGGGTTTTGCAGCTTTCTAAAAGCCATTCACCAGAGCTACTCCTGCAGGAAATATTGCTATAGCCTCGAACCCAGGCGTGGGTTTGAGGCCAATACTGCTACTGCAGGGCTACCCCACGGTTGCCCTGTGACTGGGTACCATTTGTTGTACTATCCCTTCACGTAACAGATACATAACTGTGAGAGATTAAGTCCCCTGCCTTTATTATGAGTATTATTGGAGTAATCAGAATGAGATATTAGCCCATTACAGAGGCACTGATTGTAGTTGGTGAGGGATTGCTGGTGAAACGTTGTAACTGGTGAAGTTGGTGTTAAATCATTCCCTGAGCTAGGGGAAAGCCTTCTGTTCCATTGTGATGTCTCTATCACCGTAAGGAATAACTGATCATTGTCTGCCAGATGTCCGTATTATAATATTGTTATGAGAAATCACTCAACTCTCATAGTAGTACTTTGTAACATGTGACCCCAATGTGTATCATGCTCTTTAACTTTTCAAACCTAATACTGTCCCTCCCGACCAATCTTCCTCCTCTCCGTCCAGGATCAGGACAGGGTGGTCTACGGTGGCTGCTCGCAAGAGCCTCAAACTGTCAGATGCGGCACTCACTCCCGATGAGAGGAAGAAGATTTATGAGGTCCTGGACCGAGTTGATGCACATGAGAAGATTGAGAAGCTTAGGATCGGGTAGGCTGCAGTGTGTAATGATCATGTGGCATCATAGAAGAAGGTAGCCTCATTCCCAGGCCTCCCACGCAGCCTGGGAACGAGGCTAAGAAGAAGGGAGACCTCAGTTGCATGTTAGCGAAGATTACTCAAGGAAATAACTCAACCATCATCATGTGGAGATTGATGGTGTCCTTGCTCTGTGAGGTATAGTATATAGATGGATCATCACTGAACTCGGAGTGAAGCTTGGTGTGTAGGAATTCACCTCTCACTAGCTACATCAGGGTGGGAACGAGGCTACTTCTTTGTTGATTGCAGATTAATTTTGGCACACTCCTTCTCAGACTGAAGATAATGAAGTACAAGCAGCTGTCCAACAATGCGCGTGGGGATGGCACCGCCTCCTGCAGGGTGTGCGGCTATGACTTTACTAACCAGTGGTCCCGGAAACCAATGAAGATGCACTTCTGCGAGGAGTGTGGGAAGGTATGCATGTCTTTGACACTCTCCAACCTGCTGTGTAACTATTGTTGTGCCACTAACAATGACTTAGCCCTCTTTCCCTCCTTCCCTTCCCTCTTTCCCTCCCTCCCCTCCCTCCTTCCCTCCCTCTTTCCCTCCCCTCCCTCCCTCCCTCCCTCCCTCCCTCCCCTCCCTCCCTCCCTCCCTCCCTCCCTCCCTCCCTCCTCCCTCCCCTCCGCTCCCTCCCTCCGTTCCTCCCAGGCGGTTTGTTATCGCTGTAAATCGAACTACCATTGTCAGTCTGGGAAGACGCAGCTGCTGTGTAGAATCTGTTTTGAGGAAAGAGAAGTGAGTGTTTTGGTCAACATGTACTCTCCATCATCATACTCACTCTTAGCTTTGATCATTCCTTAGCAACCAGGTCTTCATACCTTAGCAACCAGGTCTTCATACCTTAGCAACCAGGTCTTCATACCTTAGCAACCAGGTCTTCTGTTGAAGCCATGCACTCTGCCTGGACATGTCCCACAATTCTCTGCTGTCAGTAGTACTCAACATTATACTTTGTCTTCCGCTCGTCTGCCCAGAGATAATATAATGGTAGCTTGTTGGTAAGAGCACCTGATTGGTATCCAGAGGTCTTGGGTTCAAAGTTCAAATCCCAGTTGGCTTTTTTACTCTCTACCTATTAAAACTGATTGTACAGTGTCACATAACTGAGGCTAAACGGAATGATGTCTGAGATGTCGAGTTTTGGTAGACGGAAGTGATTTGCTAATGGAGCAGATCATTTGAAGCCACCTTCAGTATGCAGTCACACACACACACACAGCACACACACACAGCACACACACACACAGCACACACACACACAGCACACACACACACAGCACACACACACACAGCACACACACACACACACACACACACACACACACACACACACACACACACACACACACACACACACACACACACACACACACACACACACACACACACACAAATGAATGAAGCCACCTGTAAATTGTTTGTGGAAGCCCTTGGCATGTACTTCAAGTGGTTACTAAATAACCAAGGGCAAAGTACACTTTGGTTTCAGACCAGACCACAAAGTGCACATTAGAAGCCCATGCTACAATAAGTGGGTGATAAATGACAGTGGTGTGCTGCTGCCCCCCCCCCCCCCCCCCCCCCCCCCCCACCTAGCAAGAACCCTGTAACTCTCCCCCATTGCTCCTTCCCCTGCTTTCCCTCTTTCTGCACTCCCCCACTCTCCCCTGCTGTCCCTCTCTCTCTCTCTCTTTCTGCTCTCACCCACTCTCCACTGCTGTCCCTCGCAGTTCCTCTTCCCTCCTCTCCCACTCTCCCCTGCCGTCCCTCTCTCCCCCTCTCTGCTCTCACCCACTCTACCCTGCTGTCCTTCTTCCCTCCTTTCCCTCTCTCTACTCTCCCTGTTGTCCCTCTTCCCTCCCATCCCTCTCTCTACTCTCCTCTGCTATCCCTCTCTCCCTTCTCTTCTTTGTTCTCTCCCTCCCTGCTCCATGTGGGTTTACACTTTGTACCCACCTCACATCCTTCCCTTTGGTCTTTCAATGAGTATTTCCCCTCCATTTTCCCCTTTTCTCTTTGCAGCTGTGGAAGAGGAGTGGAGCATGGCTGAGTAACGCTCTCCCGGTGATAAACATTCCTGAGGATGAGCTTGAGCGATTCCAGCGGCAGCAACACCAACAGGTGTGTGTGTGTGTGTGTTTGTGTGTGTATGTGTGTGTGTTTGTGTGTGTGTGTGTGTGTGTGTGTGTGAGTTTATGCATGTAAGTAACACAGTTTCTTGAAGTCAAAAAGCTTTGAAGCAGTCTGTCCATGCCGTTACCATTGTTGTATGTCCTTCCCACTTTAGGCCACTCACAAGGTTGCTGTTGGAAGACGTAAGTTCACACAATCAGATTTTCTGGGTCATTTCCTACACTCACACTTACATGTGTTTTCTGCATGTGCAATGTCTGAATGCCATGTCAGGGCACACGGTTACAGTTAGTATTTAGCAATAGGTTTAGACCAATCAATTTCTTCCACTGTGTTTGTCGTTTGTCTTCCTCTGCAGAGGATGGTGCCTCCACAGAGTTTGTTGCCCTCTCCCAACTTGATATAGAGGACAGTGATGATGGGGATGATGACGAATCCTCCTTTCGTGGGTCCCATTCTAGCATCAACTTCAGTTCCTCGAGTGTTCCCCCCTCGCACGAGGGGTCTCCCTTCCACAAGAGGGTCTTCAAGACAGCACACGATGACCTCACCTCTGCCGCAATGGGTTTCCGAAGAACCCAGTCAGACGCCGGACGCCCAAGGGCAGACAGTGACAGCTTGACCACTGCACCTCGAAGCCGTCTCACACGAAAAGGAGCAATGTCAGGCTCGCAGAGAAAGGATTTACAGCGGTCTCGTGAAAAGATGATTGAGAGGCGAACTCTGTCCTTGGAAAGAAGTCGGAACAGACGAGAAAGATCAACGTCTCCATTGTTAATTCGTCGTTCCCACACCCCCTCCCCTCCTTCTAGCCGTGCATCAAACTCACCACCCCGCCCCTTGTCAGTCACCAGTGGGGAAGACTTGGCTCAACCTCTCATAATCAAACAACAGGTGTCGTCCTTCCCCAATCCACCTGTGATCACCATCCGGCGACCCTCAACTCCTGTCAATCCTCATCTTTCAAGAGATGACCGCTCTGGTAAGGTCACTCCTCAACCTCTGCTTGAGAGGGATGACCTCTCCTCTGATGTTGGTCCCGAATCTTACCGTGTGAGAGACTTTGCTGGTATGGATGACCTCCATGCTGATAAGAAAAAAACCATGGGGTGGTACGGCAATGAACCTACCAATGAACAGCAGGAGAAACCTCGTGAAGGTATCATCGATCGCGGAAGGCCTCCTGTATCAACCCAGCCACAGGCTCCGGAATCTCCAAAGCATGCTCCTTTTTGGTCCGCCAAACCAGAGAATGATGTTGAGGCTAGTGACACACGTCCAGAGGGCCCAACACACTCCCCACGAACCGGAAAGCACAAGCCCATCCGCACACCACAAAAGCAAACACCAGAGGACGAGTTTAAGAAGGTGAAAGTGGGAAGCTCTGTATCGCACAAATACTCGGGGGGCAAGCCACCTTCCAAAGCAGATAAAGCCACTTCTCCAGCCTCAAAACCAGCTACAGCCACTCCTCCGTCTTCCAAGCCAGATAAACCCGTTTCTCCAGCACATTCTATTTCAGATGAATTCAAGAAAGTTGTGATTCCTTCTTCTGATTCCGCTATAGCAGACGCAGATGAGTTTAGGAAAGTAAAATCTGGGCAGCCAGAAGAGGGAGCCCAAACACACAAATTGGCAGATATAGGAAAGCAAGACAGTGTTACTTCTACTGCCTCCGAAACCAGCATTGGGAAACCTCAAGTTGGAGCATTGAGCTCTGTTGACTCGCGGTCCAGCGTGGATTCTGTTCCCACAGTGGAGTTACAACCTTCAGTTGAACCGCAACCCCCAGCTGAACCGCAGTACAAGTGGAAGCGTAAGGGTGCCCGGAGGGTCACAAAGTCACAGGGGACGAGACCAACTGTTGAAGCCACGGATGACTTTGAAATTGTTGACATGGGATCGGAAGTTTTCCATCATAGGGCAAGATCAGGAGCAATATCCAAACCGCACTCTTCGGAGGGTAGTATGCCAAGGCCAGGGGAGTTTCGAAAGGTCAAATCTCCAGTGCCTGTCAAGCCTAAAGATGGTGGGCTTTTGGAGAGGGAGCAATTTAGCAGACCAAGGTCCTACTCCGGAGGGGGATCCAGCCTGGAGCGACGTGGAGGGAAGAGGCGTGCCGAGAAAACCTTGTCCGGTGTGACAGTCGCCTCGGAGCATGGTGAGCATCCTGATCGGAGTTCACAGTGAACACAACCGACAAAAACTGGAACCAAATGTGGAATTCAAATGAGTATTTCAATTCTCTTGTGCATGTATTATAGTTGTGACGTTTTTATAATCGATGACTCCGTTATTAAGAGGGGCGGGGCTAACCGGTAATGCAGTTCCTCAGGTGCTCTTTTGCTAGCAAAATTTTGCTGCTAGCTATCATATTGCGACCGAAGCAATTTTATATTATTTTATGACATGCATGCAAACAATGTTTCGTTTGCACAGGAGTATACGGATCCATAATCCTCAGTCTGGAATACTCTGTGCGAGACTCCCTGCTGGCAGTGACTGTGCACAACTGTAAGGTAAGGTCTCATGCACATACACACTGCATGCATCCTGCGTCACCGAAACAACGTGAACCTTACCACAGATGCCTGCAAATGTGTAGTAATTTACGATTCAAAAGTGCATGTTCGTGATCGCACCGGTGAGCCTACGCGGAAATCGATCACTGTACATGTAAGTGGAAACTGTTTTCCATTGGACACTACATGCTCCACTTGTAACAGTCGTACTACATCAGAAAAGAATCTAAATTCCAGTCTAGACTAGCCTTCAACCGCGACACAACTCATGTTCCAAACTTTCATGCCATCGAAGTGGGCGGGGCTGCTAACCGTTAACCATCTTCACACACAGGGGCTCAAAGGTGTGGATTCCAATGGTCTCTCAGACCCGTATGTCAAACTGTTTTTGATCCCTGGACACAAAAAGGTACTTTTTAAAACTCAAATGGTTTGGTTTGCTAGCTGTTAGAGTGCTTTACTGTGGTACATTTCGTCCCTCTCTAGAACCATTTCAAGACATCCATCGTACGCAAGAGTCTCAACCCCGAGTACCATGAGTCATTCACGCTGCAAGGAATCACCCAAGATATGTTGGAGAAGAAGTCACTGGGGTATGCATACAATAGAGTCTTGTTAACTTGCTCAGCAATATTCAATAGCAATTGGATCTCGGACATAGACGGTACTTTGCAAGAAATATTATTTTCCAATGTTTCGATTACAGTCTGGTAATGAAGAAGATTACCAGACTGTAATCGAAATGTTGCAAAACAAAATTTCTTGCAAACTACCGTCTATGTCTGAGATCCAATGATTGTTATAGAATGCAGATGATGACCACTGCAGCAGAAGAGTGGTGAGACAGTATGGCACACCCCTAGCCTCGTTCCCAGGCCGTTTTGGGAGGGAGAAATGCCCTTGAGGAAAGTAGTCATTGGGAGATGTGCATGCATGCAGGCCTCACCACACCCCCTCTACACACCTGCAAACTGCACACACATGCACTCAAACACATATGCACACACACACACACACACACACACACACACACACACACACACACACACACACACACACAGTATAATTGTGATGGACCACGATGACTTTGGTAGTGATGAACCACTGGGTGCTGCTAGAGTTCCCCTCTATGAGGCCACAGGCCTGGATGGGACACACCTCAGGAAATTGCTGGCAGACCTCCGTAGCGTACGGGTATGTTTGCATGTGTATGTGATATATGTGCATGACTTGTGGATCTGTGTACACACACACCCACATATCAGCTCCTCAATTACAAGGTCCATCTTCCTATATATGATTGTCAATCACAGTATGAAAACTCTCTCTCTTTCTCACACACACACACAACATTCTGTAGTTTCCCTTGGAAGGTGCAGAGAGTGAGGAGAAGGGCCGCATCCTCCTCACCATCTCCTACTCTGCACAGGACCACACCCTCACCATTGGTATTGGCAAAGCTCTGGACCTCCCAGCCGTTGATTCCAGTGGACTTGCTGACCCCTACATCAGATGGTATACAACTCTTGTGGCAATTTGTTACGTAAAGAGCTACAGGTATACACTGGCCTCATTCCCATGACGTCTCCCACTCCGTTTTTAGCCCCATATGTGACATTTGAACCCCAAGGTCACATATGCGGCTAAAAACAGAGCGGGAGATGGCCTGGGAATGAGGCTAGGTATACACACTAGCTATTCAAAGTTTATGGCTGGAGCCTAATTGCTTAATTGGTCTGTATTACATACATACCAGTTTGCTTTGCAACATTAACCCCCCCCCCCCCCCCCCCCCCCCCCCCCCCCCCCCCCCCCCCCCCCCCCACGGACTCACCATAGTTTCCTGGAAGCCAGAACCTACTGTATGAAGCAGAGAACTAAGACCTGTGCTCGAAATCTCAACCCAATATTCAATGAGGTGAGATACACACAACCTGGTTAATTTCCTAGCTACTACCGTCCATGCATTTCACAGAATTTCCTGTAGTTGTACATGTATCACAGCAGATGAACTGGCATGGCTGTTCAACTATACAAGCCATGTTTTGTAGTTCACTTTTTGTTGGGAAACAGCATTGTACACTCAGGATCTTCATCTATCTGACAGACAGGGGTAAGGTGCACATGCATGCGAAGTGCATGCCAAAGTTAATTGGGGCCCCTTGTGCACCTCCCCCCCCCCCCCCCCCCCCCGTTTCTAATTGTTCTTGCAGCCTTCTAGCCTTGTTCCTGAAAAGCTGAGCAGGGCCTGGGAACGAGGCTAGCAGCTTTCTACTAGTTTGTTAGTGCAGGAGCTTATGAGTGCCGCGAAGCGGTTAGTGATAGCGACAATAGTAGGAAGGACAGCAGATGAGGCTAACTGCATGGTTTACTCATGTGACTGCACAACAGGAGCTCGTGTTTACCATCAAGCAGCAAGAATTGCCCTACTGCAAGTTGTTGGTGGCAGTGTGGCATCGCAGGAAGCTTGGAAAAGATGTCCACATTGGTATGTTGTGTGTGTCAGGTGATGCATTTGTGCTACATGTACACTTAGCAAGCTGTCCAAACTTAATTCCCTGTATTGGAGGTTGGAAAAGATATGTCCACGTTGGTATATGTTGCATGTGTGGATGCATTTGTGCTATAGAATTGTATATGTCTCAGCAAGCTGTCCAAATTTCCCTGTATTGGGTTGTTGTAGGACGTTCTGTTTGTATTTGGCTTGTTGTCTTTGAACTCGGAGAATATGTATACCAATATCCTACAGATTAGGTTATTCATCCACTTACATTGTAGTTTATTATTCTAGGCAGATACTGATCAGTGCATGGTCAGTCAGTGTGGGATACTGTCCACATCGTCTAATAAAGATGGAGTGCGAACCCAGGGACAGCAAAAGGTATCAGCAATGCTGTAATCGTGTGTGTTGTGCACTGCAGGAAAGGTGGTTTTCCAGTCACCAGCCTTCTGGCAAAAGTATGCAATGCAGCCATACTACCAACTGACGGAATGGCACTCTCTGTCTGACCATAAGAGCTGAATGAAGACGAGTCTCACGCATGACTTTACACACTCACGACTTGACATCTATAACCGATAATCACTACTAACTGTACGTATTTGGTCACTTCTGATTCTTATATAACTCCACCTGGTTTGAATATAGTCACCACCAACTATGTATAGTACTGTTATGTAACAGTGACAGCTACCACCAAGTATCATAATATGAAATAGTGACATCATCAGGTAACACTGATAATATGGCTACCACCAACTAACAGCGAGTATGTTGTCCTCACAGGCCAACCCCTGCTTATGTCTACACCAAACCCGATTTTGTACTTTCTGTAAGCTTTCCGATATCAAGTCGCTAGACTTGCGATAGCATAGACACTTGTATTTTGAAACAAGAGTTTGTATAATACATAATATATAATATAACTTTGTACAAATTCAAAATTCCATACCAGTGACATACCCATACGAGTCCCTCAACAGTCACACACATTAGACATACAAGATACCGTGTGAGCTCATACAAACAATCAATTTGCATTTGACTAAGTATCACGTCAGATCGCTGCTGCCATCACCGGCATGTTCCCATGCACCATGACAATTGGTGGGACATTATCTGCACAGAGGCAAGATCAAGTACAATGGTCAGCCACCTGCTTAGCCAACGGATGTAATGGTGTGTACCTGAGAGTACTTCGAGCTCCTTCAAGTAGCCACCGGCTAGTGATTGTGAGCTGGGGATGGGTGGGAGTGCTGTGAAGATGACACCTGAGAATGGTGTGTGTGTGTGGTGTAAGAGAAAGGAGAGTGTACCGATTCTAATCAATGTACGCTTTACATTACACTACATTGGAGCATTTGGATTGAACTTACGTACTGTACTCTCGCAGAGTGCCCACTCCCCACTTTTGGCCCAATTTCCTGCAATGGTGCCCACTCTTGTGCTAGCCTCGTGTGCCTCGTGTGATGGCGCATTCGTGAAAGTTTGAGATGTTCTATGCGTATCTGAGGTAAGTAACTTCGCTTGCAGAAAGTCTCTATGAGTTGCATCCATATCTATGTGTCTATGTGTGTTGGCTTGCCTGTGAAGACGAAGATGCACGGCCCCGGGACCTCCACACAGGACCCGAGGGCATGATGGCAGTGAAGACGATGTGGTGGGCAGTGATATTGCTCTGACGCTAGCTGCTCGCTGCTGCTTGTGCTTGGTTTACATAAACAAAGGTCGGTGGGTTGGCGCTCTTTTGGGGGTTGAATGCGGAAACACTCGAAAGAGCGCCCATCCCCGTTTAGCGAGCATGTAAGGTGCATCGCCCATGGGCACTCCTTCACGAGAGTACAGTATATAGTGTGCCAGTTATTACATCACAATGATGTAATCAATACACAATGCAACACATGATGTCACATGACAAAACCATGACCCAACAATGATGTGATAACCCACTAGAGGTGCTGGAATACTGCTGCATGAGGGTGTTGATCTGCTTGTGGTACTGGAGACTCCTGCCCATAGAGGAGGCCTCCCGTGTGAAACTATCCGAGAATGTACAGAAGCAGTAGTTCATCGGGGGTGTGATCATCTGCGGTAAAACACAGGAATTCACTTACAACACACTCAGTCTCAATGCAGTTATCATCTAGACTCTTAGCCGGGACTCACATGTACAGAAGCCTCTATCCGGGTCTCCTGCAATAGCTCCTGCAGTATGTCTCGCTCCGCACCCATGTCATCTGGAAAGAGGAATTCTCAGTGATGTAATTACTGTTGCATTGCTATGATGTAATTGCTATAGTCTCTGAATGTGGTTATGTAACTGAGCGGCCTAGGATGACAAGTGATGTCTATATCCCCCTATTTCGGGTCACAAAAGTTGAATACACAGGAAAGAGGATAGTAAAGAAAGCAAGAGAAGCTACAAAGCCAGACAAGCTGGCCTGGATAGCTTCTCAACTGTAGGCAACTCTTCTCACAAGCAGAAAGAGAAAGCTACAGGTATAGGTTCACTTTCCCCAACTTCAACTTTACAGTGCATCAGTGTTCCCCTAAAGGAAGATACCAGGTATACCTCCCTTATATACCTCCTTGGAATGTCCTCTTTTGCCCCGTCCCCCCCTCCCCCCTCCCCCCCTCCCCCCCCACTCCCCGCACTCCCCCCACTCCCCGTCAGCTTTGGGAGGAACACTGATACCATCTGCAGTAATCAAAACATCCACATTGCCTTACTCTCAATGATGATGAATATCCTGATTTTGGTGCATGACTTCCAGTCCTGCTTCATGTGGAGCACACATGCCAGCTGCAAGACCAGCATGAACGTGTTGTCAAACTCCTCGTTGTACTGCACCCTCAGCGGCCACACATCGATGTAGGACTGGGACCGGATGTGGTGCTTTTCAAAGTCTTCAAAACTATAGGGAAGGGGGGGGGGGGGGGGGGTGTGGGGTGGGGAGAAGTGAAAAAAGGGGGGGGGGGGGGGGGGGGGGGGGGGGGGGGGAATTGTCATCCATGGAAAAAGCTTATGAGCATGTGAAGAAGTGTATTGTCAGTGGAGCACACGTGGGTGAACTGGTTGCTAGGCAACTCACTGTCTCATGATGCAGACATTCTTCCCCATTGTGATGGCATCCTGTGAGGGTGACAGCAGTATGGTACTCCTAATCTCAGGTCTGGGAACGAGGCTAGTACGTTCACTATTATCATATTGTTCATGTGCAGACTGGGTACTAGTCTCGTTCCCAGGCCATTGCCCAGCTTTTTGTCACTTACAGTACGGTAAAAGCAGGGAAGGCCTGGGATAAATTTTATCACATGAGTGACGTCAAGGTAGAGAGAAGGGTAGAGAGAACTTAATTTTTACATGGGTACATTAACCACAAATATGGAGTACGAAGCCAGCTCATTGAGTGCTCGACGTTAGCTACATGGAGATCGACGGTAGCTGTGCTTTGGCAGTCTCTGGGAACAGTAGTGTCCTGAACGATTCACAGAAACCTGGAAAAGGGTCATTCAATCCGGCCACTTCTCAGTGAGGCCATGGAACGGCCGTCTTGATGTCTCAGCTAGCAACAGGTGCGATTCCAGAGTCTTTGAGCAGGAAATGTGGCTGCTGTGTAGTACGGGGCGACATGACAACGCTGCCAGCTATACAACCGTCTCAAATAAGAACTAAACACACTGGCATAAAAATAAAATCATGCATTACTTGTGGTTTTGATCGCCCACACGCAATTAAACGTGACATTCTCACGTGAAAAAATATCCCAGGCTCTCCACCGTTCTCTGAATTTTTTTTGTTTGCGTGTGGGAGAGGCTGGGAACGAGGCTAACTTGGTACTGCAAGTGATGAAAATCTGGTGGGTGAGTCTGGGAACGAAAACAACTGCTAGTCTCATTAGCAACTGTTTACAAAAGTACAAACCTGAATCATGGCTACATATTCATTGACGCTCAGCGGTTGCTCGGCAGCCTGAGGGAAAGGAGTTCTCTTCTCACAATTTCTTTCTTTTTGAGCTATTCTCTCCTACTAACAAACCCACTCACAGAAGTTCTGAGATCAGGAAGGTTAGCGGAAACCCTATCAAACTTCTCCAGGGACTGATCCTTGATTATGTAGCGGATGAACTTTGGTTTCTTCTCCAGCTTTTGCCGCAAGCTCTCCAGTGTGCTTCTAGGGAGAGCTGTGGAGTAAAACCCCATGGCTAGTGTGTTGGGCTTCATACCCCCCAGGCCTGATGTCTGGGAGGGAGGGAGGGAGGGGGGAGGGAGGGAGGGGGGGGGGGAGGGAGGGAGGGAGGGAGGGGGGAGGGAGGGAGGGGGGGAGGGAGGGAGGGAGGGAGGGGGGAGGGAGGGAGGGAGGGGGGAGGGGGGGAGGGAGGGAGGGAGGGAGGGAGGGAGGGAAGGGAGGGAGGGAGGGAGGGAGGGAGGGAAGGGAGGGAGGGAGGGAGGGAGGGAGGGAGGGAGGGAGGGAGGGGATGGAAGGGAAATGAAAGGGAAATGAAAGGGAAATGAAAGAAGCAATATTTGCTGTTCAAGGTCCCGTCTAAGACTTACTGCAAGCAGACTCTGGGCTCCAGTTCTGATGGAGAGGGAGAGAGTGAGCTCCACAAATGCTTTCACCTTCGAGATTTCCACAAATGTGAGCCAAGTATTCAGTTGGTGGGTATGGTAGCGAGCCGTCTGCAAATGGATGAAACACTTAATAATATGTGAACTGACCATCAGTATGAGACGTGGAGACTTCCAGTGCAGTAACTACCTTAGACTTCCCATCCCATTCACAGTATCCTTATCAGCCAAATATTGTAACCCGAGCTACATCTCCCCCCTCCCGGAAGTTATGGAGAGGAATTACTGAACTATGGAAAGCCTCTCTACATAGGTACATTAATGGACTATGGTAACCAGTGTAGGAGGACGGAGGTACTGGACTACGGTAGCCATCACTAGAGAAGGGGCCTCTGGACTACAGGACCGGAAGACTTACCTCAGCATCGAAAGGCTTTTGAATGACATGCCCCAGAACAAATAGTCCTCCCTACAGCAGGGTTCAGAGTTTAAGATAGAGGTTAACTGTCAGCTATACATCAACAAAACGGAAAGTATCAAATGACTGAAAGTGTATGTAACCATTCCTACTATGGGAAAACACGCAGGCCTAGATGGGCACTGTCAGTTGTTAAATTGTGCCATCCCTTGCCTGTTCAAATCTATTGAGTATAGTCTCGTTCTTGGACCTTGCCCCGCCGAATGGTCTTGAGGCTTTCAGCAACATCCTTGGGCTTCATTTAACTTAGCAGGTGTATGTAATTGCCAGCAGCACTATACATGCGTTGCAAGACAAAAATAATTTCATTGGTTCATCTGAAATTCCTAACGAAAGCAGTGACTTCTTAACTGAGGTTTCTGTGCAACATCACCAGACCCCCTTTCGGGAGGGTGGGGTCTGGGCTTGAGGAAAACTTGAACCTTGAAAATGGCGGTTTTCTCCTATGCAGAGGAGAGCCAAACAGCTCAGCCTATATATGCAGGCATTGGCGTCATTTCCAAAAGGTGAATTGTTCCTGCAAATCGACTCGAATGGACGAGCAGAAAGTGGTAATGCGGAAAAGTTTTATGATTGTTGCGCATCCATGCTCGCATCAACAGGCAGTCTCCTGTGTTAAGTATGTGTGTATACCTTTTTGAGATCGTTGGTGAACTCTATCAATCGGTATGAGGAGCGGGGATTGGAGACCAGCAGCAAAATCTGCAGCAGAGAAATGGAGGTAACAGATAAAACCATGGTAACCTGTGATAAACTACCCTCACACTATGGTCTAACAAAGAGTGGGTGCTGGGCTGATTAGAAGACTAGTCTCGTTCCTGGACTACTCCCTCACAGGGGTGGGGTGGGGCGTGGGGGGCACCACTGCACATGCAGCGGGAAGTTATACAATTGTTTATATTTGCTCATAGCCTCATACCATAAGATAATGAGCTACACCACAAATTAGAGATTCAAGTGACACGGTTCACTTGGTTGACCTAGCTACTTACCTCTGGCCTCCAGAATTTGACGTGGCTCTTTCTAATGTCCAGTCTGAGGAGGAACTTCCGAACCTGCACAGAGACATTGAGTCATTAGTTCTGAGAGGAAGCAAAGACGGGACCTTTTCTGGACATGCTGCAGTATAATAGCATGTGCTTCAGCAATGATGCTGGAGGACAAGAGACGGTGAACTTCTGTGCTGTTGACAGACAGTTGTAGCCACTGGCCATGGGTTGAATCAGCAGGGAAGAGTTGGCATAAGTTAAAGTAACGTGTCCCTAGATCTTGGTGTGTGGGATGCATTCAAATATCATTTGTCCAGGTTGTATTAGCAGACAGAGGGTTAGCCTCAAACCCAGGCATGGAGGCTAACAGAGGGTTAACCCAATGTTCGTGATTTTTATGATGTCATATGATGTCATAATTATGATTATGATGTCAATGCAAGCACCCTAAATAGGTAAATCTCAGAGCAATAATTATACCAGTGGTTGATCCACACTCTTAGCGGTGAGATTATGGGAAATTACTAGAGATAACTGGAGGTTGCAGCTGGTTGATTCACACACACCTGGTGGTAGATGAGAGCTTGGGAGACGTCACCCCAGGGGGTGGCAGGGCCGCGGATCAACAGATAGATAAACAAAAGGACCATCACCGCTAGAGAGGGGGGGAGGAGGGGAAGAAGTGGTTGTGTTACTTGTGTACAAACTACAGTAAGTACCATTGTATTTCAGTGAAACCAAATGTATGTTTAGCACAACATCAATGAAGCTGGATGACAAAGAGTTTGTGTTTGAATTGTTTGGGCAGCTGTTTTGTAGGAACTCAGAAGCTGGAGGACTGAATAAGAATACAGCCTTCTTTTGACGAGGTTTGCTAAATCAAATTATTGCTAGATGGGTAGGGAGAGTTGGCATGCCATCAAAAAGCTTTTAAACCTACCATTCCTGATTCTCAAGGTCAGGTATCCAGCAATAAAAAAAAGTTTAATGGTTTCTTTTATTGCAGGGTGCACGTGGTAGTGTGACGAATTCAAAATACATACGATTTGAACTCACCAATTGTGACACCAGCATAAGTAGCATTGATGACAAACATCAGCACAATACAACTCAGGGTACCAAAGGCAGCTAGTGGGTGTTTGGGAGGGAAGGAGGGAGTGAGTGAGGGAGGGAGAGAGTGAGTGAGTGAGTGAGTGAGTGAGTGAGTGCGTGAGTGAGTGAGTGAGTGAGTGAGTGAGTGAGTGAGTGAGTGAGGGAGGGAGGGAGGGAGGGAGGGAGAGAGGGAGAGAGGGAGGGAGGGAGGGAGGGAGGGAGGGAGGGAGGAGGGAGGGAGGGGGAGGGAGGGAGGGGGAGGGAGGGATCGAGGGAGAGACGGAGGGAAAGAAGTTGCAACCCTGAATCAACCATACAACTCACATGTATAGCGGGCATAGACCTGGAAGGTGGGCCTGAAAGAGAGAAACAGAGAAGCTGCTCATGAAAACTGCTCGTCACCCACTGACAGTGAGCGTAAACATCTATGGCTATGATAACGGCAGCCACTGTCCCCCTCAATTCAACCTGAGCTCTCGGTCTACACACCTGAAGTTTGGAGCAGAGGCTACCTTCATTGCAAAGCAGGCGAGGTTGACGACACCGTAGGAGACCAAGAAGAACATGGTGACAAGGGGAGCAATGGCGTTGAAGTTGCCAACAAACAGAGTAAGCTGCAGGGCAGACAAAATGTACAACAGTCACCTTCAACTAGCGAGTTACGGTTGGTAAGTTACATGGCAGGTGATTCTCGCTGTTCTCAGCCCGACTAGCGAGTTGTCAATGAGTAGCGGCTGCTCTAAACTCCTATGCGGTTAGAAGCTTTTTCAATTGGACGGTAAGGGACCACTGCTAGCCTCAAAGCCACACCCTTCACATGTACGTGAGGAAGGGTCCGTATTGACGCAACTGGGGACTAAGGAAATCATTAATTAGGTGCAATGCATAATGTGACAGAGACTCATTGTCTGGACCCTTATTTCGCAATCACTGCATGTAGCCATGTATCTTATGCTTGTCCCAATTATTCTCATTTGCTATTGTATCTTTGGCAGTCCAAACCTGTACCATCAGGTCACGAAGTCTGGCCATCCCAGTTTGACCATCATGCATTCCTATATCACCCCTGATTGCCTATAAAATGCTGTATCCTCTGACTTTGATTGGTTCGGATCAGACTTACTGCGGCTGTTGTGTCTGTATGTCTAAGAACGCTGCGAGCAACTACCTCTGCGCCAGAGCTAAAGACCGCACTTCCGTTACAATAATCACAGTCTTAGATTAGTAGCCACAAAGCAAGCCCACCTAGCTGTGAGTATGGCTACACTAGCCTAATAATTACAGTATTAAAGTCCCAGCTGAGCCTATACATCTTCATCAGACCCTTCCTTGCGTGAGTGTGAGGGGTGTGGCTTCGCAAGACTAGGGTCACCGCATGGAGACAACGCACTCCACTTGCGTCCCATGCATTCAGCACACCACACTTCTGAGGCCGTCTCAAGTACGAATATGGCTGGAGGTGGTAATTCGTCAATAAGGAGAGGCAGCACTTAAATTTGGGGAGAGGCAGGGAGGGGACACTTAGTGATGGGGTGTGATGTGATGGAGTGTGATGCAATGGGGTGTGACTGTGTGACGGGGTGTGAGCACTGGGAGGATATACCTGTACGATGAACCAAGAAAAGATCACCGCTGGAATGGGCTCCTTGTTCCTGCCGAAAGCCCATGTGAGGGGATGCAGTACACCACCTGTGAAATAAACACAACCACCAGCCAGGCAGCCGTAGGTTAAATTCAAATGTGCATTATAGCACTACAGGTACGCTGTAGGCTAGCTGCCTACCAGCTGCCTGGAAATGAGGCTAGCACCTACAAGCAGCCTGGGAACAAGGCTAGCAGCCTAGGAGTGGAATGAGGCTAGAAACTCTGTTGCTCAAGAACATATTATGGGTAGTTTCTGGATTCTTGACTACACTGAAGTCTGTTGTAAACAAACCTATGACCTCATTCCCAGACCAGTGGTATGAGTGCGAGCCTCGTATTGAATGAGGTTTTGACTCACTGAAGAGCCGGTCCTTTGCGAGGGCATGCAGGACTCGGGAGGCTCCAATCAGGTTGGAGAGAGCAGCTGAAAGCGTAGCTGCAAATACACCCACCGTGATGAGGGGAGCAACAACGTTGATATCCTGTGGGGCAGTAGGAAGGGCAACCAAAATTTTGTGGATTATAACGCCACCAAGACAGAACCAAGCCCGTACCAAGACTGTGCTTGAGGTACAGAGGTATTCAGGTAGGTGACATAGATCACTACATACAAAATTCAAGTTCATTGCTGGTTGCAAGATGTGTGCAAGCACAAGAAGATCAGCAGAGACGTATGACCAACAAGAGCATTGGCTGGCGTGACAGAGGGTAGCCAGAGGGCCTGACGACAGGCAGAAACATCGGAGCAGAGGGAGAGAAGGCTAGAGCGTGACAATACTTTGCTACTCCCTTGGATGTACGCATGCATCCAGTTATTGTTCGCTGTGTTGTCTTTTCCTCAAAATTTAATATCTAACAGCACAAGATTGCTCACAATCGCCCCACAATGCTCTGCATTCTCCTAGTAGTATGGTATCTTGGGCTAAGAAATACGGTATCCATGCATTTGAATGAGATATGAAGGTATTGTGCCATTGTGATCAGTATGAAAAGAGATGTGCTTAAATGTTAATGACTTTTAAAGTTACAAAAATGGACATCATTGCAGGGAAAGCTCCATTCATGCTGATCACAATGGTACAAATCCCAGCTTCAGATCTCACAATGGATATAATTATAAAGTAGGAATTATGCCAGCTAAGTACTATGCTAGGTATATTGGGCTAGGAAGGAGATACAAAGCTGGGATTTGCACCATTGTGATCAGAATGAATGGACCACTTCAACGATGTCTGTTTTGCTGTCGGTCGAATTTTGACCCAAAATCATAATGGATTATAGCCTTTGGCCGACTGTGATTTTTGACAGAAATGTGACTGAGATGAAAAATCATTTTAAGGACATCATTTGAAAGCTCTCATTATGCTGACCACAATGGCACAATTCCCAGCTTCATATCTCATTCACATACCCAGTGGAACGTTCTCTTCCAATGTCTATATTCCCAATACCAATTTTGGTTCAATGGTCCATTCCTGGCAGAAAATGGCACATCAGTCACCCTATAGAACAGGAGTGCTGTTTCTGCCAATTTAGGTTTAATTCCAAAATTGCCATGTCAAAATGTGCCATAATTGGTAGAAAAGGTTTCCATAATCTGCCAATTTTGGAAAACCCCCCATATCTCCCTGATATAAATGTTGCCGTACATGTAGCTGGGGAGGATGTATAACCCTAGCCTCGTTCCCAGACCTCCACGCCCAGCTTTTGCAAGCGACAAAAGCTGGGCATGGAGGTTTCAGAACGAGGCCAGCCCAGAGTCAGGAACACCAATGGAGGATGCAGGTACAGAGTGTGAGCTGACACTGACCTGGAGGTAGTTGTTGTTGTTCAGCAGCAGCTCTCTGGAGCAGGTGAAGGCAGAGAATGTGACTGGAGAGAGAAGGCAAGTGGGAAGGACAGACTGAATGGTCTGGGATATGTCTAGGAGATATGGGAATGAGACAATAAGGTATTAGAATGAAACTAGAAGGTACAGAAATGTGATTAGGAGGTATGGGAATGAGACTAGGAAGTATGGGACGTGGCTCGGATGTATGCGAATATGTATTGGAATGTGACTATGAGGTATGGGAATGTGGCTAGGAGGTACGGGAATGTGACTAGGAATGTGACTTAGTGGCCTACGTACACAGGACAATATAAACGACAAACGTGACACCACATGCCAGGAGTGTGCCCTGGGGGATGGACACACTGGGGTTCTTGAGGTCACCAGAGATGTTAGCACCAGCTGGAGTATGTGTGTGTGTGTGTGTGTGTGTACGTGTGTGTGTATATGTGTGTTTATGTTGATGCGTGTGTGTGTGTGTTTATGTTTACGCGTGTGTATATGCATGTGTGTGTGTATGTTGAGTGGATGAGGTATGAAGTTTGTGGCTCAAGATTGGTAAACGAACCTAACAGCTAATTAGCTAACCCACCCATGATGCCAGTGCATCCATTGAACATGATGGCAAAAACAGTCGTGAATTGCATCACTGTGCCCTGAGTGTAGTCAATGGTATAGTTTGGCTGTATAGGAGAACAAACACGGGAACTACACTGAAAGAGTATTAGTCTGTCGGATGCAAAACGTTTTACCATTAGATTGCTTGTGAATGTATCCCAGTTCCAGCTTGTGTAGTTGAGGGTTGCGTTTGGCTGTGGGAAATTGCATGCCACATGACAATCATAAGACAACCATAAGATGTCATGTGACAACACAACATTTGACAGTAATATGACAACCATAAGATGTCATGTGACAACACAACATTTGACAGTAATATGACAACCATAAGATGTCATGTGACAACACAACATTTGACAGTAATATGACAACCATAAGATGTCATGTGATAGTCATCAGATGTCATGTGACAACCACCATACTATAAGGCACCCTTCCAGCTCACCGATAATAAGGTGTTGTCCTGAGGTGGACTAATATTTGTATCCTCATCCTGAAAACTGAAGCTGAACTGTAGTGGGGAAACAGATCAGGGGTAGAGGCATCTGTTTGACAGCTGTTCTGTAGGGTACTCAAGTACAACAAGTTGGAACCTTCTGTTAAAGAGGCTTGCTAATAAAATTAAGGTTGGATGGGCAGGGAGAGTTGGCATGCATCAAATAGTTTATCAGCCCACCTGATTATCAAGGTCGGGACACTTTACAATTTAGTTTTCATCAGTGGTTTATAGTAAGTGATAGCAGAGGAAGTGACATTGCTACTGGAACTAGCAATTCAAATTGGGAGTTTCAATTTGAGACAATCTGGGAGAGGGCTTGGAGCCACATTGGGGGAGATTTGGGGGAAGTTGTGCCCTAGCTTGCAACAGCAATCATAGTCTTGGTTGCCTGGTTACCATGACAGAGGCCAGGGACACCATCACTGCACAGAAAATGATGAAGGAGGTCTTGGCAAAAAGACCTGGGAAAGGGAAAATAAGTCCCTGTCAAGCATGCCTGCATAAGGGCAGTAGGTAAAACGTACACACAAATAACGTGAGTAAAAGAGGGTGCCGAACAACGACTGGCTTCTGGGCTCGACTACTAGGTCAGTACACACAAATAACAACATACAAATAGAGTCGACTGAATCTTGCTGTTACATGCCCTCCCACCACCTTCAGAGGATGATTGACGAATTCTAGCCTCATTCCCAGGCCAGCCTGGGAATGAGGCCTAACAGTCCTAAAAGGTGGTTATATTGCCAGGCCAAGCTTGGATCTGTGTAGACGTACCGGCACCGATCAAACAGACGAGTAGGCAGAACAGCAACAGTCCAGTCCCGTAGAGGAAGTTGAACCAGTAGCTGCTGGGCAGGCCAGCTTCCTCTGCGGGGAGCCAAGGTGAGTTAGTGGATCACCAGTGTCAAAGGAATCAGTGGATCAGTGCAGTGCAGTGTGAAGTTATCGGATCAACAGATTTTAATGTAAAGTTAGTGGATCATCAGTGGCAGAATAGAGCATTGTGTGTACAGTGGAGTTGCCATGTGAAATTAGTGTATGAGTGAGGATCATTGTCACTGTGAAGTATACTGGAGTGGGATCACCAGTGTCAATGGGTGCAATCTATCAGTGTGACAGTGTCAATGGAGTTTGTGGAATGGAAAGTGAAGTTTGAGCATTGTGGACTCACTTCCATAGTGTTCGACAAGTAGCGTGCCTCCTTTTCCAAGATTACTGGTGAGTGCTTCAACAAAACCTGGAGAAGATGGATGGTTCTCCTGAAGTCATAGCTATCCTTCCACACACACCCACATGTACATACATACATACACACTACACACACACACACACACACACAACACACACACACACACACACACCATACACACACACACAACACACACCATACACACACACACACCACACACACACACACACACACACACACACACACACACAACACACACCATACACACACACACACACACACACACACACACACACACACACATGCACACACACTTACCAATAAGGTAGGCTGCAGATGCAAACACATTGGCTACAAAGAAGATGACACCAATAGACCCTCCAAACTCAGGGCCCAGAGCTCGGCTGATCATGACTAGCACAGAGTCAAGGAGCATGCACACACAGACTGGCCTAGCTGGCATGTCATGCCATGACAGGGCAATATGGGCAACCAGGTACATGATGCCATGGCAGGGCAGTACGGGCAACCAGGTACATGATGCCATGGCAGGGCAGTACGGGCAACCAGGTACATGATGCCATGACAGGGCAGTACGAGCAACCAGGTACATGATGCCATGACAGGGCAGTACGAGCAACCAGGTACATGATGCCATGACAGGGCAGGGCAACTATAGGCACTACTACAGTGCAGTACAGCCAACATGACAGTGCAGTGTAGGCAAGGAAGTATGTATGACAGTGATGGTATGACAGTGCAGTAGTTTACCAGTAGACACAGAAGTATTACATGTCAGTAGGTTTCTGAGAATTAGTGGCATAGATGAGTGGGCACTGGCATGGCTTGCTGTGCCCATCTGGGATGCCCACCCAATGGCAGCCTGAGATATGTCTCAGCATCACAGCTGCATATATCTCAAACTGTACTGGTTGAACCATCTATAATTATGACACAGCTTCTAAATTTGGATCAAAACAGGAAGGACAGTAGCATATCAAATTCATTACCCTGCTGTGGTGTATACCCACTTGTACTGACCACAGAGGGGAAGTCACTGACTATTTTTGGATGTCCACCATGAATATAACATCACATTTTGTTTGACCAAAAAGGGAAAGTCACAGACTATTTTTGGATATGTGTGCTAATTCATTGCACAGCTGTGAATAACATCCTTTTTGTTTGACCATAAAAGGAATGTCTTGGGCTATTTTTGGACAAAAAATGTGATACAGAAACAGCTGGTAACACTTCCTGTTCTTGTTGGTATAAAAGCTAGCTGCAGCTTGCACACATGCACAGTGTAGGAATGGCTAAACATACCAGAGTCACAGCACTGTTTGGAGGCTAGTGTGTGGAGGCTATGCATGCTGGTGTTAAGATTTAGAGTGAGAATTAGGTTACCGTTTGGCATCTATATAACCAGGAGTCTTGTGAGCACATCAAGCTGCCTTGGTACAGCAGAAACTTTGTACCATTTGTGGAGAGAGAATTGAAGAATTAATTGAGAGCAACTTTCTGTGCAGAGGGGTTTGCAACTGCACAAGTGATCGAAACTTCCATAGCAACCTCTACGCGTTGTAGAGGGTTGATGTTCAAGTGAATACTTAGTGCAGATTTGTGATCGACGTAACTTGAGGCCTGTTAGTCTTGCCAGAGTCAAATGAGTGACAAGCCACACACTAGTCGATGCACCAGCAGTGGGGGGATCAAGAGATGCCGATCTGAAGCTGATTCAGAGGAAGAAGTGCAGGAACAGAGAGAAACAGAAGGGTCCGCACTGGCATCCGGAGAACTGGCAACAGGAAGGTCATCCACCAAGCGAATCAAGCTGGTTGGGAGCATGACAACTTGGTACCAGTGTACCCCTCGCAGCCCTCTTGTCCCCACGGCAGCCACTGGTCTAAGGGACAATAACAGAGACTGTTCTGCATCAGGAGCATTTCAGATTGACTCTAGCCATGCCGTATCTGAGGGCCATGGTATGCAAAATACCGCAGCTGCACCCAGTGCTCTGAGTGTGGACAATCAAACCACACTGATGGATTACACCGATCAGTCCAGGAGCACTGTCCCCACTGTCCGACCGCTTGTCCCCGCCCACCCTCCCACTAGCCTCTGGCTGGGCAGGAGGGAAGAGGACCAGGACTCAGTCCAAGCATCAAATAACGGAACTCCGGAAGAACTGGTTTGTACACCAGTGGGCCACGTTGTCACACCCGATGAACTGGTTTTCCCACTGCAACACCTACTGATGAGCAACTGGGATCAAAATTGTCCCTGATGGCAAGAAAACAGAACCCCTGCTCTCACAGTTTCATGTAAGCAACTATTACCTCTAGAGCTGTTGGCACCTGCAATTCAGTCTCCAACTCTCAAGCCATTTACATATCTCACTATCCAAGCTATTTATGTATCTCACTCGATCTATACAACATAAACATCTACGTATGCCTACTACAAGTATGCTCATAATTTCTATTTCACATTTTAGCCCATGCTATCCGCCATCAGACCCCGTGTATTAGCCCATGCTAGCTGCCATCACTTGATCGACCGTGTATTAGCCCCTGCTCTGCCATCTCCTCATAGACCGTGTACATTAATTTTGTCTGATTTCTGTACAAAGAACCTGATCCACAAGAACCGATTTTGAGCACTCTTCTCAGGTGCTAGTGTTGATGGGAAAGTCGAAAGAGTGTTATCTAGTATCCAGATCAAAATCAAAGCTCTAGTCAGTCACTAAGACCCTCGCCCTGGGCAGAGAAGCAGAGGACAAGCTACATACAACAGCATTTGCCTCAGCCAAAACACAGCTGTAATTTCCCCCCAGGTCTTGTTTGGACTCACAATCCTAATTTTCTTCCCAGCCACTCTCCAGAATGAGACTCAAATACTCCTAGTCTAATTTCAGCCCCTCCCCAGAATGAGATCCAAGTGCTCCCAATCTCATTCCCCTCCCAGAATGACATTCCTAGGTCTCAAGCTAGTTTGTTCCTTGCTGGTATTGGGTGGAGAGCTACTGTACTTGTACATTCAAGCTTGGAAATAGTCACAAGGCTGGAGGAAGTTATGGTCATCTCACGTGACTTCCGTATAAGGATACAGTAGACTCCACCCCCCTCCATGGTGGCACTGGTTGCTATGGCAGAGATGGAGAGAACTGTGAGGATGACCACACCATAGCCTAGAATCAGCATCACTAGTGTGTGCCAGAAGCCAGCCTGGGGAGAGGTAGGGGGGAGAAGAGGGAGGAGGGGGAGAGAGAAAGGTGGAGAGAAGGGGGAAACATGAGGGGAGGAGAGGAGGGAGAGAAAGGAGGGAGGACTAGTTGGAGATGTGCAGAAATAAGTTTAAGGTAAATGTGTGTAGTTGGTATGCTGTCCAAGGTGGCTAACCTGACCGAGGACAAACCCCAGTCTCAGGAAGAGGATGACACTGAATATGGACAGGCAGCAGGGAATGGTCACGCCAAAGAGCATGGTGAGCTTCTTCTTCTGACCTGTGTGGAGTGTGAGTGTGTGGAGTGTGAGTGTGAAGTGTGAGTGTGTGGAGTATGAGTGTGTGGAGTGTGAGTGTGTGGAGTGTGAGTGTGTGGAGTGAGAAGTGAGTGTGTGGAGTGTGTGGAGTGAGAAGTGAGTGTGTGGAGTGTGTGTGTGGAGTGAGAAGTGAGTGTGTGGAGTGTGAGTGTGTGGAGTGAGGAGTGTGTGGAGTGTGTGTGTGGAGTGTGAGTGTGTGGAGTATGTGTGGAGTGTGAGTTTGTGGGGTGTGTGAGTGTGTGGAGCATGATGTAGAGTGGGAGTGTCTCGTTCGCAGGCATCCACCCCAGCTTTTGTTGCTTGCAGCGACAAAAGCTGGGGTGGAGGCCTGCTATGTGTGTGTGGGTTATAGTATGTGTGTGAAAGCATGTGCATGCATGAGTGTGTGTGTGTACGAATGTCTTCAACCTACTCTTCAACCTACTCTGCATAAGTACACCACAACTAGAAATCATAAAACCCTACTTCATGCCTACATGACATTGAATTCAACAAATTTAAACAATTTATAATGGCAATGTTGAATAAGTACACTAATCATGTGCAGTACATGGGATACTATCACATGCAGTACGTGGGACACTGTCTATCACATGCAGTACGTGGGACACTGTCTATCACATGCAGTACGTGGGACACTGTCTATCACATGCAGTACGTGGGACACAGTACGTGGGACACTGTCTATCATGTGCAGTACGTGGGACACTCTATCATGTGCAGTACGTGGGACACTGTCTATCATGTGCAGTACGTGGGACACTCTATCATGTGCAGTACGTGGGACACTCTATCATGTGCAGTACGTGGGACACTCTATCATGTGCAGTACGTGGGACACTCATCATGTGCAGTACGTGGGACACTGTCTATCACATGCAGTACGTGGGACACAGTACGTGGGACACTGTCTATCATGTGCAGTACGTGGGACACTCTATCATGTGCAGTACGTGGGACACTCTATCATGTGCAGTACGTGGGACACTCATCATGTGCAGTACGTGGGACACTGTCTATCATGTGCAGTACGTGGGACACTGTCTATCACATGCAGTACGTGGGACACTGTCTATCATGTGCAGTACGTGGGACACTCTATCATGTGCAGTACGTGGGACACTGTCTATCATGTGCAGTACGTGGGACACTCTATCATGTGCAGTACGTGGGACACTCTATCATGTGCAGTACGTGGGACACTCTATCATGTGCAGTACGTGGTATGGTGTATGGGAACAGGTAGTCTCGGCCCCAGACCCAAACCAACCCCAGCGCGGATCGCTAGACGCGATCCGTGCTGGGGTGGTTTGGGTCTGGGACCGAGACTAGGGAACAGGCTGATACTGATGTGCGATAGGTATGTATGCCCTTATAAAGCTGTCTTCACAAATCTTGCAACAAGTGTTGCTTTCATCATCAGCATTCAAAGAGAAATGCTCCTTCTTAACCTTGCACGGCAGGCCATCGTTGATTGCTTGAGCATGCACTCATCGTGTGATACTCGGGCGACTAGATTATCAGCACCACAGAATTCTAATAACCGATACTCGATACCACCTCACCACTGGCTGGTATTGCTACTGATGCCGATACCAGTATCAGTGGTAGGTCCACAGTCAAATGCTTAGTCTGGGCTATCAAATGCCTGGCTCACTTCCTATTCAGTGCACACAACAGTCTGTAGGTTCAGAACTAGCCGGTCTTCCATGTGCATACATGTATCTATAGTCACATGTGGCATGGATATGTAATCATGTAACATGTGACATGGATATGTAATCATGTAATTGTAGCCACAACTGAGGAACAAACCCAGCTGGAGATTACTGGAGATTACTAGAGATTACTAGTACAGCCTAACCTAGCAAGCAGAGACCAAGGGGCTTGTACATGTGCAAGTATGGATGTCCTTACAATTAACTTAAGGTGGCACATACCCCTTTACGTTAGGTTACCCTTAACTGTCGGGGCGCCCCGACGGTTAAAGGTACGTAACGTAAAGGGGTATGTGCCACCTTCAGGCTTTCATTTAGAAATTTTCCCAAGAGGGGGCGAAATTAAGGTTCGATGAACTTTGGGGGGGCATAAGTGGCATGTGTTACTACACTTTACAGGGGGGGTCTGGGGGGCCTCCCTCAGGAAAATTTTGGAATTTAGATCCTCTGAGATTGATTCTGACACAATTTAGGGTCAGAACTCACAATCAAAACACATGTACACATACAGTATGAAAGTACGTAGCTGCTTATTTATTTTCATAACACTTACAAATGGGAATGGGGGGAGGGAGGGAGGGAGGGGACAAAGGTGGGATGTGTTACTAAAGGGGGGTCTGGGGGTCCTCCCCCAGGGAAAAAATTGGAATTTAGATCCTCTGAGATTGATTCTGATGCAATTTGAGAGGCAAAAAATCACATTTTATTACTAACCAAAAACAGACCTACATATGCACGTTACAAGAACTGTAATCTGAATGGCTTGTGCCATTGCCTATTTCATTTCACAGTACTGTATAATAGGGAATGTGAAAATCCCAAGGGGGGGCAAAGAGATTCCAAGGGGGCCCCCTCCTAAATGAAACCCTGACCTTAATGACTGGAGACATTGCTTGAAGAGGTTCAGATCCCCTTGTTTACTACTATAAAGTAAATTCAGGATTCAACGCCATGAGCACATTAGATCTGCCTACCACAGGGTGTACTGTACCAGAAAGTGTTTGTACTGGTTTTTGAGAAGGTTGATTCCTACAGTGATAACCGTTATCAAGCATGGAGGTCACCATACGCTTTGACAGTCATCTTCCCAGGCCAGAGGCTTGAGGGGTATAGTAGCCTCGTTCCCAGGCTCCTCCCCAGCTTTTTGTAGCCTGGGACCGAGGCTTGAGTATAGAACATCTGTTTGCTATAGACAAGCTTTCGTGGACGCTGTTGGAATGCTGGAACAGCCAATCAGTTTGGAACAGACATTTATCTCCACATCATTTGTAGAACAGATTGCGTACAAGCAAGATGTCCTTGACAGTCGCAAGCGAATGGCACTTCTTGCTGATCACTGATGTTGTAGTATGGTGGAATGGACACAGCAATTGTGTTCCTTCCTCATGAAATTTGCCAAGAGGTCACATTTGTGAATTTTTCCATGACACAGAAACCTGTCCATAATGACCCAACGTTAACATTCTTCCCCCACGCAAATTAATGTCAGGCCTGTCACAGAGCATGGATATTATAGTTTACGTAGTCTATAATATCCATGCACAGAGGAACCAGATTAGCACGAGTTATGCTGACAAGGCTAAAAAGCAAACTGATCCAATAATTTGTGGCAGTCTATGAACTTATGAGGAGACTCATAAACCTCCAGTTTGTATGGTATGGCTATAGCCTACAACGGGGCAGGAATGAAGGCATCCCATACACTCCACTCCACCTCCCACCCAGCTAGCTGGGCACCTACCCTGCCGTTTAGCAGCTATCTTTCTGGAGAGAAGTGGGAGCGATTCATCATCATCATCTTCCTCGTCGTTGACACTGAGCTCCCCTGCAGAAACGGCCAGGAGAGGCGGCTCCGGGGTGGCGGACGTCGAGAGCTTCTCCCAAGAGCTATGTAGGTCAGCTTCCCTTCGCTCCATTCCATCAAACGTTTCCATTAGATCTAATCGGGCAGTTGTTTGGCTTCTGGATACGTATACCGGATCAGCGATGACCTGATGACCTTGATCCAGCACGGCTGATCGTTTTGGAAGATAATTATGGTGGAGCGGCCGTAAATCATTGGTCTGACCGGAAGTCAATTTTGCTGATAATTATGCGCATGTGCGCGCAATGTGGCGCATGTGCGCGCAATGTGGCGCATGTCCGCGGGCGCGGCCGGGCCATGGCGCCAGGCGCCAGGCGCCAGTGGAGCTAGTGGGTGGGGCTCAAGTAATACAGCAACAAAGAAAGGTGTGTGTATATATAGGTAGCCATGGAACACAATTAAGTTGGTGATGATGACCTGTGTGACAATAATTATTGTGCTGAATGCATCTGTGTGAAGAAGCCTGTGTTCTTGCTGTGTTGGGTCAGCACCAGCTGTCCGACTCCAACTGATCCCTGTGAATGCAAACCAGACAGTAATTTCACAGTTGTACCCATACTGAGTCTCTACTTGGAATGGGAATGCAATTATAGTTTCCCCCCAACACACACTGTACAGAGTGAGATAATCCCCCTCCCCCCCTCCCCTTCCCCCTCCCCCCCTCCCCTTCCCCCTCCTCCATCCCCTTCCCCCAAACACACACACACACACAACCTTGTCTTCTGGGCCTCCCCCATCTTGGCAAGTAGCTCAGGGTTACTGTCAATGACGATGGACAACAGCTGGTCCAGGTAGTTCTTGTGTCTCTGTAGTTCCTCTTCTATGTCACACAGACTAGCCAGCACTTCTGACTGGGTGGCGTGGGTGAGTACCTTCGACTGTAATTCAACCTCTGGAAGTGACAAGGAGAGGTGGGAAGGGGAAGGAGGAGGGGGGGGGGGGGGGGGGGGGAGGGGGGAGTAAGAGAGGAGGGCAGAGGAGAAAGATAGGAGGGGTGGGGAGAAAAGGGAGGGAGGAGGGGTGGGGAGAGGAGGAAGGGAGGAGAGGATGGATGCATCGTGCAACACCATCACATTGCAATTGGTTTACCTTCTTCTGGCAGTTCTGATGTGTCGCTGTTGACCAAGTGCTGCCGCAACATCTTCACAGCACCATCCCGCTTCATCTGAAGCTTCCTCAGCTGGCCAAGCTGCATGCAAACAGCAATACAAAACTTAAAATAATAATTTCATCGATTCAAAGTTTCACACAGTCACTGCAACAAAAACTTTCCAGAGGTCATGATCAACTGACCCTATCCTTCTCAGTTGCTCTGAGCATCGCAACCTCTCTCGTCTTCTCTCTCAGACGAGCCTCCAGGGCCTCCGAGTGCTGCTCATCCTGTCTGCTGCTGTCCACCTCCTCAAGGGTGTGCCGTAGCTGTGCACGTGAACGCTCTGACTCCCTTAGCTGGGAGTGGGGAGAGCAAGAAAGCCAGAGAAATCAGCCTTCCTTTTCCCTAGAACTTTAATACTTGATCCGGAGGAAAATATAGTGTTCATGGTGTTCCCTCACTGGTCCCATTCCCAGACGAGTGTTTATCACGTCTGGAACTGAGACTGTTCTCTTACCTGCTGTTTGAGGTCTTGGACAGTAGACTGAAGATACTTCAATTCTGATTCTTTGTCCTACATCCAAATGAGAGCAAGTAGATTCACAAGCTTTTGAGAATGATACTACACATGACGAAAGTGTCTGAGAACAAGTTTGATCAGCTGTAAAATTAATACCTTTTGTGCAGTGGAGTGTCTTGCTACTTCTGCTTTGAGTCTGAAGAAGAGAGCAAAAATACATAGTTGCTGTCACAAGACTCGTTCCCTGTCCCTGGGAATCAGGCTAGCAGGTTGTCACCTCTCACTCTCCTGCCTCCAACGCTCAACCTCAGCACTCCGGGAGTCCAGCTGAGCACTGAGGGAAGCATTCAGCTTCTTGAATCTCTCAATCACCATCCCATTGTGTGACTCCATCCCGTAGAGGTCAGTCAAGCTCCCCCCTATTGTCCCAAAACCAAAAGGGGGTTGGAGTCGACCCACCACTAACTTCACTGCTCCATGGCACTGCTGGAGGAATTCCCCCACCTCCTGGTGTGTCTTGGAACTCACATCACTGCCATTGATCTCCAGAAGCCTGGGGGTGGAAAGGGAACAGGATGTAACTAGAGTACGGAAATGGAATAGGTGGAATGGGAATGTGACTGGGAGAGGATTCTGAGTCTGGGGATGGAACACTGACAGCATAGGACTATTACAACACTTGATTAAATGGAGTAACTGTGAGATCGGTCAAGTGAAGGTATAATGCGCAAACAAAACAAACCTATCTCCTGGGTTGAGTTCCTGCTTTGCACTGCAGAAGTCTGCCACTTCCTTCACGACACAGCCTCCAAGTTTGGAGGAGGCGTTGGTGACCTTTAACCCCAGTCCGTGCTCCGAAGGATCCACCTGAGCAGCTACAAGGAGCTGTGGGTGCCCGGAAGCCACCAGGGGATACAACAAGGGCCTGGAAGAAAGGATGGGCAAACCGTGGATGCACACCTGAGTGCAGACAACTATTTCAACGCAGTATCAAAATCAAAGCTAGGCTGACTGTAGTAAGCTTGTTGAGTTGGAACAAGAGCGCATGATGACATCATTGTTTTTCACGTGAAAAAACAATGATGTCATTATGCGCTCTTGGTTGGAAGGTAAGTTTCGCCTTTACAATTGTGTACTCCGGTAGCATGCTATACCAGATGAACTTTCCCTCCAGCCAGGCAAGAAACCAACTAGCCACATCGCTCTCCCAGGGGGATGGGGACATGGGATATATATCCTAACCTTTCAGTGCCTTGTGAAGTAGAGGAGCGTGACAGCTGTTCGTCCTGCAGATCCAGATCAAGCAATATACAATCACAACACAAGCATTCTTTTGTGCAGCAGAGACACAAGAACATGAATAGAGAAAGAGGAGGGAGAGAGTAGGGGGACAGGAAGCAGAGGATAAGGAGGTTGTGTTTATATTTTTGTGTCCCCCAGAGGGGGGATGGGCCACTCCCAGCAGTACTGCAATACTGGGGCAACCCGTGGAACAGGTGAAGCAAGCTTCATTCCTTGTCCCGCTGGTCAAAAATTGGAGTAATGTCGGGGGCAAGTAGCCCCATACGAGACATTACGCTCGTAAGAACAGTTATTTCTACTTGATCTTAGCCAAGAGGCCGAGAAGCGATAGTCCAGCTCTCTCAGGCTGCTGCTTTTATAGTGAGAACTGGAGCAGAATGATTATGGGTTTGTGCTTGTACAGGTAATAGCTGCTAATTAGACAAGAATGTGGACATTGCCGATATTCATCACTAGTGATGAGCAATTAGTCAACATGGCCATTATGTTCTCCACATTCACTTTCCGAATGTCAAGTACCACATAAGGTATTACACATCCGAAACAATTAATGCACCCCAAACATAAACACAAAACACCTACATACCTTGCTTGCAATCACTGCTCTGAGCTTCTCCATCTCCTCCTCGGCCTCTCTCAGCTCTGCCCGTTCTCTCCGGTACTCTCCCCTCAGCAACCCCAACGCTCGCTCATGGGCGCCAAGCGACTGTTCCAGCACCTGGATCTTGGTCTCCTCATTGGCACCTGGACTCCCCAGTACCTTGTAGCGCTCCAGGTTAGACTCAAGGCTGGCTATCAGTACATCCTGGCAAAAGGGTATGTGGAGATAGATGTGATTTCTGTGTCACAGCTCAAAAGCAGCAGGCTATGAGGCAACACAGTCACACATACATACATACATAGCCTTGTTCCCAGGCCTCTGCCCGGAGAAAAATCTCTCCATGGCTGCGAGATAAAATCTGGGCGGAGGCCTGGGAATGAGGCCGTACATTCATACATACATGCATACGTACATACATATACACATACATACCGGTACATACAATGCATATACATACATGCATACATACCAGTATACATTAAATGGGGTGGTAGAAGTTAGTCTCGGGGCCAGACGCATTTTTATGCAAAAATGCAGCTGGCACTGAAACCAGGTAGAGTCGGGTTTCACATATTCAGGTTGCTATTAAACGTTTTATTGGGTCTGGGGTTTGGATTAGTAATAGCAGAACCAGCACAAACGTTTTCATTGGTATGGGAACCAGAATAGACTTGCGTCACTGCACACCTTTGACTGCTGGTCCCTGGTGGCCCTCTCCCTCTCCTTCCCGAGAGAGCGCAACAGCTCTTCCTTTCGAGAGGCCTCCTGGGTCAGGTGGGCTACCTCCCCACGGAGCTCACTGATGGTGCGCCCGGCAAAGTCCTGTTGCTGCTGGGAGGTTGTCTCAACTGCCTTGAGTGACTTCTCCAGGGCGATCACCTGCAGATTAAGAGTGATGAACAAGAAGGGGCTTTTGACTAGAGATTGACAACAGCAGCAGCCTAGCTTCTTGACCAAGTCCCAACTTCGTAATTAATTATTCTTTCCATGAACGAGGACATCTTGTTAATCAGGACACATTTTAGGGGCCCAAAGGGTTCCACTGTAAAGTTACATTCTGCAGGCAATGTTTATTTCGCGGCCTTTAGGGGGGTCCCTTCCCCCTCAAATTTAAAATCCCCCCCCAAATATTTACCCATCAGACTCCCCCCCCCCCCCCCCCCCCCAACACAAACATTTCCTCCTAAATCAATCTCTAGAAAAACACACTGTTAAGTTGGTAGCGAGAAGGTGTAAGCTACAGTTGGTCTAGCCCCGTTCCCAGGCCATGTGGGGAGAGAGAAAGTGCACGGCCTGGGAACGAGGCTACAGTTGCTCTCCACCCGCGTACGTATCCCTGTACCCCCGGTCCTCCCTCACCTGGTCATTGGTCACCTGTGTCTCCTCCAGTCGTGTCCGGAGGCGGTGGATGGTATCTTCTTTTGTGGAAAGGTCTCGCTCAAAGGCTTGAATCTGCTGGTTGCGCTCACCCATCCGCCTGGACAGTTGATCCAGTTCCGTTGACCTGTCTTGCAACACAGACAGCTCCTCTTGCTATACAAGAAGTTTAAAGTGGGCAAATGAGTTGGAACTCCCAACCAGCATGCTGGTATTGGTATGCTATAGTAATTCTATCAATAGACATTGACTTGGCGACATCAACCTTTCTGTGGTTGTTGCATCCCTCTTCTCAAACAGCTTTTGTTTGACTATATAATACATAATTATGTACGAGATGGTGGCTGCAATCTGTGGCTTTATTCACAAGCTAGATCCATAATGCACGGGACAAGGATGTTATTTCCTCACCATTGCACTCTTCCTGGTCCTCATTTCCTGCAAGATCCTCTCTTTCTCCCTCAGCTTGCCTGTCAGCTCACTCACTTCCTGGCTGTACCTGGCCTGAATCTCATCCAGCAGGTTGGACCAATTCCCCTCCCCTTCCTCGGCACTAGTTGTTGACACATGTAGCTGGTCCTCGAGTTTGCGGTTGCTAAGCGTCAGCTCATCTACCTTCTGCTGCAGCGTGTGTACCTTCAGCTGGTAGCTCTGCTCTTGTCGCTGGAGCTCATTCAAGAGGGACAGGTGGGCATTGTGGAGAGACGACATCTTGTGTTCCAGTTCCTGGTGCTGCTGAAGATTGAGATGTGCAGAATCAAGCTGCTGCCGAAGAAGCAAATTGTCCTGTTCCAGTGTCTGGATGTGGGTCAATAAGGCAGGGGAATCAGAGTCTTCTTCCTTATGGATTGAGGAGAGTTTAGCGGCATCCTCTGTGCTGTGTCTCTTGTGCTTGTCAGAGAGGGAGATGAGTTTTAGCTTGCGCAGATCCTTCCAGGAGGACTGTACCACCACTGGGCACTCCTCGTCACCAAGGACTCTCTCGGCTATGTGTGTGTGTGTGTGTGTGTGTGTGTGTGTTTGTGTGTGTACGTCATACAACAGTCAAGTACTGGTGTAGCCCCTCCCCTATCACCTTTCGTTGCTGGGTCAACCTCCACCATGGCACATTTCATCCCCTCCTCCTTCCCTTCCCACTCTTCTAAGAGGTGGATCTTTGAGAGTAGCAGCTGGATCACTTCGGGGCATGTGGTGGTTGTTGCTATGGCAACTGTGAGCTCCTCCCTTCTCCTGCCTGGTAACTCAATGGTAATCTATATGTGCAAGAATTTGCATGGATAGAGAAATTGATAGATAGATAGATAGATAGATAGATAGATAGATAGGATTAGGTGATGGAGCACTGTGCATACCTTGAGACGTCGGACATTGTCACCCATTCTGAGCTCAAAGCGGTGGCTGTTGTAGCTAGGCCACTGAGTCTGCAGGGTGAGTGGGCACTCTTGGGGAAGGAGGATGCGGCTGGAGACTGGTGGAGGGAGGGAGGGAAGGGTGGGGTGAGGGAGGATGGAAACGGAGGGAGGGAGGGAGGGGGGGGGGGGGGGGGAGGGAGGTTAAAATATGGAGAGCAAATTTGTATGATATTTTCACACAAGTATATTATATCAGATCACTTTGGATATTATACGATTGAAGGCTCTTACCATTTGGGGCAACAGCTGCTTGGTATATGCGGTAGTTGTGGGGGTCCTCTACCAAGTTGGCCTTGTCCAGGGCCTGTCTGATCAGCTGCTCAGCCATTGTGGAGGAGGTCACAAGAAAGGCCTTGTACAAAGCACCTGTTGTAGACAACGGTGTTTCATATATGCATTAACAGAATTTGACCTTTGAACCAACCTTTCTGGACAGTGTCCATGAACAGCCTGACAATCCCAGACTCCTGTCCAGTGGGGGGCTGCTCCCAGAACCCAGGGGTCATTGAAACCAGACTGTGGTCCCTGTAGGGAAATAAACAATCGGAATACAATGCTCTCTCAGATCAATAAACAGTCAGGGCTAGGGTTTCATCCAGTGTGTGTGTGTGTGTGTGTGGGGGGGGGGGGGGGGGGGGGAGGACATGGATGCAGAACAAGCACATATGTACAATACGTTGCTAAGCACGTCCACATGCCCACGCTGAGCTTCCCCCCAAGAACACGAATAGAGAAAGAGGAGGGAGAGAGTAGGGGGACAGGAAGCAGAGGATTAGGAGGTTGTGTTTATATTTTTGTGTCCCCCAGAGGGGGGATGGGCCACTCCCAGCAGTACTGCAATACTGGGGCAACCCGTGGAACAGGTGAAGCAAGCTTCATTCCTTGTCCCGCATGACAAAAATTGGAGTAATGTCGGGGGCAAGTAGCCCCATACGAGACACTACGCTCGTAAGAACAGTTATTTCTACTTGATCTTAGCCAAGAGGCCGAGAAGCGATAGTCCAGCTCTCTCAGGCTGCTGCTTTTATAGTGAGAACTGGAGCAGAATGATTATGGGTTTGTGCTTGTACAGGTAATAGCTGCAGATTAAGGTAGTAAACATGGGTACCGCGATCTCCGAAACCAAGTTGATGGATAAATGGGCAGCATCAAAGCGTACACAAGTTTCAGCAATACTTTGCATCAAACTGCTCCCTCTGCTTGAAAATGCCCTAAAACTCAATTTTAAGGCCCTCTACGAAACTGAAAATTTGGACCCTCTCCAAGGCCCCACCCACACTCTGACCCCATCATCAATACACACACAAAACAGGCCCAAAAACTACGGATGGATTTACCACCTGCTCTCCTCACTTGCAGGCTACAGCCCAAAACTCACTGCCACCCTCAAAAACAGAGGTTTGGCTACCCTAGGCTTTCAAAAAAAATTCCACGCACACCAACTAAAACCGACTCAAGCCAAGGCCATTCCAAAAGGTCAACCTACCCCCTGCAAAACTAGGGATGCTTTTCCACGTTCACCTCTCGGTTACAGAGTTTTGGCCACACATCTACTCCCTCTCACCAGCCCAGTCCAGCTACCAAACCAGCCAAATTCGCCCTAACACAAAAATGGGCGGGGCCTGTAATGCCGAAAGGTCAACTCTCTAGAGTACCTTGGCCAGGGAGCTGTCGGAGGCTGTTCACTTTCCAGGCTGTTCTTCGGCCACTTCAGCAGACCCACAAACATTCCTGCTCACTCCACCTAGCTATTCACACTCAGATAGCCCATCGCTACAATCAATAAGCCAGAATAGCTCTTTACTTAAAAAAAAAAAAAAAGAAAAAAAAAAAGAGTGTTCAAACAAATCTTCAAGGTACCGCACGGCCACATCAGAGTACCGATTTGAAACTTGAAAGGGCCGCTAGCCGCATCAAAGAGAGAAGCCCCCCTTGTTTATTCCGGTTGCCGCCATGGGAAAACGTAAACAGATGAATAACTCTAAATAACCGTATGCGAGTGACGTCATCTCATTAATTATTCATGAGAAAAATTGCGCGATTTCGCCGATGCCGTGCTTCCTACCTTAAGAGTGATGAACAAGAAGGGGCTTTTGACTAGAGATTGTCAACAGCAGTAGCCTAGCTTCTTGACCAAGTCCCAACTTTGTTCTTTCCACTGTAAAGTTACATTCTACAGACAATATTTATTTCGCAGCCTTTAGGGGGGGTCCCTTCCCCCTCAAATTTGAAATCCCCCCCCCCCCCCCCCCCCCCCCCCCCCCAAAAAAAAAAAGATTTACCCATCAGACTCCCCCCCCCCCAGAACAAGCACATATGTACAATACGTTGCTAAGCACGTCCACATGTGTGTGTGTGTGTGTGTGGGGGGGGGGGGGGGGGGGGGGGGGGGGGGGGGAGGACATGGATGCAGAACAAGCACATATGTACAATACATTGCTAAGCACGTCCACATGCCCCCCCCCCCCCCCCGCCCCAATTTAATCCTGGATGAAACCCTGACCGTATATTCCAACTGTGAGAGGAAACTAATTAAGGCTCCATTAATTGCTACTATCGTAAGCCATGTACATCCCCATACTCACCTATTCCCACTCACTCACTCACTCACTCACTCACTCACTCACCCTTGTTTTGTAGTCCTGAACTGTCCACCTTCGAATGTGATTGAACCGTCTGACAGATCCTTTGCCAGCTGGAGAACACTTGCATCTGGTTTTGGGACATGCGGTTGCTCCCTCCTTGACTCACGTTTCTCCACCTTCACACTCCTTGCTTGGTCATCCCCTGCATTCCCTTCGTCCCACTCAGAAGCAGTTAGTGGCTTCTCCCTCCGCTCCATCTCTTCTTCACCACTGGACTGCATAGATATAACTCTATTTGGAGTGGTGTAGGACCTGTCACGTGTTCTCATTTGCGCTCTCATCACCGCCATGGCCATACCACTAGACGCATTCATGGAGGTGTGGCCTTTGGGGGTGTAGTTTTCGGATGCATTGATGAGAGCGTAATGGGGAAAGGAGTGTACTGGGGGTGAGGGTACAATCCTAGAAAGGCCATGTGGTCCATTCGCTTCAAGTTGTGAGCCACCTTCCAGATCCAGTTCGGCAATGTTTGGAGTTGATTGTGATCGTACGTGGTCCTTGAGTAGAAACCGTCCGATGGCAGATGGCTCCAGTTCAATACTGTCACCCAGTGCGGGGCTATTGAGAGCGTTCACAGCTGCCTGGAGTTTCCTCAGGTCATCTGAGGTGTAGGAAGCCACTGATACTGTGTGTGGTGTGTGTGCAGTGTGTGTATGTGTGAGAGAGAACGAGAGACACAAACATTCCTCCTCTTTCCTCTTTCTCCCAGCTCCTCTCCCTCTCTCCTCAACACACGCACTTACAAGGATAGTCATCCTCCATGTCTCCCTCATCGGCAGCTGGGTTGCTGAGCTCATAAATTCTGGCCAGAAAGATCTCGCGAATCTCAGGACTATCAATACCCAGCTCAGCTGGAGGAAATTGTCAGTTCACATAATTATGCTATCAGTAAATGTGTGCAAGGTAGTGAACATCATGAAGTGAGCTAACTCACCAAAGAGCTGGACGTCCATGCGAAGCAGGATAGCACCATTGACATCCCTCTCTGGGTGATAAATGTGCACATCCGTTACTGTTACATACATACATACATAAAACATCTGGCATGCTACATGTTCAAACCAAGCAGGGGCTGAAAAACATGTACTGCCCAATGTTGCCAGCATGCAGCTACCTCTGAATGCCTGTCTATACATGCCGAGGCCAACCAGCTCCAGCCATCGGCACACCTCCTCAACAGACCATTTGTCAGGGTCCGACTGTAGGACAAGAGGATGGGAAAGCAAAATTATACTCCATTGTTCAAACCAACTTATTCCAAGGATGTACCTCCAGACTATCTCTGTCCAAGTACATGGATGGAGGGTGGAAAGCTCTTGGTGAGTCCCTTGGTGAGTCCCTTGGTGAGTCCCATGGTGACTGGTTTCCCCCCAGGAGGTCACGAGTCATCTTTTGCTGCTTTCTTATCTGGGCCAGCTGTTGCTCCAGTAGCTGGCCCTGTTCATGCTGTAGGCGCCCCAGCGAGGCGAGCTCGTCACTCACTGGACCCTGTAGCTGATTCTCAAGCACCTTGCGGTGGATGGAGGCCTCCTGGTATGTGGTGTGTATGTGGGAGGGGAGGGTGGGAGGGGAGGGGAGGGGAGGGAGGGAGGGAGGGAGGGAGAAGGGAGAAAGGAGAAGGAGGAAGGGAGAGAGGGAGGGACAGAAACATTACTCAGGTAATGCCAACATGATTTTTGGAAGGCATACCAAACTTACATTGATCATGGAGTTCACAGATCTGATTTTTCTCTTTTTCCCACCAACACCACCTTTGGCTCTCATTGGAGCACCACCAGCAGAAGAGGGGGGAGGATGAGCAGGAGATGGTGGAGTGGCCTCCAATATCCCAGTACTCTCCATGACAACTTCCTCTAGGATTGGAGCATTCTTTTCTCTGAGAAGGTCTTCCCTGGAACTGCTGAAGCTTTGAGTACCAGAAGACTGCCTCGATGAGATATCAGTGAGCACAGAGTCTAGCAGGCCTGAGCTTTGTCGCTTTATTTCCTGATCATTGGTCTGCTTGTGTTCCGTAACAGCATCTCTAGATCCATCAAGTTCTATTTCAGATCTTACCAACTCTTCTGATGGCTCGCTTGACTGTCCTTTCATCTGTGAAACAACAAGTGGGGAGAGCTGTGAGCCAGGGTTAGGCCTCTGTGTATCATTTAATGATTCACTGCTTGAGCCAAAGGACCTCAAACTTGTTGTCTCCTGCATTTCAGACTCTGGAAATATTGGAGAACGGATTATATCTCCGGTACTTGCAGAGCTTGAAAGGTCATCGAAGATTCTCTGCTCTTTTGGTTGCCTTCTCCATCGCCTCTTTGTGATCCTTGTATACTTGACGTCTGGACTGTGCATCACTTCACCCTCTGAGATGACCTTGACCTTTTGGAGGTCATCAGTAGACAGGGGAACACTCTGCCGGAAAACTGCCGGACGTTTTTTTATGCGGTGTGCTGCTCCGATTTCAGAGTTTGAGCGATTTCTAATTGAGCTAGCACTTGTGTCATGTTTTGGAGGGATTTCAAACTGAGAGGAGTCACCGTTGGACAGTAAAGAGGCTGAAGGATTTGTGCTGTCCAAAGCATCTGTTGGAGCATCAGGCTCTGATTCCCTTCCATCAAAACTGTCAGCTTTGTCGGGTGACATTTCAGTCTTAGAATCGGAAGGAGGTTGGGTTCCTGCAGACTCGTTCATGTGTACGCTCCATCTCTGCAACAGCTGCTGTGTATCAGCATCAGGTCTTCTTGCAGCCTTGAGGGCAAGTGATCGCCTATCCGATATTGAAAGCTTTGGTTCTCTTCTCTCCTCCTCGTCTGGCTCAGTAGCAACCAGGGCGTCAAAAGCAGATATTCGTCGCTCACTATGGTTGGGCTGGGGGTGACGCAGCTTCACAGTTGTCGTGTCACTTGCTGTTGTTGTGGCTGCCTGGTTGGATGCCCTGGAGCTCGGACCAGGAAGAGGAGTCCCAAACACCTTTTCCTTTTCCGCATCATCACTGTCCACGGGAGGAAGTGCTGGCATTCCAAGGTCAAGTTCCGGTTCCATGACGACTAATTCTCCACTCTCTGCAGCTATGTCCATCGAATCTGGTGGGGGGGAGGTGGGCAATTCTGGGGGAGGAGAGTCAGGCAGACTTGGCAGAGATGTGGATGAGGAAGACTTGAAGCTTGAGTCATCCATTGGTGCTTCAAAGCTGTCCGGAGTTTCAATGATGGTGGCAGCAGCATTTCTGTTCTCCGGTATACCGTCTACTTTCATGGCAGCTGTAGCCCCTGCTTCGGTAGGGGCTTCATTCAATTTGGACGTGTGTATCAGCAGAGGCAGTGGTTCCGACATGAGACTGTCCAACTCCTGCCGCTTCTTCTTCCATCCCTCTTTCTTGCTGTGGCTACTGCTCTGCAATTGGTTTGCAGCAAAAGGCGGGAAAACTTTATCAGGAAGAACTGGAAAAGAACTGCTGATTTTTGGACTTTTGGGTGGAGGAGAAGGAGGTACAGGAGGAGGTGTGTTCTCTTCACCAAATTCTGCAAGAAGTTCAAGTGGGGAACTGTTATCTTCTATTGATCTATCGTCATCTGGGAGTGGAAATAGATCAGGTCCCATCTTGCCTTTGTTTCGCTTGCTGGTGGCATTAAAACTCTCGAGACTGAAATCTAAAACGGCACTTTTTGGTGAAATGGGAAAAAGTGTGGTTGCAGAGTTGCTGTCGCTGGGAGCATCTATGGCAGATGGTGGCATGCTGGTTGGAGATGGATGGGATAGTGGGGATGTGAATACTGGAGAAGCGATTGACAGAGATGGGATGGGTGAAGCTGTAGCTGGCTTGGGAGAAGACAGGGTATCACCATGGGAACTGAACATGAATGAGTCACTACTAGTGTTTGCGACTGGTGGATGTTTTGGCGGTGAGAAGGTGGAGGATGCTCCTGTTGTATGCTTTTCACGGATCTTTCTCAAGCGTTCACTGAAGGAGCCAATCACCACTGCCTGCGATCTTATTCCCCCACTGGTTGCTGGGGGGATGGAAGCTGTATCCACTGCACTTGCAGTTATCCTGGTGTCTTCATTCTCGTCTATGCTTGAGTTTGAAGGAAGTTGTTTTGCAGGTACCGGTGCTTGGCCAAGTGACAGAGACAGTGGAGTCTTATTGGCTGCAGGCTTCAGTAATGGTGTGCCTCCTTCATCATTTTCTTGGAAAGCCCCAATGACGCCAACAGCGACACTGCAATCGTTCGAGGGGCTTCCAACGACCTGTACTTCAGACTGCGCTGCTGGCGGCCCACTGGTTGCAATTGAGGGGGGAGGGTCTGAAGGCACCACGGGTGGGGCTGAATCCGGCGGGGGTGGAGGCATATCTGCAGGGAAAACGTCCGTGTCTGCAGACTCGGACATCACGCTGTCTTCGTCAACCGAAACGTTGACAATTCCACTCGATTGCGATTTCATGGCTTTGAGCATACTCTTCGAAGGAACTCGGACTTTCCTCTTCGGCCTGTTGCGCGTCTGGTGCGTGAGCTTGGGTGACTCTCCTGCAATCAACTCTTCATCCACGGATACGCGTTGTCGCTTGGTGGGTGGATTTAGATCTCCGGGATGGGAGGATCTGTGCAGCAGCGCTAGCGGTGAATGTCCAGGATCGCTGTACATGGTTTTGCTAGAACTGAGCATTTTTTGCAAACTGGCAAAGTTCTTCGAACCTCGTGGTTGCGACTCATTCTCCTGCAGCGCTTCTGCAATAGGAAGAGGGCTGCTGGGAGGAGGGGGAGGCGTGTCTTCTTCATCAGCCATTTTCGAACGTAAACACTAGATCACGTGACAACGATACACCCACGTACGTACGTACGTACGTAGGTACAGGTGGAAGGCTAGGCTACGGACAGCGGAGTGCAATGGTAAGTGGACACATGCTAAGTTGAAACTGCACCCCTTGCTGAATCCGGGAGAAAGGCAAACAGGAGGTGCTCGCTGCAGATAACGGGAGGAGGAACATGTTTCTACAAGGCTAGCATGTCGACTCACCGCTCCTTTTTTTTATTTTTTATTTTTTTCTATGAAAGTTTATGCCAAAGAAGCACTGGGTATACAAAATAGCATAAAGCTAATGTTATTGCACCCAGGAGTATCAATAAGCAATGATACACAAACACAAAAAGATAAGCATGGTTACAACACTGACTCTAATGTACTCTTATGGTATTCGTATGCGATTAAACTAAGTAAATGGTCTAAGTAAATGTTTAAAATTAGGGTAGTTAGCAGCACATACCACGTAATCTGGTAGGTAGTTCCACTTCCGAACAGAGTCCGGGATGAATGAATGCTGAAAGCCTTGGCAAAGCTCCACGTACTCCAAGTAGAAACTGCACCCCTGGTTGAAGCTGGGAGAAAGGCAAATTGAAGGTGCTGGCTGCAGACAACGGGAGGAGCAACATGTTTCTACAAGGCTAGCATGTCGACTCACCGTGGTACAAATTTAATCTCCAGGCTCCTTCTCCACGTACTCCAAGTAGAAACTGCACCCCTGGTTGAAGTCGAGAGAAAGGCAAACAGGACGTGCTGGCTGCAGATAACGGGAGGAGGTACATGTTTCTACAAGGCTAGCATGTCGACTCACTGTGGTACAAATTTAATCTCGAGGCTTCTTCCCCACGTACTCCAAGTAGAAACAGCACCCCTGGTTGAAGCTAGGAGAAAGGCAAACAGGAGGTGCTGGCTGCAGACAACGGGAGGAGGAACATGTTTTTCTACAAGGCTAGCATGTCAACTCACCGTGGTACAAATTTAATCTCCAGGCTCCTTCCCCACGTACTCCAAGTAGAAACAGCACCCCTGGTTGAAGCTAGGAGAAAGGCAAACAGGAGGTGATGGCTGCAGACAACGGGAGGAGGAACATGTTTTACAAGGCTAGCATGTAAACTCACCGTGGTACAAATTTCATCTCCAGGCTCCTTCCCCACGTACTCCAAGTAGAAACAGCACCCCTGGTTGATGCCGAGAGAATGGCAAACAGGACGTGCGGGCTGCAGATAACGGGAGGAGGAACATGTTTCTACAAGGCTAGCATGTCGACTCACCGTGGTACAAATTTAATCTCCAGGCTCCTTCTCCGCGTACTCCAAGTAGAAACAGCACCCCTGGTTGATGCCGAGAGAAAGGCAAACAGGACGTGCTGGCTGCAGATAACGGGAGGAGGTACATGTTTCTACAAGGCTAGCATGTAAACTCACCGTGGTTCAAATTTAATCTCCAGACTCCTTCTCCACGTACTCCAAGTAGAAACTGCACCCCTGGTTGAAGCTAGGAGAAAGGCAAACAGGAGGTGCTGGCTGCAGACAACGGGAGGAGGAACATGTTTCTACAAGGCTAGCATGTCGACTCACCGTGGTACAAATTTAATCGCCAAGCTCCTTCTCCACGTACTCCAAGTAGAAACTGCACCCCTGGTTGAAGCTAGGAGAAAGGCAAACAGGAGGTGCTGGCTGCAGACAACGGGAGGAGGAACATGTTTTACAAGGCTAGCATGTAAACTCACCGTGGTACAAATTTCATCTCCAGGCTCCTTCCCCACGTACTACAAGTAGAAACAGCACCCCTGGTTGATGCCGAGAGAATGGCAAACAGGACGTGCGGGCTGCAGATAACGGGAGGAGGAACATGTTTCTACAAGGCTAGCATGTCGACTCACCGTGGTACAAATTTAATCGCCAAGCTCCTTCTCCACGTACTCCAAGTAGAAACAGCACCCCTGGTTGATGCCGAGAAAAAGGCAAACAGGACGTGCTGGCTGCAGATAACGGGAGGAGGTACATGTTTCTACAAGGCTAGCATGTAAACTCACCGTGGTACAAATTTAATCTCCAGGCTCCTTCTCCACGTACTCCAAGTAGAAACAGCACCCCTGGTTGAAGCCGAGAGAAAGGCAAACAGGAGGCGCTGGCTGCAGATAACGGGAGGAGGAACACGTTTTTCTACAAGGCTAGCACGTCAACTCACCGTGGTACAAATTTAATCTCCAGGCTCCTTCTCCACGTACTCCAAGTAGAAACAGCACCCCCAGTTGATGCTGAGAGAAAGGCAAACAGGACGTGCTGGCTGCAGATAACGGGAGGAGGAACATGTTTCTACAAGGCTAGCATGTCGACTCACCGTGGTACAAATTTAATCGCCAAGCTCCTTCTCCACGTACTCCAAGTAGAAACAGCACCCCTGGTTGATGCCGAGAAAAAGGCAAACAGGACGTGCTGGCTGCAGATAACGGGAGGAGGTACATGTTTCTACAAGGCTAGCATGTAAACTCACCGTGGTACAAATTTAATCTCCAGGCTCCTTCTCCACGTACTCCAAGTAGAAACAGCACCCCCAGTTGATGCTGAGAGAAAGGCAAACAGGACGTGCTGGCTGCAGATAACGGGAGGAGGAACATGTTTCTACAAGGCTAGCATGTCGACTCACCGTGGTACAAATTTAATCGCCAAGCTCCTTCTCCACGTACTCCAAGTAGAAACAGCACCCCTGGTTGATGCCGAGAAAAAGGCAAACAGGACGTGCTGGCTGCAGATAACGGGAGGAGGTACATGTTTCTACAAGGCTAGCATGTAAACTCACCGTGGTACAAATTTAATCTCCAGGCTCCTTCTCCACGTACTCCAAGTAGAAACAGCACCCCCAGTTGATGCTGAGAGAAAGGCAAACAGGACGTGCTGGCTGCAGATAACGGGAGGAGGAACATGTTTCTACAAGGCTAGCATGTCGACTCACCGTGGTACAAATTTAATCGCCAAGCTCCTTCTCCACGTACTCCAAGTAGAAACAGCACCCCTGGTTGAAGCAGAGAGAAAGGCAAACAGGAGGCGCTGGCTGCAGATAACGGGAGGAGGAACACGTTTTTCTACAAGGCTAGCACGTAAACTCACCGTGGTACAAATTTAATCTCCAGGCTCCTTCTCCACGTACTCCAAGTAGAAACAGCACCCCTGGTTGAAGCAGAGAGAAAGGCAAACAGGACGTGCTGGCTGCAGATAACGGGAGGAGGAACATGTTTCTACAAGGCTAGCATGTCGACTCACCGTGGTACAAATTTAATCGCCAAGCTCCTTCTCCACGTACTCCAAGTAGAAACAGCACCCCTGGTTGATGCCGAGAGAAAGGCAAACAGGACGTGCGGGCTGCAGATAACGGGAGGAGGAACATGTTTCTACAAGGCTAGCATGTCGACTCACCGTGGTACAAATATAATCGCCAAGCTCCTTCTCCACGTACTCCAAGTAGAAACTGCACCCCTGGTTGAAGCCGGGAGAAAGGCAAACAGGAGGTGATGGCTGCAGATAACGGGAGGAGGAACATGTTTCTACAAGGCTAGCATGTAAACTCACCGTGGTACAAATTTAATCTCCAGGCTCCTTCTCCACGTACTCCAAGTAGAAAATGAACCCCTGGTTGAAAGGCAAACAGGAGGTGCTGGCTGCAGATAACGGGAGGAGTAACATGTTTCTACAAGGCTAGCATGTCGACTCACCACGGCACAAACCTAATCTCCAGGCTCCTTCTCCACGTACTCCAAGCAGTAAATAGGAAGGCTCTGGCTGTAGGTAACTGGAGAGGAACAGATTTCTGAAAGGCTAGCGCATCTCGACTCACCGTGGCACAAATTTAATTTCCAGGCTCCTTCTCCATTCACTCCAAGTAGAAACCGCACCACTATCATCCTGCATCCCTTCAGGTAGCCGGTATCTAGGCCATCAGGCACCCCGTGCTTAGTCTCGCGGGGCCATTCCTTTCGAGATTTCCCCGTGCTGTACTGAGCTGAAAGCTAGGCCCTCAGGGGTTGGAAGGCACTATCAAGACCCTAGTAGCAAAGGTTATGAGATGAGGAATAGGATCAAGCGCCTCCAATAACGCAGCGTAGGGCCAAGTCAGGCTTCATACACAGGAATGGAAGCCTGCCCTGGCCCGATCATACCCCAAGTATTGTAGCTACCTCGTCCGTGTTTTACCTACTTACTAAACACGATGAACAGAGAGGCATGATAACAACACTTACCACTGAACGGCTGAGTAGTAAAGGGTGGGAGGGTGAACAAATCTGGTGAGAGGAGACTGGTTAGGGTTAGTGTTGACTGCATGTAGAGTGCGGACTTGGTGGTGAATGACGTCGTGAGGACGGACCGCGCACAATGGCTTGCTACTGGCACGGCAGGAGGTGTGGAAGTAGGCCTATGGTCAGAGTGTGGCTCCGTCTCCTGTCGCGCTTAAGCCTATTCAACAGAAATGAGAAAACTGATGACGCCGAAGGAGTCCATCAATTGAATTTTAAAATTCCCGCCAAAAACATAAAAGCTATCAACGTTGACCAATCAGAACGCAGCGGCTAACCAATCCGCGGTTGATCCCCGGGATTGCGCGGGAACTCGAGGCTCGTACTCATGTACTGGTGAAGTGCAAGGCTTACCGTGAGGAGAGGGCTCAATTATGGGAACTGGTGAAGACAAAGGAAAGCCTAAAGGAGTACTTCAAGAGACTGGGTGAGAGGGAGACTGCATGTGGAGGGGGTGGAGTAGTTTGGTTCCCAGACCCTTCTCGAGCCTCCCGCCCGCCCGCCCCGCCCTCCCCGGAAACGAAACGCAGAAGGGTCTGGGAACCAAACTAGGGGTGGAGCTAATAGACGGGGGGGGGGGGGGGGGTGAAGAAATACCTACGGAGGGTGATGGACAAGAGGAGGAGTAGGAATTGGTGTGTTATCTATACACGATGGCCTCCAAGGCTCAAGCAGAATCAAATCATTTGGAGTTAGTGGGCACTCACAGCAGGCCCGTAGGAAGCATTTTTGGTTTTAGTTTGGTCAGGCGTAGAGCGCTTTGAGCGATGAGATCGTGGCAGCGCAATGGCGCGTACAGCGCGCCGACGAAGAAGCGGAGCAAGCGCGCGAAGCGCGTCACATAAGGGGGTCTGGGTGCCAGGAAAATTTTGAATTTTAGACCTTCTGAGATCGTTTCTGGTGCAATCTTGGGATGAAACTGCAAGATTCAACAACTTGCTAGCCAGACTGAGCATATTATTGGTCTGGCGGCCGCCGCACCTGCCGCACCTACTCCTACGGCCCTGCACAGTATACAAAGCAGGAGAACGCTCCACACTCTCGTCCTCACCTGTACAACACATTATGCATTGGCTACTCTGGTTCTGATTCTTCCGACCTCCCACTTCAGCCCTCAGGCCAGCTAATCTTGTCCGAAACTTAAATTTCAGCCTTCCCCCTCTTCTGTCTCCAGGGTCGTTCAAGTACTTCTCTTTCTTCCATTCTCCCTTCACTGCCGCATACATCTTCTTGCTACTCACTTCATCTGCCCACCTCTGCTCGCACACCTCTTCTCTCACCCTCTTTCCATCAGTCATAATTATGGACTTCATTAGCTAGTGCCATCTTCAGTATAAACTTTAGTCCAAATATAACCGGAGGTGGATTGGAAACATCTCTGTGCATGCGCGTAGTACGGAGAACTGTCTTCATTACTAATGAATGAATACCCTCACCCTCAAGGAGCATGGAAATGTACAAACAGATATTAATGGTAATGGGAGACATACAATAGTCTAAACTTAGGTAGTGGGTCTTTTTCATACTGTCCTGGACTTCTTCAAGCTTCTGCTTGGCCTGACCATGGTAAGCAACGACTATGTACATAATATCCTGTAGCATGACTTGGCATATGTAATATACCAAGTCACCTGAACAAAACTATATTACGTATAGGGTTTTCAGCAAGTCTATAAACCAAACTGTTAGGTCCAATACAGAATGGATAAGTAACACATATTCAAGCCACAACTAACAAGCATAGCGTTTACATTGGTGTAACTGTCACCCTGTGACTTGTGGGAGTTAACAAGTAAGGCCCAAAACAGACTAGGTGTGTCTGGTGACTTGTGACCAAAGTCTGTCTTGGCTATCAGTGGTACTTTGAACCCTACAGTTCGAGTCCATACACTCTGTAACCATCTTCTACTTCACATTTTGTTCATGCCGGCTCAATGGTAGGTACCTAGGAAGGTAGGTATTGGAATATCTGTAACGTTTTATTGCACTTGTACATTTGTCTGCTTTGTCTTTCCTCCTTGGGGTCCTAGCTGTTGACTAGATGGACCTTTGTATGCATTGTAAATTTAATTAATGATAGCTAGCTCACCTCCGACACAACACCGTCTTCCAGTACTGTCATGTTCATCATCACTGCTAGTGCTTGAATCGGTGTTCGAATCGGTATGAATATCGTTGTCAGCTGCTTTGCTCACATCCTGCTGCATAGCTGCCATTGTTAGCTATAGCTAGCCTAACTAGCTTACCGCGATGAGAAGTCCGGATACTCCTCCGGTATATTCGTAACAAGGAGCATAGTGCCGGATATCACGTACGTTTCAAATCCACCTCCGGTTTATAATTACATAGAGTCAGTAGACTCTAGCTATATGTAGGGATACGACGTACACGCAATACATGCCAATACAAAAAATCTCTCGAAATCTCAAAAACGGCAAACTTGTAAGCTTATCTAACAACATACCAGTCATTCATCTTCGAATGTTTTCATGTCCAGCAAGACTCGCAGCGTCGCGAAAAACCATCGCGAAAGTACCAAACCAGAACGGGCAAATTGTTTTTTTTCTTCTTCTTTCTTCAGTAGGGCTCCCAATGGAAAAAAAGTTGAAGGCGAAGCAATTTCAAATCTGTTGTGCTAGAACTGACTATCTACCTGAGTTGCATCAAAGCCATACAAGCAGTTTGTGAGCAAGAGCTACTTTTTGACCACAGTAGTCTTGGAATTCAAAGGGTTAATGTCAAAATGATGGTCAAGATTAGTCTCATGCATAGATAATAGAATACTCACCTGAGTATTCTACTATCTATGGTTCAAGTGACTTTTTGAAGCTCCACCCTGAAACCAATGAATTTCACTTGATGTACCATGTGCGAAAATGCCTTGACCAACCCAACTTTGGACTGTGAAGTGACTATTTTAGCAGTCATTTAATAATATTACAATACATTTTCCATCCATAAATCCATAGGTACCATTAGTAGAGTGTGTCAATAGCCGGACCACTTGTGTTGATACCTGTTGAAGGTATGTTCGTATATAACCTCCAATATAAAAATCAATAGGTACCATTAGCAGAGTGTGTGAGTATGTAGCCAGACCATTTCCGTTCTATATAACCTCCCATATAAAATGGAAAAACCCATATTTTGATATTTTGTCTCTATATATTTCTGGCAAAATGGAAGTCATAGAAGCATTAGTAACTGCAGTTTCCAAATATGGTTACTTGGTTCTTGGGTTCTAGCACACTTGATTCAAGGTTACTTCATCTCATTGGGTCCCCTATCTTCAGATAACTTAGCTCAACGTTGCCTCAATCTCTCACGATGGTTTTCGCACGAAACAGCAGCATTTCTAGCTGAGCAGTGCAACGACCCATCACTTTTCGCAACCTCCAAGTCTTCACCAGGCGGCTGCAGCTGCCCACTCCATAACCATGGGCTTCGTTTGTCACGCCATTTTCACGTTTGTACGCATGCGCACTTAAACGATACGTAATTATTACTCAAGATTGCTGATTTAGAAGTGCCTGTGCCATGCCGTTGTTTTTGTCAATCGAACGAGGTATACCGGTACATGTACTTCAGGTAAATTCTCTGTGCATACGTTTATGTTACTACCTGTGTTCTGTGAGAGGGCTGAATGCCTGCCTATCTAAAGATAAATGTAGGTACTATCAGATTCTGATATAGCTAGTATTATGGTCTTCAGACAGGGATTTTACTCCGGGCTTAGTCCATCCTATGATTCTTCAGCCAATGCTAATGCTGGCAGTGTGAATACTGGAGTCAATATCATCCATATACCAAAGCAAGGGCACCTACTAGATACCTGTGAGGACACCGACTTCTGCTCTGTGATGGCAAATTTCAGCTCAAACATGCGCTGCTGCTATAAAAATGACATAAACAAGTGATCAAAAATGTAGCAGGATGTAGGGATACCAGAACGGCAAAAAGTAAGTAGGGATAATTGCACAAAACAATCAAGTATGCAACCCCCTACATATCTTTCTTCACTATACACGTATATGGAAAAAGATCTCTGTAGGGGGGTTGCACTGTTTTGTGCAATCATCCCTACCTTGTTTCCTTACTCTTTGCCGTTCTGGTATCCCTACATCCTGTTACATTTTTTTGGATTACTTGTATTATCTATGCTCGTACTCACGCAAGCTATATAGTTCATGCATGGAACAAGTTCGAATAGGAATAGGTAAGTCTATATATCCTTCTCTCCTCTTCATCCTGGCATCATACACATGCGCACACGCGCACACATACACGCACACACATAACACACATACATGTACACATCTACACCCACACATACACACATGCGCACACACACAACACTAAAGGGGTTATGTCTTCCAGAGCGCAAGGAATCCGGGAGACAATTCAACTCCTCTCAACCATTCTCTCCCACTGTGGTCTGCCTAAGGTTCCTTCCGAGTCATTTCGGCAGGCAAAGTTCAACAAACCTGAAGCTATCAACACATTTTGGATGCTTTTATTCCACACAGTGCAGACCATGCAATTCTTGGAACATGATGGCTGTGGTAGCATACCTGATAGCATTCGCACAGTTCCAGAGGAACATTTCAAACATGCTGTTTTAAACGTAAGGAGGTACTTTTTTATGCTTGGGTACACAAGAAGAGAATTTTACTGCAGTCATGATTCAGTTGGTTCGCGAGAGCTACTGCTTGGATTTGCTTGGCTGGTCGAGAAAAGTAACCTCTTTGCAAAACTGAGGCAGCACCATTTGAAAGCTGGAAATGAAGTGAGTATTCCACTGAAGCCAAGTCAAAAATTTCTGTTGGAACACTTAGAGAAGGAAGCAGAATCTTTCAGAAATGAAGTTGGGCTGCTTTTGAAGAACTTATCAGAGGAATGTGAGGATGCGGAGGCTCTCAGACAGAATTTGCAGAAGTTGACGTGGTTAAGAGGCAAACTTTTCTCTTGTTGGAAAGCAATGTTGAATGCTCACCATGCATATCAGAAATTGGCCAACCAACTGCACAAGTACACAGTGCGTGCACCCCAACATGCCATACCCTCACATCTAACAGTCCATGAGCTCTTTCTGCTAAGATATCCAGATCAACTTGCACTCCATCTGAAGCAAGTTGAACACCATGTACTGGCCCTTCAGAAGCTGACAGAGTGGCAGTATCATGAACCCACTTTCTGGCAGTGGATGGAGAGTGTTCTAGACTTGCAGGAGAAGGAGGAAGAGGAGGAGGAAGCACTGTGTACAGAGGTAGAACAACTTTCAACAATTAAAAGAGAAGAGGTAGAAAACCGACAGTGCGTATCTGTTGAAGCTCTTTCAGTCGAAGTGCGAAGGCTAGAGAGAGAGGTTTTGGGGCTGTTACAGAGAAGCAAGCCTCACAGAGACCAAGTGGATCACGTGTGGAGGATCAAAGAGAGATATTCGGATCCTGGAAAACTACAGAAGGAACTGCAGGTGATAGACAAAGGTTTACAGAGCTTGTGCTTGAGTACTAAGAAGGGCCACACTGATCCAGGTAGTATAGTTCAAACCCTGAAACCTTCCGACTGTGCTGTGTACATTCCAAATGTCACAACCCAGAAGCAACCATCTGCATTTCCAAGTTTAGTTCAGAAACAGCAAAAAGTAAGCCTGAGATTATTAGAGGCTTCTAACATTAATTTGGCTCAAGTGAAGAAGGAACTGGCCAAGTTGGATGAGGACATTCAGAAACTACGGTCAGATATATCAAAACAGCTACAGACATTGCTAGACCAACTGCCATCTTCTGTATGCAAGATAGTTTCCAGTAGGTCATAAATTTAATATCAAATGAATCACATGCATGAACTTGATGCAATAATAACTCAACATGAACACTGGCTACTTTGCTCTGTATGATGTATATAGGTGCTTTCCAGCAGCAAGTCTTTCAGCCTGCAAAAAACAAAGATGTTTCTCATACCAGAGTTACTAGTACTTTATAGTACACAATATCTCTCTACTCAGATACGTCAGTTTTCATCACACAATTACTTGCCTGCCAGCTGTAATCTTCAGTCGTGATGAGATCAATAATGGCCTGAATGAGTCGTGAGGAGGGAGGGGGGTTGGAGGAATGTGGGGTGTACAGCTCCATACTAGGGCTGGCTACTTTCTGTTGTAGTACATTGTCCAGTTGCTGGCGCATCTCCTGCAGAGAATGGACAGTCTATTAAGACCCACTACCAGGGACCTTTGTACCTTCCGCCCTCCGAATCTAAAACACTCAAGAATGTGTGGCATGAACTGGAACCTTCCAGAACGGCTAGTGGATGCAATCAGGGAGCAGCTCAAGCAGATGCAATCGGGGAGCAGCAGCTGAAGTGGACACATTTGGGGAGCAGCAGCTGAAGCGGACGCAATTGGGGAGCAGCAGCTAAAGCAGACACAAATTGCAGCAGGTCTGCAGTCATTCACCTATATACGAGCAATCCGGTGCTGGGCAACTCTCTGTGCTGACTGCACAGAGAGCTGCCCAGCGCTGGATTGCTCACGTATAGGTGAATGAGGGGGCAGCTGAGCAAGCGAAGCGAATGGCTTTTGCTATCGGTATTGGAATATGCACAGCCAAATCACCCTTTACTTGCTCCTTACCAATCATAGGCTTTGCAGAGGTCATTTTAATCACGTGGAACGCTTAAATGTACCATAATTCCAGGTTGGGAGTTATATATGTTGTTGTATAGCCATCCACTTTCCCCTGTCTTACCTTTTCTGCTGACACAGAGCTTACCTCCAAGGACATTGTCGGAAGTGACATCATGAAGCTGAAAGTCTCATGATATCGTATGGTGTCATCAGGATATTTTAACCCTTAATAAAAGCCTTTGTACTATGATCTTCAGTAGGTCAATCTAGTACACAAACAGAACCTTGTATACCTTGACTAGCTGGGCAATGTGTGTTGGAGCCTGGAACACAATCCATTGGTCTACTGCAATTGTCTCTTGTCCCTCATCCTTCTGCACAGAGATGTCTCCCCCAAAGAACAGCAGAGGGAAGGGGGGAATCATAGAGGCATCGTGGATGTAGATCTGAGAGCTCTTCACCTTTGTGTGGTAGACGAGAAACTTGTTCACAAAGTGTGTTTCGTCAGTGTTGACTGACTTGGGGTGGAAATTAACACGGGCATCTTTTGTGATCAGTTTAGGGGGCCTGTAAGTGAAGGAGAAATGTGTGCATGGAGATAGTCATGCGTTTGATTATGTGGTGCTTCAAGGTATACCATTAATAGTATTCATACCACATACAGTAATTCCTAAATATAGCCATATATCTCAAAATAGTACATCTGGTTATGGTAATCAAACTAGCTGTTAACAGTGCAAACAATGTCCCACTTGTCATCTTCAGTAGCTCAACATACATGTACTTCTGCTCTCAGAGGCCATTTTAGTCATGCACTCACCTGTCGGGCCGTTTCTGTTCAATCTTGGCTACATTGGGGTAGAGCCCTGCACACAGAACTGCCTTGACTAGCTTCATGTTGCTGGAGTTGACATTGGCGGCAGGGTGCTTGGGATCGGAAGAAGAGAGGAACCCAGTGTTGAAGAGAAGGCCAGCAAACTGTCTCTTCATGTTCTTCAGGAGCTATATGGAATGGAGGCCATTTGCAATATCAGATTTTAACAGGTGTGTGCGTGTGTGTGTGTGTGCGTGATGGAAGTGGGGCGGGACTACTGTAGACTAGTGACGCGTGACCTTCGTACTTCAATTTACTGAACCTTGAACTCTGAAGAATGTTTAAGAACATTGGGCATGGGCTGGAAAGCAGCAGTCGAAGCGGTGCAATTGGGAAGCAGCAGTTGAAGCGGACGCAATCGGGGAGCAGTTGAAGCGGTCGCAATCGGGGAGCAACAGCTGAAGTGGATGCAAGCGGTGAGCAGTAGCTGAAGTGGACGCAATCGGGGAGCAGCAGCTGAAGCGGATGCAAGGAGCGAGTAGCAGCTGGAGTGGACGCAATCGGGGAGCAGCAGCTGAAGCGGACGCAATTGGGACGCTCTGCAAGGAGGCTGTCCGGCACCAGATTACTCACGCAGGTGAACGAGGGGGAAGTAGCTGAGCGAGCAAAGCTACTTGTAATGTTAATGCTGGTACATTTGACTCGGTCACATTCCCAGACCAGACTAAAAGGTGGGAACGGTATGGGAATGGGGCTACATACCTCCAGGGTGTTGTTGGCAAGGAAATTGTCCCAGCAGTACTTCCTTGAGTCACCAAACGAACAAGCTCGCTCCCAACCCTAACAAGATGACCACACCACATCAGAGCACATAATCATAAGCATTGTGCAGTTACACGTGCACTATAACTGCCCTGCCCTCCACAGGCATAGGACAGACATGCTTTATGCCACATCACATGACTGAAAAGAGCCAATCATATTTGATCTTTGGAGGAGTGTGGTTGTCTAAAGATCATGCAGTTATTACGAGGGGCAACCGCACTCCTGGTAGCCGCGGTTAAACGGTAGCACAAGCTAAGTGTGACAGTTCGTTCTAATTATCATACATGACGTGAGTACCATGATAGCTATATTAGGGAAGATCAGAAATTATTTATAGTGCTCTCAAGCGCATTGCAACTCCGGTTACGACTCGCCGTAGCGCAAGCTAAGTATCGCAATTCGTTCCAATTAACGCACATGCCACGTGGCAACCACGCTCAGTCGATCGCGAGCAATGGCGACCAAAAGGAAGACAGGACATTATTACAGCACTCACAACTTAGCCAGCACGGTGAGTTTTGGCATGCAAGCGTCAGTGAACGACAGTGATCACGGCCGTGAGGTCAGAATCTTCGTGTGCCTTTCCTAAGAACGGTACTGCCACCGGAAGTCGAAGAGAGCGCTCGAGCAATGGCAGCCACGGCGAGACAAAAGCGCTCATATCTCCACCACCAAGGTGAGTTTCAACACCAACTTTTTACATTCAGGTCAGGGCATGATAGCGATCACGGCGGTGTAGTCACAATTTCTGTAGGCCAAGCCTAAGTACTCAAACATTATATTATATTAATTAATTATATTATTTACGCGGCACAATTTTCTCTATACCAGGAGTGTAATAAAACCAACTGGCCAATTAGGTGTAGTATAGCTATGCTAACTCAGAAGATGAATGTGATATCCTCCTCATGAATGTGACATGAGCTCTGTAATGTGAACAACACTGGTTGACTCTCCCAAACATTACATTACTAGTTAAGTAGCCTCGTTCCCAGGCCATCACCCAGCTTTTCGTCGCTTACAGTACTCAATGTTTTGTTCGCATGTGGGAGAGCCTGGGAACGAGGCCAACAGTTAACCTCATGAAAGACAAACTATCACCCAGAATAATAATCCACTACTCAGCATTACGCACCTCAAATGCTCTCAGAAGAGCAATGTGATCACTACGTGAATCCCCAGCAAATCTCCTCTTGCAGGCATCAGCTTCCTCCTGCTTGTGCTGGAATCAAAGAGGGTACAGGACAAAGTAACTTTACCGGTGTGATCACAATCACTCTGGTGTGATTGTGGTCACACCAGTACTGTGTGTGTCATGTGTGATTGTGGTCACACCAGTACTGTTTGTGTCATGTGTGATTGTGGTCACACCAGTAGGTCCAGTATTGTATGTGTCAGGTGTGATTGTGATCACTGTGTAACACTAACTTAAGGATTACACCATTACCATGGTGATTGTGATCACAACTTCATTAACAAATGGTAAAGACACTAAGGGGACAGAACTGTGAGAGTGTGCTCTCTGGGGTCTGAATCAACGGGAAAAGGAGGCCTGGTCTACCTGGAGGATAAAATTTAATATCACAAAGATTTAGCTAATGGGGGGGGGGGGGAGGTAAAAATTGATCAAATGAGGATATTGAGTAAAGATCTGAGTCTGATCTTGAATAGATCTTAGGCTTTGATGTAAGACACTTGTCAAAAAAAGGAGAATACTAGCTGGATATAACCACACACTGAAGGGCTTGCTCCTTTACCAGAGGGATCACAAAAGGTTCCTTGAATCCAAGGGCTGCAGCAATGGTGAGGACAGGGTCAAGGCAGGAGAATATGGCAGCAAAGAGGATGATCTTGCCAATACGGGGGCTGACAGGAAGGTTGGCCAGGTGGTAGCCAAGAGGAGTCAGTTCCTCGGAGGCCGTCAAGGCGCTCTGAAGCAGTAAACAATAAACAGTAAACAATAAACAGTAACAGTATGATGAGGAATATGATGAGGTTGAGTTAGTAGATCTTACCAGCTCCTTGAGGCATTCCAGAGCATTTCTGACTGCCTTATCGGATGGTGGTTCAATGGCCTTTGCCAGGAAGGGTATCACCTCCCCCAGCCTGAGGATCTTGATTTGCAACACCAGCTCTTCGAGGGGGGTGCGGAGCATCTCTGGGAGCTGGAAGTCAGCTAGCTTGCCCAGCTGAAGCTTTGTAAAGAGGTGAAAACAGTGACCGGGCTGCACCCTGGTGAGAGGGTGGGGGGAAAGGACGAGGGGAAAGAGGACAGGAGGGAGGAGGGACTGATAGCATAAGTATTCAAATAGCTTTTAACCTCCTACCATTCTTTTATCTAGGTGAGGCATCTACCACTAGGGTGGCTATCTATACTGTAGTCGCGTGTTATTAGGTGAAGTTCACTTATAGGCACACATTCACTGCTAGGCGCAGGTTCAACTCTCGTCCCAGGTACTCGCTGTTCATTTTCAATCCTATGGAGTGGAATATAATTCAAATTGAAGCGCACTTCCTATTCGAGGAATGTATTCGTTATTAGGCGCATCTCGCTTATAGGCGCATCTCGCTTATAGGCGCATCTCGCTTATAGGCGCATATTTCCTTCCTGTGGAGTTATTGGCGCATGCGCCTAATAACGCGCGACTACAGTACATCTTTCTCCTCCTCTCACCTTCCTGCTCTCCCCCTCCTCTGTCTTGCAGCCGCTCGGCTCACCCACACTGCATCCAGGCATGCCAACTGGTGTGCTGCATCATATGTCTATGCAAGAGTGAAACATATCCTCCCTAGAATTGCCTGGCATATCATACGTGCAGAGATGGCCAAACCCATATTCTCCAATTAGACGGCTGCATTAGGTACACAAACAGGAAGTACAAGCTCTCATATTAAACTAGAGGTGCTCAGCAGAGCACGTACCCCATGTGATAGTTTTATTATGCTGACTTTAAATACAGCTGAGCATGCACGATGAGATAGCTAGGACCTACTGATTTTAATACAGCATGCATGCAGAAGCCGTAAGTTGTTGCAGTAATGTTAGAAACAGGGCGTGGTCAAGTAGTATAAATTACAACAGGGCCAATTTTCGCGCATTAGCTACTTGAGTGGATCTCTGGTCTGTGAGTTATGTAGACACTAGAATTCTGACACTACTATTCTGAACTAAGCCTTCAACAAGGCCTTCACTGCTCAAACTGCTGGACAGACAGACAGACAGAGAGACAAACCGATCACTCTACCCCTGCTGCGCGCATGCGCACGGGGCAACTACTTCAAGACAGTCACAAGAGAATGATCGAGTTACTCAGATGAAAGTAGTAAGGACATGCAACAGAGGTTTAAGGGGAAGGGGCACATACACCTTTACGTTAGGTTACCTTTAACTGTTGGGGGCCCCCGACAGTTCAAGTAACCTGACGTAAAGGGGTATGTGCCCCCTTAACCATCGGGGGGCCCCGACGGTTAAAGGTAACCTAACGTAAAGGGGTATGTACCCCCTTAACCATCGGGGGCCCCCAACGGTTAAAGGTAACCTAACGTAAAGGGGTATGTGCCCCCTTAACCATCGGGGGCCCCCGATGGTTAAAGGTAACCCAACGTAAAGGGGTATGTGGCCCCTTAACCATCGGGGGCCCCCGGCGGTTAAAGGTAACCTAATGTAAAGGGGTATCTGCCCCCTTAACCATCGGGGGCCCCCAACAGTTAAAGGTAACCTAACATAAAGGGGTATGTGCCCCCTTAACACTCACCGTCTCCTTGACTTTGCCACAGTCTACCACATACACAACATCGTCAATGGTGATGCTGGTCTCGGCAATGTTGGTGGCAATCACAATCTTTCGTACTCCCTCCGGGGGGCGATCAAATACCTTTTTTGGTTGGGGGAGTTGGGAGGAGGAAATACGGCACAAACTTACATCGATCAAGTTATGAAGTTTGTAAGTTAGACAAGACTCCATACATGAATTGCTAAACTGCATGTGTTATAGGACAAGTTACCTGCAACGTACTTCCACAAAAATAAACTTCCTCCTCTAGTGCAGTTATTGTAAAAGTTTTTCCTATGATATGAACTTGCTATACTCATGGTATACTCTCAGTATACTCACAGTATACACTATAATTATGCTCACATACCATGTTATGTGTATGGTACGGTAGTGAGTGGAGGACTGTATCACTATGAAAATTCTAGAGTCAGCCATCAGCACATTCAATAGCACTCCAAACTCATCAACTACTGCACATTTGTATGCTCTCATCAAACTATCATGACAGATTAAACACCTTCTGTTGGAAGGCTGTCGGCATCATGGAGTGGAGTGGGATGATGATGTAATTCCTCGACCGAAACACCGGGTCCGCCAGGAACATATCGTTCATCTTTGAGATGGTGTCCCAGCCGGGAAGGAAGATCAAGATGGCCCCGTCGTCCAGTGAGTGACAGATGTACTTCACAAGAAATAATATAAGCTGAAGGTTGATTTCGTTGTAGTCAAAGTGTCGAAGGGCATCGAGCACAAAAGACGCGTATTGTCTCTCCTCTTCCAGAGTGATAAGGTACTTCTCCAGTTCCATCTGGTCTGCTTGCTGCTGCTCGTATAAGACACGTCCCTGGCCAAAGCGGGTGTAGAAACGCCGTGGTTTGTCCGGTTTTGGAGGAGGGGCAAAACTGAGTGAAGAAATATACAGATTGGAATTATAGTTTGGTACATGTGATATGTGTGTGTGTGTGTGTGTGTGTGTGTGTGTGTGTGTGTGTGTGTGCATGGTGTGTGCAAGGGAAGAGATATCTAGCTAACCGAGTCATTTTGAGGATGTCCTCCAGGTAGTAGTCAGTGACTGGGAAGGCAACATTGGGGATGGTGTACATGGGAGCATTGTCTGGAGAAGGTGAAAAAGTACAGCACACTTCAGGATACTTGGCTTGTAATCTTGAGCATTCAAAAATGGCCAACGTTAAGTAAATTACTGGTGTGTGATTACATGGAATATTAAAGTCCTACATTAAGAGACAATGTTGATAACTTTAAATTCCCACTGATAAGAACACAAACATCAAGAGGTCCAATTTTGATGCAGGAGTATCGACTAAACTAGAGCTAAGAGCAACCTGCGAACTAGGATCAACAGCTGTGTCAAAGGAGGGATCAATCAACGAGACTCACTGAAGTACTGTGAGAAGAGCTCAGCGTTGATGGTGGCACTCATTAGAATGACCTTCAGATCCGGCCTACATACACAGACATAACCAATGATACACAAGCAAAGATAGTATAAAATGCAGGAGTATCCAAAGATATACTGAGGACAAAGTGTATGCACAAGTGCACACATACACACCTCATTGGGAGCAGGTCCCTCATGATGATGGTGAGGAAATCGGATACAATGTTCCTCTCGTGGACTTCATCCAGAATCACATGTGATGTCTCCTTCAGTAGTCTGATGGGGGAGGAGGGAGGCTGAAAATACAATCATTTAAGAGCCTCCCAAATCTCAAATCCAGCTAACTCACTCCGAATTAAGGCCACAAATTATGTCAACATCCATACATAACTAGCAATCTACATGTATTCACTTCCTGTCTAGTGGCCAAATACAGTCGTCTGATTGGTAAAATCTAGGCTGATCCACTACAGTTGGCTGCTATGACATGTCAGACCACGATGAGTGCATAGCGTACGTACGGGTCGCCAATGAGCCTTCGCAGCAGTATTCCAGTTGTGCAGAAGAGGATGGACCCCTGTGTACGAGGCAGCTCATTCTCCAGACGAATCTGGAACCCGGACGATTGTCCCAGTCTCTCTCCTCGCTCTTGTGCAACACGTTGGGCAACTGAAAAAGTAACGATATTAAGAAACAGTTGACATTTGGCCTCACCCTCTCTTCTTCCTCAACTCACTAACCTGAAATGGCAGATATTCTCCTAGGCTGAGTACAGATCACATGACATCTGGAGCCACACCCACTTGTGATGGCCTCATCAAGAATGAACTGGGGCACCTGTACAACACAGTAAAACAGGAGAAAGTAACTTAGAAACAAAGTATCCTAGCTCAGTAGCTCCCACTCGTCTCGCCCTTACCTGGGTGGTTTTACCACAGCCAGTCTCCCCGCTGATCACGACCACCTGGTTTTCACGGATAAAGTGCAAGATTTCATCTTGCTTCTGCCAGGAGGGGAGCTTCTGACGAAACTCCTGCAGCAGCAGATATATGCGAATAGTGAAATGGGATGAACAGCGAACGGGCTAATATAAGTGGAGTCGCTAACCAGCATCTTTCTGTACTTTGTGTTGCTCTCTCTCTTCTCCTTGAGCTCCTCATTCAGCTGCTGGTCCATGGGTCCCCAGTCCATACCAGCAGCAGTAGCTCCTGCAGTGCCATCTTCTCCAGACACCCTCCCCTCTACCTACCACGCCAAAGAGAAAGCAGTTCATTTGTTAATTAGTTATTTCAAAAAGGTAAATATTGTTACGTAGATGCAGTACAATTGACGATTACCAATGAGAGATAAACATATCCACAGGAAAACCTCTGGGGGATGAACTCAAGAGATTCTGCATCTTCCAACCTCCCCTCAGGTCAGTTACTGCCAGGTCCAGATACTTACTGGCTCAATCTACCTCACTGCTCACTGGTTACACACCACCAGGTCCAAATAATCTCCCTCCCCCCACACTTACAACCTGGGGCCTGTCATGGTAAAATTGCCCCCCCCCCCCCCCCCCCCCCCGGAACCAATTTGTTGATAAATACGGACCCCCGGAACTTATTTTGCCGCAAAATTTGGACCACCCCCTGGAACTAATCTTGTTGATAAATAAGGACCCCCGGAACTCTTATTTCACTGCAACATTTGGACCACCTGACTCAATCTACCCCCCTCCCCCCCAAAGCTTACAACCTGGTCACCACCAGGCCCAGCTCAATCTCCCTCCCCACGTGTACAACCTAACTACATGATTGACTTGTCGAAGTAACTCAAACAAACTGAAAGTAACTTGCTCCATTCTATAATCACTGCTGTATCATGTAGTAAGGAAAATAAATACTCCATCGCTACAATAGTATCATGCACACCTACAATGCTGCGACATGGACCAAGGTCCTTGCTATATCACACACACATTACTGTACTGTGTACAAAGAAGGTAAACCATTGTTACATATATCATGCGCACATTGTACCATGTACAAAGAAGGTGATTACTATACGGTGCACACATTGCTGAACCATGTACAAAGAAAGTATATCATCACTATACCATGTGTGCATCATTACCCATGGACACACACTGCACCATGTACAAAGAAGGTTAAGTTGGTAAAACTTTGCTACATCGTGCACAAACTCCGTATATTAAAAGACCACAAGAATCTAGCTGCATTTTCAGGCCAGTCCCCTACACTCCATCGCTTGCAGTAAATGAGAATGGATATTCCATGTACTGCAAGTGATGATAAGGCTAGTGAGAACTTGCTTTGCGGTTGCTATGGTGTCCACAATGGGATAGAGGTTAAGATTGGTCATACTACCCACTTCATGTAGCAGTGAAAATTGATGTCCTACTACAAATACTAGGGTGAGCCAAATCCCTGCCTAGCAACCACAAATGGGTTCCGGCCCCATACAGGGATTCATTTCGTCATGCACTTACCAGAGGTGGGTATGAATCCATAGGCACACTGGACATGCTCGATGAGTCTGTCCCTTCCATGCCGACAGAGCCAGAGAAACTTGCCACACTCGTTTCACTTGTGTTGGACTGCCTGCGAACATCCTGGAGAATGCCACTGATGCTCCGCTCGGCTTCACTGCTGATACTCACCACGGTACGCTGGGGAAGATGTCACCACGAATAAGACAATCCCAGGAAATTACTCAGGTTTCAATCACCCCCCCCCCCCCCCCCCCCCCCCCCCCACACACACACACACAGATCAGTCAGTGTAAAAGTTGCATGCATTTATAACCATCACTAGTAAGAGCAAGGGGCAGTCCCCCAATATGTGCCATACTTAGAGCTGCAAACAGGGTCACAGCCTATACGTGACTGCTCCAAAACTGACCCTGACCTTGGCAAAATCACCGTGCCTGGCATTTTTGTAGCATACAGACTAATGCAGTAAGCCACACCCATACCTCACCAAGACTACATCTGCCATACTGTATACGGGAGTGTAACCCTGGTCACAGCTCTAATTATGAGGCCGGCCTCATACTGCTTGGTTGAGAGTCATGAGACGTATATATATATATAATATACGAAGTAAATATTGGTCCAGCAGGAAGTAGGGCAATGGGTTAGGGTATATTAGGGCCAGGGCCGGTTCTAGATGCGCGCACGTTTCCGGTACCTATACCTAAAGTATGTACTTCCTGCCGGCCCAATATCCACGTCGATATATCGTACTGTACACAACCATCCCTTCAAAAGCTTAAAGGCAAACAGACCTCTTTTCTCTCCCTCTCCTTCTTTCTGCCCCTGTTCTTGGAGGCATACCACATGCCAATTTCTCTTCCTGAGAGACCTGGGGGAGGACCACCACCCCCTCTCCCTCTCCCCATCCCTCCACCCCCTCTCCCTCTCCCTCCACCTCTGTTCGGCCCCCCTCCTCTTCTCCGACCCCCACCACCTCTGTAGCTCATCTCAAAATGTAGAGTTCCTCCGCCACAGCGCTGTACATGTGAGAACAGTTGAACGGGTGAGAACACATGGAATATCTTTAATAAACGCGCACCCATCTGTTTCTCTGTTTCCCTTTCCCATTCTGAAGAGCTCATTCTGTACTGTGGACGTGGGACTACATTTCCGCTTATAATATTCATGGCCAACCCAACTCAGCCGACTTGATCGAAGAGGTGAGGTGGTAGTGGGTCAAGGATCTGAGCAATGGCAGCGAATAAGGGAGCGGAGAGCGCGCTGCACGCTCGTGACCATATAGGCGTGCAGGACTTTGTCCTTCTGGAAAAGTACTGGAACGTGGATGCGTTCATCGAGAACCTGCGCAAGAGATTCAAAGCCAATCACATCTATGTGAGTGAGCACTCGGAGTTATGATAACAGCGTAGATTATGTACATAGGAGCCATACGACTGAGACATAGCAAATCATCGTACGCTACAGTACAGTATGCATATGGCGATTTTGTCCATAGATCGTGGTGCAGAGCAACTGCATCATAGATCATGCATCCACCATTTAGCATCTTGTATAGCAAGATAATTTTACGCTACTCAGTGAGCTTGTTCCAGCCTGGCCGTGAAGTTTGCATTTAGTGGCTGTGGGTATTCAAGCAACTTGTGGGAGCATTTGAAAAGCTATTTTTCCACGTTTGGAGCTGTGACGCTAAGCGTAGTCATTCTGTTGTCATAACTTTGGCAACCGTTGGGGATAGCTGTCTTACAAAGTTTGTCAATGTGTTAAAAGTTGATTTCAGTCCTGTCTGATTGCTGGATTCCTTCACGATTGTAGATGTTTCTAGCACCGAAAAGCCCTCCGTTATAAATGTACTCCGTTTCAGAGTGTATGGCAAGAAGTAGTAATTTCTACAGTGATCTTAGAAACGCAAGCAGCTCGGAACTTACGAAGTACTACTATGTGAACTGTCGCTGTAGTGCAGTTACCATGCCGATTAGATCGAGCAGCTACGCGACCTGGAGTACAAGTGAGTCAGTAGTTTCCGTTCAGCTACCATTGAACTCCACCTTCTTTTGCCATATGGAAGTACTCAGTCACATGGTTTTGTGACGTACGTAATTGCAACTTCTCTATGCATATGGCCACACCCACCAGTGAGAAATTATACCAGTTATGTTGCGGGTGAAAGGGCTGGCTGCCCTGCACAGAGCTAGACTAGGACGCAGGTCCTACTTTGATTAATGCTGGATACATGTACTTAGTCAGAGGTGATGGTTGACGTGAAAGAATTGTTTAGCGCCTTTTGTCACCAACTCGTAAAATAAGCCTATTGTGTACATGAAAATGAGGGACAATTGAGCACTGGCAGCCAGCCCTTTCACCCACAGCTTGGCTACTGTACTCCAATTTGAGTGTGGGTGTTAATTTAAGGATAACAGCTGCCATTTACCGTCCAACTTTATTTTCAATTTATGACTGCATCAAATTGTATGCAGGGTCGATCAAAATTTTTCAATTGGCCAGTATAATGCTGGTCATTGTGGATTAATGAAACAGTATGAGGTTTGAAGGCTGTAGCACAGCTAGTGTGAAACTTGAGACAAAATATGCAACGTTTGACACAAGAATACTCTATTCAGCATACTTTCCCAAACCACTGAGCTCTAATCGGATTCTGATTGAGACACACTGGAGCTTTGTTTGGGGAACCGTGCATGTGATGCTACATGCATTCAAATCCTGTGAATGGACCAATCTTGCCATAGTTTTCTTGAGTAGGCAGCTGTGTTCTGAACTAGGCGTGCTTGCATGCTTACGGCAATCAGTGTACCAAGGTTTTTATGACCAGATAAGGAGAACTCGGTCTTAAAGAATTGCATTTTTGGTTAAAGGATTACATTTTTGGTTTCTGTGTTCCAAGTTGTAATTATCCTAACCCAAAGTTTGTTCAACTGTGGAAGGAGTGGGTTGAACTTGTAGGTCTGCTTTGAGTGTTCTGGGCACTCCACTTGTGTGTAAGAATGCATTAAGAGTACCTGAAGCACCCTAAACCACTTCACTATGTCCACATACATTCACCCATACATCATCCACACATAGCCTCGTTCCCAGGCCCGCCTGGGAACGAGGCTACATCCACACATACTTGCAAGTAGCCTCGTTCCCAGGCTCCTCCCCAGCTTTTTGTCGCATACTGTACGTGACATAAAGCTGGGGAGGAGCCTGGGAACGAGGCTACTTTCATTCACACCTACTTGCACACACATGCACAAACTTGCACACCATACACACACATACAGACCTACATAGGTTCTGTGATTGTCTCGGTCAACCCCTACAAGCAGATTGGCATCTACGACAATGACACGATGGAAGAATACAGGGGTGTTAACTTCTACGAGCTCTCCCCCCACATGTAAGTACCTTGCTGAGTAGCAGGGTGGTCTACATGCCTCATACAAATAATTTGGTATGTCCTTGGGGAGTTCTTAGGATTGTAAACATTTCTGCTGTTCACTCAAGCTGATATTAAAACAATAATGCACTAGGGATTACTGGGGATTACTAGGGATTACTAGGGATTACTAGAGATTTTGGTGTGTTAGTGGCTGTGTCTGCATCCTAAAGACACAGTATGCCATGTGCCAATGCATCTGAGCCACAAATTAAAATGTTCCTGTCAACAGATAAGTTGCATTTTGGTTGAAATTCGGAGTTGACTATCTTGTGCTCCTTTACTATATGTGTAGTTTCAGTATCTTTACATACATGTGGGAAAGAATTAACTTCTCTTTCTCCTCTCTCTTCCTCCTCTTCTTTACCTTCCTCCTCCCCTCTCCCCTCCCGCTCTCCTTTTCTCTCTCCTTTGAATTTGAATTTCTTCTATTCTGCCCTCTCCCCTCCACCCTCTCCTATCCATTCTCCCACTCCCTTCTCCCCCCCCTCCCCTCTCCTCCCCTCCCCTCCTACCCCCTCCCCTCCCCATCCTCCCATCTCCTCCCCTCCCCTCCCATCTCCTCCCCTCCGCTCCGCTCCCCTCCCCTCCCCTCCGCTCCGCTCCCCTCCCCTCCCCTCCTCTCCCCTCCCCTCCCCTCCCCTCCCCTCCCCTCCCCTCCCGGTCCCCTCCCCTCCCCTCCCTCCCTCCCCCTCCCACTCCCCTTCCACTCCTCTCCTCCTCTCCCCTTGCCTCCTCTTGCTTCCTTTCCTTCCCCCGGCTCTCCAGCTATGCTATTGCTGACACAGCCTACCGTGCCATGAAGCACGAGGGCGTTGACCAGTGTATCCTCATCTCTGGGGAGAGTGGAGCTGGAAAAACAGGTATCAAACTGGTTTGACCAGCTTGCCAGATTCATCTTCAGCCTTAGAGCAGGGTTTGCATACGTGTCTCTCCAAAGTGAACAAATGTTGATTGTCAAACATGTAAAACCACGTAGTAATTCTGACAAAACCACTTATGCTGACTGCTACAGGTGGTTATCAGTGTGCCGTTAGTTGCTGTTGGGTAGTTGGCTGTTGGGCGGTATGGTTCAGTGCGTATGCAGCTGTGAATGAGATATGTCTGCACAGTGCACACCTGCTATGTTGGTATACAGATTCATCATGTGACTTACATCATCCTTCAGCTGTGAGTCATGTCCACACAGTGGCAGGTGCCACTAGCCTCGTTCCCAGGCTCCTCCCCGGCTTTTTGCGACAAAAAGCTGGGGAGGAGCCTGGGAACAAGCACTACAATTATTCCCCCATGCAGGCAGCATCTGTTCCATTGGCAACTGACCACTTTCATCAGAACAGCTGTTTTGAAATTTTTTTTCCTCCCAATAACATAGCATTCTTGGCATTACTGGCATACCCAAAGAATATGAATGTGTGCCCTTTGCACTCTAGTTCCTCTGAATTCACAACTGACATGAGGAGTGGAGGCTTGTTGTGTACGGAAACGCCTTCTGATGTAGCCTTGTTCCCATGAGCTTGTGAACGAGGCTACTCTGACCTAGCCTCGTTCCCAGGCTCTCTCATACGCAAGTGGTGAAAACCTGGGCAGGGGCACTACCTCTGACCATTGTGTGCAGAACCCAGCGCTGTAATGTTAACCCCCTTTTGCACTCCATGCATAGTGGGCTATGTTTGGGTGGTATGATTTTATTTTTGTGGGTTTAAAACATGAGCTAGTTACATATTATCATGTACAATGGAAGTAAGAACACTAGAATCTGATGGTGAGTAGCAAATTGTATTCTGTAGTGTTTCGACAATCCTTTGTCTGTCCAATTTAAATTGTGTAGTCCTGGCTACAAAATAAATGCTCACCAAAATAACCTGCCCTACAGCGAGCGAGTTCATATGAATGTATCAAACATTATGGTGAATGAATGCAGTTCATTGTTATAAGCTGCACCTTGGTGTGTGTTTCATTGAAATGTGGGCACCAGTGTCTTTCAGCTTGAAGCAGGAGCCCTAATTGTCCAAATTGAAATTCGAGGTACAATGAAATTTGGCTGTGCTGCTTGTTTGCCCAGGCAACATCCTTTTGCGCTCCAAGGTTTAGGCAAGTGTTCCAATTTGCCCTAGTATGGCTGATAGTTGTGTGGACTAGTTCTGTGAGTACTTTCACACTCTTGTATTGCCAGTGCCTCCCATGTACAAGCCAAGATTGAAAGGGAGCCAACATGGGGGTTGGCCTGGGAACAAGGCTAGTTGTGGCCTGGGAATGAGGCTAGTGGTGGCCTGGGACGAGGCTAGTTATGGCCTGGGAATGAGGCTAGTGGTGGCCTGGGACGAGGCTAGTGGTGGCCTGGGACGAGGCTAGTGGTGGCCTGGGACGAGGCTAGTTGTGGCCTGGGAATGAGGCTAGTGGTGGCCTGGGATGAGGCTAGTTGTGGCCTGGGACGAGGCTAGTGGTGGCCTGGGAATGAGGCTAGTGGTGGCCTGGGACGAGGCTAGTTGTGGCCTGGGACGAGGCTAGTGGTGGGCTGAGACGAGGCTAGTTGTGGCCTGGGACGAGGCTAGTGGTGGCCTGGGAATGAGGCTAGTCTAGCCGGGAATGAAGCTGGGAACCAGGCTACACTAGTCTGGAATGAGGATATGAGCACAGTATCGTGAAGATTGATTCCCTCTTGTCCTCTTCAAACCAGAGGCCTCCAAGTACATGCTGCAGTATCTGGCTCTGTGCAGTGGCCACACTGGTGAGGTGGACAGGGTCAAGAACCGGCTCATCCAGTCCAACCCCGTCCTCGAGGTACACACATTCATGAGTTTTGACTCTCAACTAGCATGTCATTGCGTTGTGTTGTCATACTGCAGGCCTTCGGCAATGCCAGGACAAACAGGAACGATAACTCCAGTCGATTTGGCAAGTACATGGACATCGAGTTTGATTTCAGGGTAAGTTATGCACCATTTTGTCTGCATTTGTTCCCAAGTCTTGGCAGGCAAGCTGTTTCGTTTTTGTGAGCTGAGGAAAATTTTCCTTCTTCCTCTTACTCTCACTCCACCCACCAGAGTTACACACATCACCTATGCTCACCTACACCTGCTCACAAACTCACTGATCCCTCTTTCCACCTACTAATGCCTCCTTCTGTTCATACACCCACACACACCCTCCCATCTTCTTACCCTTCCCCCTCACACACACACACACACACACACTCACACAGGGTGCCCCAGTGGGTGGGCACATCAACAACTATCTCCTGGAGAAGTCACGAGTGGTCACTCAGTCTCCTGGAGAAAGGAATTTCCACATTTTCTACCAGCTGCTCCAGAGTGGAGACCTCAAACTCCTCGCAAGACTGAAGCTCTCTACTGAGCCGAATGACTACTACTACCTCGCACAGGTGTCTGGCCCTCTTCTGTGATGTCCTGTTGTGCTCACTGCACAAGCTTTTATTCCCCCATCCTCCCTCCCCTCCCTCCCTCCCTCCGGTCCCTTCTTCCCCACCCTACTCAGGGTGACTGCACCCGTGTGACCAGTATTGATGACCGCAAGGACTTTGCCACAGTGCAGAAGGCTCTTTCAATCATGGGCTTCTCTGAAGAAGAAGCAACGGTAGGGATCTTGAGAACCCTTGCTGCAATTGTGCCACTGGTACTTTACGTTTGTTTCTCTTCTCCCTGCTGCAGACCCTGTGGAGTGTTTTGGCGGCGATTCTGCACCTGGGCTGCATGGACTATCAGGATGATGCCAAAGGCCACGCCCAGACCCGAGACTCCGCCCTCACCAAAACCATTGCCAAGGTTTGGGAATATAGAGTAGCACCATGCCACCAGTTTGCTGAAGTCAGCACCAATTAATCCAGTATGTATGAAATATGCTCTTTTCCATGAATCCCAGTACAAATATTTTGCTGATGACGTGCAGTTTGGTTATATAGGTAGTTTGTAAATGAGAGCAAGGAAGGAGGTGGTGTAGCCTGTGAGAGTATAGTACTTCCATTTAGGGACTTGCAGTCAGTTGCAGAGGGAGTGAGGATGATGTAAAGGTAGTGGAATGGGGAAGACTTCCCAGTTTGGTGATGTAACTAGCCTGTGATGTAGAGGATTTCCTGTTGCTATGTACATGACTTCCAGGTATCACTGTTTTTGGATACAGTAAGTATGCACTTGGCAACCACATTTACCACACGGGGGTCTGGAGTACAGATTTCTTATGGATGGCTTCCACCCACATTCATAGATATGTTCCCTTCCTTCATTCCTCCTTCCCCCTTCATTCCCTCCCTTCCTCCCTCCCTCCCTCGCTCGCTCCTACCTTCCATCCCTCCCTCCCTCCCTTCCTGCCTCCCTCGCTCGGTCCCTCCTTCCCTCCCTCACTCGGTCCCTCCCTCCTTCCCTCCCTCCCTCCCTCCCTCCCTCCCTCCCTCCCTCCCTCCCTCCCTCCCTCCCTCCCTCCCTCCCCCTTCCCTTCCCTCCCTCCCTCCCTCCCTCCCTCCCTCCCTCCCTCCCTCCCTCCCTCCCTCCCTCCCTCCCTCCCTCCCTCCCCCTTCCCTTCCCTCCCTCCCTCCCTCCCTCCCTCCCTCCCTCCCTCCCTCCCTCCCTCCCTCCCTCCCTCCCTCCCTCCCTCCCTCCCTCCCTCCCTCCCTCCCCCCCTCCCTCCCTCCCTCCCTCCCTCCCTCCCCCTCTCTCCCTCCTCCCTCCCTCCTTTCCTCCCTCAGTTGCTGTCAGTCTCACCTGAGAAACTGAGAGTGGCACTAACCCACCGCTCCATTGAGACTCAACGGGAGAAGGTGATGTCACCCCTCTCTATCGAGCAGGCCCAGTACGCCAGAGACGCTCTTGCAAAGGCCATCTATGAGCGACTCTTCCGCTGGCTGGTCAGCAGGTTGAATGCTTCCCTCCAAAGCAAGGTTAGGAGGGAACGGGGCCCGAGATTTCATCTTGGGGAGATGGACGTGTACCTAGTTAGTCAACATGGGGTTGCTTGGTGGGCTAGTGGTTAAAGCACTGGACTCACTGTAGACCTAGGTTCTGGCCTCACTGTGCAACAGGTATTTTTTATACCACGCAACGGTGGTTCGTTTTGCTGTCATTTTATCTACTTCGTATGATCCGTGTTTTGGCTCATCCCTTTTCAAAATCACACATTGCATTATCAGCTGCACTAGTATACTGCAATGCCAGCACTGTACTGAGGCGCAACACAAGGCGTGTGGGGTAAGAATTCCAAGAATGCACTCTAGTTCTCTGGTGCACTCCGGGCTAACCCAAGAATCAAGAGGAAATGTTATGCCTCCATATTCTTCGGAGGTGACACTAAAGCTTTTGGTCCCAGGGGACCTGGTTTAAATGGCTCAGCTCCTCGTTAGCCAAATAAACCCCTCAGGGGTATAGAAGTCAATGGTGTGTTGGCCAAAGTTTTAGTGGTGAAGGGAAGGGGAGGATTGGAATTTGTGGTCAAACCTTTACAACAAACATGCATGTATATGGACAATACCTGAAGTCCACCTAGTTGCTGGCTATCACAATGCATCAACCCCTCCCAGATGCAGCTGCAAGCTAAACTGAGAGATACTACAACCCTTGTTTGTGCACCTGACTTCCATAAACCTTCATAGACCTGAAACCACACATAATATATGCACTCACTGAACATCCCATGTCAGCAAGTTAATCTGTCACAGTGGTTAAGGGGTTAAAGTTGGTTTACCGTAATCAAAAATTTGGTGGTTAGAGGGTTAAGTCAGTGGGGTTAGGCTTCTAGCTCCCAAACTCCACAACCTATTCTGTTGAGTCTGCACTTGCAGAAAAAAGGAAAGAAAATAGCAAGTCCTGCTTACAAAGCCAATCCTCGAACCCACATGCAAACCCACATGCTTCTGGGTTGGAGGCAATTGCAGGGATTAGTCTATCCTGTGTTTGTATGTGCTCTATTGGGGCTTGCAGACCTTCACCTTCATTCCTAAATGGAGTCCTTGAACCCTCCTTCCTTCCCCGCAGAGCAAGACCAACAAGAGTTTGATAGGACTTCTGGACATCTACGGATTTGAGATTTTCAAGAGCAACAGTTTTGAGCAGTTCTGCATCAACTACTGCAACGAGAAGCTACAGCAGCTGTTCCTTGAGCTGACCCTGAAGTCCGAGCAGGAGGAGTACCAGAAGGAGGGGATCGAGGTGAGGAGGAGTCACTCAGCTAGCTGCTGTAACGGTAGTCGGACACGCTTTGGTCGCATGTTTAGATGGACACAAACTTTCAACATCAAATGCTGCAATTCTCAAGGGACTCTGCAGTTTAAGTCCAGGGTCCTATTTTTAGAGTCCACATAATTAGTAGCTCTCCTGATTTACTAGACTATTTTTAATGTTTCCTTGCAGTGGGAACCAGTGGAATATTTTGATAACAAGGTCATCTGTGACCTGGTCGAGGAGAAGCACAAAGGGATCATTTCTGTCCTGGTCAGTGCACACAGTATACTACAGATTTGTATTGTCCTATATGACAAATGTGTAGTCTGAACTTGTGCCAATTTTTGTCCTGGCCTTTAGGACGAGGAGTGTCTTCGTCCTGGTGACGTCAGTGACCAAACCTTTCTGGTGAAACTGATCCAGACCATCGGCCAGCACAAACACTTCATCACGTGAGTGCTTGTGGCTATGTTGCATCTACATCCCTCACACCCTTTCTTCTCCCTCCCCTTTCTCCCTCTCTTCCTCTCTCCTTCATTCCTCTCCATCTCCTTCCCGGGACCCTTCTCTCCCTCATCTTCCTCCATCCTCAAATACCTCTTCTCCCCCCTCCTTCCTCTCCTTTCCTCTATACCCTTTTCTCCATTCCTTCTTTCTCACCTCCCTCCCCTCTCTCCTCCTTTCCCTTCGCCCTCCCTGTCTTCCTCCACCTCCCCCCCTCCTATTCTCTAACTCAATCCACAGCCATGAGATGCTGGATTATGAGGGACGTAAGACCATTGACCGGGACCAGTTCCGCCTCCTCCACTATGCCGGAGATGTCACCTACACCGTCACAGGTGCAGCATAGTTTAATCTCCTACCCAACGTGTACAGTGCATGAATTCCTCCAGCTAGCCACTTCCTTGCATTAGATTTTGCATGAATCTTGCAAGAATATTGCTCGTGCATCACGTACCAGTCTTCCAAGAAATACATGTACAAATCTTGCAATACTTTCTTGAAAGACTGTCATGAAAAAGATTCTTCCACTACACTGTCTTGCGAGACCGGCTACACTGTCACTGGTGCAGCATAGTAAATAAGCTGACCAGTGGCAGTGTAGGTGTCCCAGGGCAATTGTGTGAATCACTCCACTGTTGATTGTCTATCCATGTAGGATTTGTGGACAAAAACAATGACCTCCTGTACCGCAGCTCAAAAGAGGTACGAATTTGATGGAGTAGTTTGTCTAATTTGCCAAGCAAAAGTTTCTGCCCTCAGCTCATTATCTGCTATTCTTTGTTTTCCCAGGCCGTAGGTTCGAGCACCAGCTCCATTGTCAGAGATATGTTCCCACAGAGCGAGCTCCAGTCTCAGAAACGACCTCCAACTGTACGTTGACTGTCATTGTTTGAGATGATGCACCTCTGACTTGCTGGTCGTAGTGATGGCTGTGCTTCCCACACCCCCACATTACACACACACACACTCACACTCACACACGCACACACTCTACACCAGGCTGGGACGCAATTCAAAACCAGTCTGGCAGAGCTGATGGTCATTCTCATGTCCAAGGAGCCCTCCTACGTCCGCTGCATCAAACCCAACGACTACAAGCAGCCAAGTGAGTGTAGGAAAAGTCTTCTGTCATGAGTCAGTTCGTATTTCTAACGTCTTCACTTGTCACCTGAAACCTAATTACAATGCCATCTTATTATTCAGCCGCCCCCCTCCCCCCCCCCCCCCCCCCCCCCCCCCCCCCCACACACACACACACACACACACTCTTCTTCCCTTCACAGATGCGTTTGACGAGCGTATCATCCGCCACCAGGTGAAGTACCTGGGGCTGATGGAGAACTTGAGGGTACGGAGGGCCGGGTTCTGCTACCGGAGGCAGTTCCAGATCTTCCTAGAGAGGTGAGCAGCTGTTAGACCCTGGATGAGCTCGCCCCTCCGTGTGACAGCTTGCGATCAAAAACTGGAGGTGTGGAAGGCCTGGGAACGAGGCTAATGCGACTACCGTGACAAGCTGCACCCTCAATGTCACAAATGCTTGGAGGGCCAAGCCCAATCTAGTAGACTAGTAAGACTGGGTATGCTGGTTCCAGGGTCTAACAGGCCTGCATGGGAATGAGGCTACCCTGACACTTCCAGTATGGAAGCGATCAAAAATGGGAAGGCCTGGGAACGAGGCTAAGTCGCATCCCAAGGCTGTTTCACCCTTGAAACAGGGTGTGCAGTACGTGTTACTAGTCCACTGCATTGAGCTCGGCCTTCCATGCGTATGTGACATTGAGGGTACAGCTTGTCAGGGCTAACTACCCTGATTCCCAAGGCCTTCTACACGTACAGTTCGTACCGTAAGTGATCATAAACTGAAGCCTTGGAATGAGGCTATGTCAGACACTTCCTGATGTCAGCTCTGTGATGCTACTCTTCCTCAGGTACAAGTCACTTTGCCCTGCCACATGGCCCCATTGGGAAGGTATGCTTGTTTATGTGTTGAAAAAAAAATTACACACAAAGTGATCCAAGCATTGCAACAGACCTGACCCCCACCCACACATTCGCATGCTGTACGCTCCCTCAGGCAACCCTCGTGATGGAGTACAGACACTCTGTAGGCATCTGGGCTATACCAGCACGCAGTACAAAACTGGAAAGTAGGTTCACATACACACATACACACACACAAAACACACAATTAAACACAAAGGGATGTCTCTGTCCTCTCTCCTTCCTTCCTAGAACAAAGATTTTCATCCGGTTCCCCAAGACCCTCTTCGACACAGAGGATCTCTTCCAGGAGAAGAAGAATGACCTTGGTGAGTGAGCTATTGTGAGAGAGCTATGGTGTGAGAGAACTACGGTGTGAGTGTGGTGGCAGATGAGTGCAACAAGTGAGAAAACTTGTCAACATACTTTATGTGATGCAATGTACGCACTACTCCCACAGTGACGACCATCAGTGCAAAGTGGCGGATGTATGCCCAGAGAAAGAGGTACCGGAATCTGAGATGGGCTGGTGAGTTAGTCTGAGTAGAGCATCAGCTAACTGATGCACAGTGCACAGTTGCACACACACCCACTCCCCGTTCCCTCTTCCCCACACCCACTCCACCCTCTTCCGTGACCACTTCATCATCTTCCCTTCACCTTCTCCATCCTCTTTCCCACACCCTCTCCACCACAATCACTCCACCCTCTTCACAGCCACTTTGTTTGCCACTCACTGGAAAAGACTGACTGTTCAGCGCTACGTCCGTAGATACAGGGCAGCAGTTATCATTGTCAGAAGGTTCGCTTCTCCCCTCCTTTTCTTTCCTCCCTCCAGTCCCCTCCCTCAACTCTATCTTCCTCCTACCCTCCCTTCTCCCCCTACCTCCTCTCCCTTCCTCCCCCCTCCCTTTTCCCTCCCTCCTCTCTCCTCTCCCCTCCCTCCCTCCCCCCTCCCTCCTCTCCCCTCCCTCCTCTCCCCTCCCTCCTCTCCCCTCCCCTCCCCTCCCCTCCCCTCCCCTCCCCTCCCTCCTCTCCCCTCCCTCCTCTCCCCTCCCCTCCCCTCCCTCCTCTCCCCCCCTCCCTCCTCTCCCCTCCCCCCTCTCCCCTCCCTCCTCTCCCCTCCCTCCCCTCCCTTCCCCTCCCCTCCCCTCCCCTCCCTCCTCTCCCCTCCCTCCTCTCCCCTCCCTCTAATGCCAGTGTATTCTTTCATTACTGCATGTACGGTATGACAGCTCATGTGTATCCTTGCTCGTATGAAGGTTCATCTCTGGGTTTATGCACCGCCATAAACCGAAGTGTCCAGAAAACATCTATGTGAGTGCAGTAAAGAGATATCAAGTGTTCTAGTAGGGAAGATACGTTTTATTTCTCCTTCTCCTGTCTTATAGTTCCTGGACTTTGTTCGAGTGAACTTTATTGTGAAGCTGTCGCAGAACCTGCCCCCAAGACTCGTTGGACTTGACGACAAGTGGCCCCACCCCCCAGTCGCACTCACTCAGGTACACATTGCTGTAGGGCCTTAACTTCTGCTTGAGACATACAGATACCATTGTGTCTCTTCTCCCCTTCCCCCTCTCCCCTCCCTTCTCCCCTCTCCCCTCTCCCCTTTCTCCTCTCCCCCTCACACAGGCCTCCAACCAGCTGAGAGAAATATACAGGCTGCACCTGGCCGGGAAGTTCATGAAGAGACTCACCCCAGAGGATAGGACACAGGTGTGTTGAGTTTTGTAGAAATGCAATGGTATATTGAGGCTAATCCTACATCTACAATATAATAGTTCTATACTACACGGTACGCATTAATCTGATATACCACTTGGTAGCCTCGTTCCCAGGCCTCAGGCTAACCACTTGGTTAACCAATCAGATTGGTATTACACTTTTTTCTCAAGGTACTGCTGTAATAGACAGTATGCTGAGTTATGCAATAGTATACTGAGACAGTAATACAGTTTACTGAGACAGTATACTGAGTTATGCAATAGTATACTGAGACAGCATTGAGTATACTGAGAGAAATAATTATGCAATAGTACTATGAGTTATGCAATACTTTATTGTGTCATCCACACTAGAGTACTTGCGTATCACTGAATGCCTGTATTCTACAGTTCACTCTGAAATTGGCAGCCAGCAATCTCTTCAGAGGCAAGAAGGAGAGCTATGCTGCTAGTATTCCTCGACCCTTCATCACCTCACACCTCTGTAAGCCACAACCGGCCATACGTGTATCTGCATCACAGAACATTCAAGGATGTGTGTGTTTGCTCTTATTGCAGCTCGGGAAGACATGAGGTTGAAACAGGCCCATTTCGACCCCAAGTTCCCTGATGCAGGAGAACATAAGGCATGTACATACATATACCATTATACTACCCGAGATATTCCCAGGCACCCTGGCCTGATTCCCAGACACCCTGGCCTGATTCCCAGGTAGCTTTAGTCTCATTCCTAGGTATGTGCGTTCACAACGGTGGTAAAGTAGGAACAGGGAACTACATGTAGAAGTTTGAACCGCAAATGAGGAAACAGGAACACAAAACAGAAGCAAAAAGGGACCCCAGGTGGTGTGGGTGCCACTCCAGGATCGGACCTCTCAGGTCAGCGCCCCAAACATGCCCGCCTGGGCAGCCTGCAGTGTGTCGGACTCCGGGGACTGCAGAGAATATCAGCATTTAGGGGGGATGAGTGTGTGTGTGTGTGTGTGTGTGTGTGGGGGGGGGGGGGGGGGGGGGGGGGGGGGGCAAGAACCAAAGATACTTTTCATCCTTCAGTTCTTTTCTCCACTTCTAATTTCCTTGTTCCTTATTTTAGTGCCTCCGCACAGATCCATTGATTAGTGGCTTGTGTTTGTGTGTGTTTCTGCAGTTCTCCCTGCGATGTTTCAAGTACGACAGACATGGCTACAAGGCCAGGCAGCGGGTGTTCCTCATCACTAAGAAGGTAGGCTGGAACTAGCCTCATTCCCATGTGGCCTGGGAACGAGGCTAGGCTGGTCCCAGATGATAGTCTATGAAATTAGCATGACACTAAATGTACTGCTTCGATAGGATATTCTACACTTGTACATACGTATATAGTTGTACTAGTCTTACAATGTTCTTCCACACACACACACACACACACACACACACACACACACACACACACACACACACACACCTTAGGAGTGTTTCCTGCTGGATGTTAATGGAATGAAATTCAAGGAGCGCTTCCCATTTGGAGACATCCAGCAGGTCTGTGTGAGCTCCCTCGCCGATGGATTGGTGGTCATACGGCTGCCAACTGATGGCCCAGAGGGCAGGGTGAGTAGAAGAACACAGGTCTTCTGCATCTATAGTTCTGATGTTGCTACTGACTCTAAGCAATACACTAGTCTCGGTCCCAGACCCAAACCAACCCCAGCGTGGATCGCTTCTTGTATCATGCACGTTTTTGGTCTGTGGCTGAGACTATATATATATCAATACACATGAGACACTATTAATGCCTGCTTGCATAATTATGTTTCTGGAGCTGTTTTTTTTAGCCCAGTGTTGTACAGTACCAATGAGGCCCAACCAGCTGTAAAAAGAATCGCATAAGCATCCATTTTAATGTGGAGCCTGTTTCTAGTACTTGCCTCGTAATCTTTCAGCAAGAACCATTGTCCTGCAGGGTGACCTGATCCTGGAGACTGACAAGCTCATAGAGTTTGTCATCAAGCTCACTCTGTACGCCAACAAGATGGACAAAGTCGAGATCAACTCCTCAGGAACGTAAGTTTCCAGCAATGATGAAACTCGCCACACAAACTGTTACCTCTACCGCTAAGAGCTGATATGACTGCAAGCTGTGTTCTCCTATCATAGGATTGTGCACCATCTTCCAAAGGACAAGAGCGGCACCATCAGCATACAGAAGGGGTACGTGCTGCTGGACTGCCTCTGTAGCTAGAAGGGCTCCAATGAACAGATTGCAACTAAGTAATCTGTATACGACCTACATAGCCTCGTTCCCTCAGTGTTTGTCACTTGCAGTAGCCTCACTCCCAGTCCTTCTCACCCTAGCGTTTAGGCGAGAAGGACTGGGAACGACACTATATGTGACCACCTTCAAAAATTCGGTACTAGCTTTGTTGAATGTTCCCAGGCCTTCTACACCTTATTGCTTACAGTATACGAAATATTGTAAGCGATCAAAACTAGAGGTGTATATAGAAGGCCTGGGAATGACGCTAATTCAGCACATCGTACATCACACATTGATGGCAGTGTCTGAGTTATAGTACATGTAGTAAGTCGCATCACAAACAATGGATTCCTGCCTGCCTGAATGCAACTGCGCATGCGTGCAGCTGTTTTGGTCCTCGTCAATGCAGTGTAGCACTGAACTGACCAGCACCCAGCAGTTCCGATAATCACACGGGCTTTTATTGATGCATCACGCTCAAAACATAGGCTAACTATAGCCTCATTCCCAGGCTCCTCCCCAGCCACATACAGTATGCAAAAAAAGCTGGGGAGGAGCCTGGGAACAAGGCTATGCTAACTACAAGTCATGGATAAGCTATCAATACGTTCTGGGAGGGGAGGGGAGAGTGGGAACTTTCCTTAGATAACCACAAACAGGCTGGAAAGCTGATAGCCACATGTCCAGGTGGGGATACTGTAGCCTCATTCCCAGGCCCTGTCTCAGGCCTGGGAACGAGGCTGCTACACATTGGCACTGAAATTTTACTGCTAAGAATATCTCTTGCATTTATAGGGATGTTGCGTTCATTGGGAAGGGAAAGACAGGCGATCTCGAAGTTGTAAGTCCAACTATTATGTATTTAATTATGTTTGTTACTTTACTGTTCATCGTTACTTTGCAGGTTGCGACAGCGCCTTAGGAATACCCTTTGTAGAGCATCCCAAGCAATATGTGTACCCAGCTTTAACTGCCAGATATATCCATAAACTTTTAGCTAGGATGTGCAGTGCTATTTCATTTCACTCCAGAATTATTGTAGCTTAGGTAGGTAGATTAATTGTCAATAATATTATTATTGTATAGAATCTGATATTCTTTTGATTATAAAAATTTGTAGCCTTGCATGGCTACAGTGTTAATTTGTAGCAAAGTGCACGCTCATGCAGCCGTCATGCATGCAATTGAGTTATACCACTACCTAGCTAGCCTCGTTCCCATGCAGGCCTGAGACGGGGGGCTGGGAACGAGGCTAACTACTACCAGATACATGCAAAAGACCTGTACCTATTGTTGAAACATCAACAGGCTGTATGTACATAGTCTGGGTACGAGACCATGCAGAGTTGGATATGAAAAGCAAGCCGAATTTGCGTGCATACATTTAGGCGGTACACTTAATGTATAATATTATATACATGGTCTGGGAATGAGACCAAAGTTCATGGATGCTATTCTTGGAATGGGACCAGAGTTCATGCTTATGAAAAGCATGCCTGCAGGCTCTGTTCTTGGATTGAGACCCGAGTTGATAATTATGTAAAGCATGCCCCATTGTCCAGAACTATATTATGTGCCCAATATTCCAAGTCTCACTCAGGTACCGTCTGTCAAACCTAGGAAGAGGGCAGAAATACATATCCCAACCCGAGCTCTAGTTCTTTCTAGTGTGTTTGGTCACTTTCATACACACAGCTGTGACTGTCATTGAGTCTCTACATGTAGTTTGGTCACTACTTTTGAGGCTATCAATGTGTGATACTGGACCAAATTCTATGGGTTACGGCTGACACAATCATGTAAATAATAATCCAGAATAGCTAAATACCCAGACAGCTGTGATGTAATATTACTCAGCTGTGTGTGTCACCAGGAGCTTGAGCCACCAGAGGCTCATAAGCTCCTGGTGACACACACTGTTACAGTGGTTGACTGGTTGTGGTCACATGGATAGGGTAAGCTCCAGGTGACACACAGTGGTTGTGGTCACAAGAATAGGATAAGCTCCTGGTAACACACATTGTTACAGTGGGTGTGGTCACATGAATAGGATAAGCTCCTGGTAACACACATTGGTTGTGGTCACAAGAATAGGGTAAGCTCCTGCTGAGTGCTGACACACATTGTTACAGTGGGTGTGGTCACATGAATAGGGTAAGCTCCTGGTGACCACACATTGTTACAGTGGGTGTGGTCACATGAATAGGGTAAGCTCCTGGTGACCACACATTGTTACAGTGGTTGCAGTCACATGGATAGGGTAAACTCCAGGTGACACACATTATTACAAGTGGTTGTGGTCACATGAATAGGGTAAGCTCCTGGTGACACACATTATGGGTATGGTCACATGAATAGGGTAAGCTCCTGGTGACACACATTGTTACAGTGGTTGTGGTCACAGGGACTACGCACAAATCAAATGAATCGTTCCCACTTAACATGAAAAAACCATCATCACACAACAGCAGTATTATAATCATATTGCAATGGACCTTATCAACGCCATTACGCAATGCATCTTTATAAAAATATATGCTTGAAAACTGGCCAGAAACTGTGATGTATAATATCCACATTCATGTGTATTGGTCAAAATTAATGTGTACAGAAATCGTCATACTTCATACATAGCATGCTTGAGTATGGTGCTGTGGTTCGATCATTGGTGAAGGTGAGTGAGTGTGTGGATTGCAGCTAATCTGTGGACACAATGGAAAAGCGCAAGAAGCAATAATTGAAGGGGTACACTTTGCACAGTAATCTATTTTGTCTTCAAATTACTCATGCTTGCGCACCTCTTTTTGAGGCACTTTGCTTTTTCTGCTGAAACTCTTTCATGAAGGCAGGGGTCTGGACCTCCTTCTTCCTCCTGGCACTGCCGGGGGATTGTGACCCTGCCTTGCTGACGGTCGTCATGCTCCTTACTCTTTCCTCTGCTGGGGTCTGTCAGAGTGGGAGGGAGGCGTAATAGAAACAGTTTGTTAAAATTGAAACAAAATCTTTGTGATGTCAGTGGAAAGTATGTATAGTGAGTTGCCACTACTTAGAGCTTGTAAGTGGGTTGATGAACTATCGGATTACACAACACAAGTAGTTGGCTGGACTATGTACAACCTTTGTACCTACTGTGTACTGTGTGACGACCGTAAGTGGGTGTTTGGTGGGCGGGGACTAAATTACAGGCACATGGCAATAACGTATTGACAAGATGTCTGGATGGACCCATTGCTTGCCAGAGATGCTATCGCAAAAGTGCATCAGAGCAAGGTATGGTAAGGGAGGTGAGACCTTTGAAGCGTAACTATATTATCTGAAGAGAGAACTGTCGTGTGTCACACTGCTCCAGAGGTGAGACTTCGTCAGACCTCTGCACAGACAGCCGCCCAGTGCTGGACTGTTCATGTAACAAATGAAGGGGCAGTAGTGAACAAAGCAAACCGAACCTAGCCTCGTTCCCAGGCCTACCCCATTCTCCGGTTTGCGTTGACAGTAATACACGGATGCGGAAGAGTGGCCAAGAACGGGGAAGGCTTCATTCATCATGTGAATGACGTCAGGTGGACATAGGGGGCGGGGCCCGTAGTCGTTTCAGCAGGTCCTGAAGGCTGTTCATCATCCAGTCGGCTTGATTCGAATACTCCACGGCCAGTCGAGACTCCCAGACGATCTACACAACTTCATCGGCCAGTTTTTAAACTTATTTGCAGTTGGGCCACACCCCCCTACGTCCACCTGACATCAATCATGTGATGGATAATACCAGGCCTTCGCCGTTTTTTTGCCACACCACTCTTCTGCATCCGTCAACGCAAACCAGAAAAAAAAGGGGTAGGCCTGGGAACGAGGCTACCGAACCCCTACTTCCATTATTCACAGACACACAGAGATTGATCAATGCACTACTACCTTTCTGACACTCCTAACTCTGATATCACTTATACACATGTACAAGAAATATACCAGCCCGTCTGTAATCTCTGATCAAAACTGGGGGTGGGAATGAGGCAAGCAGTACTGTAAACTACTGTTGATGTACCTTGGCATCTGTGGACTTTGCTGCCTTCTTAGCCAGCAGTTCCTTCTTCCAGCCGGGTACTTCTGGTTCCTTTGGTTTGGACGATGTTCTGGAATGGGACCTCTTCAAGGTGATGGTGGAGGCAGTAGTCCCTGCTCTCTTCCGCTCCAATAGCCGCTGCTTCCATTCAGGGACAGAGGAGGAGCTGGACCGGGAAAGTTTGACGGGACCGGTTGGACCGGTGGGGGTGGGAGAACGAGAGTGTGTGAGACTCTGAGAGCGGTAAGGTTGACCGTTTCCATTGTCCGAGGAAACACTGTCACGGCGAGACTGTGAGTCTGGGCTGCCACAGGAGTCTTTGTCAGGCACAGAGGACATCAAGGCGTTTGAGAGCAGTGGGGAGGGAGAATGCCTCTTCTCCTTCTCCCTATCCACGGTGGAAACAGAACTCTCTGTTTTCTCACTTGAAGAGAGGAACACGTCATCATCTGTCTCACTCTTCTTGCCTTTCACCTCTGCCTCTTTACCACGTGCACCCACTTCAATGGTGGAGTCTTTACTGAGTTCAGGTTCCTTTGGTGAGTCGGTTGATTCAAGTTGGGAGTTTGGCGAAGGTTCTTTGTGATCTAAGTCTGGTGATTTTGAAGGTGTAATATCCTCTGACCAACTTGGCTTCTTCTCCTCCTCCTTGGAGTCGGATTTCTTCTCCACTTTCCTGGATGAAATCTCAATCTTGGTGAAGCTTGTCTTCCGGGACACTTTGGTGGCTGTAGTATCTACCGAAATGTCAGGTTTTTTGGCCAAGGCTGGCTTCTCCTCCGGTGACTTGGCTCTCTCTTCAGCACTCTTGGATTTTCCCAGCTCATCTCTATACCTACTGCGGATTGGGCTCTTTGTCCTTGTTTCTGTGCTGGTGGTGGTAGTGGTGTTAGCACTCCTTGGAGATTTTCTGCCAGCCACAAGTGAGCTATTGCTGGGTGACTTCCGGCCAACAGAGGGTGACTTTCTGTCAGCCGTTAGCGAACCATTACTGGGCGACTTCCGGCCAACAGCGGGTGATTTTCTGCCAGTAGTTGGTGAACTTGTACCAGTGGCACCATTAGAAGATTTCAGACCCACACGAGACGACTTTGGGGAAGAGGTGCTCTTCCCCAGTCTATCCGATCTTGAGCTAGAAAGAGGAGATTTTTCTTCTGTAGACTTCTTTCTCCTTTCCATCACTCGTTTCTGCCATTCAGGTATTGTTGCTTCCTTACTAGCAGGCTTAGCAGCAGGTGCTACCTTTGGTTTTTCTTCCTGGTCTTTCTTTTTACCCTCTTTGCGTTTTTGAAGTTCAACCATCCATGATGGTTTGCCCCCTTCAGCATCTTTCTTTTCCTCTTTGGCAGGTGCCTTTGCTTTTCTCTCTGCAGCAGATTTAACTGTTTCGGCTGTCGTCCTGCGAGACCTGCTCACCGAGGGAGAAGTGGATTTGGCGTTTCCAGAGTCAAATCTGCTTCTTGCACTGTTAACTCTTGAGTCACTCTTCACCTTCGAGTCTGTATATCTTGATGTTCTCTTTGATTCGTCCTTCTTCGCTCCCATTCCAGAACTCGTGACTTTAGAAGTTGTGTCTTCGCTCTCTGCTTTCTTCTCTGCAACTTCTTTGGCAACCACCTTTGAATCAGGTGTAGGAGAGGAGGACACTTCCACTGCAGTAACATCGGGTGTTGCACTCTTTTCTGACTTCTGTTCCTTGCTACCACGATCAGAGGGTACTTCAATATCCATTGCATCACTACCAAAAAGATCTTCTCTCCTGGTCTTTTCCTCAGTTTTCTGAGTCATGGCTCCAAGAGGGTCTGAAGTGGGCTCTGAAACTTCCAATGGCACAGGGGAAAGTTTAGCAGCTGATATCCCAGCCTCCTTTACAGGTTCCTCTCCAAAGAGAGCTTCGGCGATTTTATCCAGTTCTTCTTCCTCCGTCACGGCTTCAGCAGTTGTCTCCTCTGCAGGGGCACTGGATACCTCGCCAAAAAGATCTTCGGCAATTTTGTCCAATTCTTCTTCTTCTGACTCATTCATAGCTTCAGCAGTTTTGTTGTCTTTCGCACGTGCACTAGGTACCTCACCGAAGAGATCTTCAGCAATTTTGTCCAGTTTTTCCTCTTTGTTTATAACTTCAGGGGGCTTGTCAGTTGATACCGTTCTGACCTCAGTATCTACGAACAGTGACTCAGCAAATTCATCTAGCTGTTTTTTGCTTCTCCTTCTCTCTGACATTAATCTGGCACTAAACTGGGGTGACTGGTCATAGCTGAGGATACCGGAAGTTCTAGCATTCTTCTTGTCATCGGGTTTGGGCTTTTCAGCCTCCTTTGCCGGTGTCGTGTCAAGGGATTCACCAAACAAGGGGTGGGTTGGAGAGGAATGTTCTAGTCCTGCTGTAACACCAACACCAAAGTCAGGTTCATCTTTCGGAGGAGTACTTCCATGCCGCCTTGGGCTGGCTGAGGCCTGCTCTCGTTCTGGACTACCAAAGACATCCCTCTTGGGGGATGCCTTAGACTGTGTGGGCTTCAAGTCATCCTGGAAAAGTTCATCTTCGAACAGGTGTGCCTTTTTTTTCTCAGTACTGGTCTTGGGTTTCTCATCCCTCTGTTTCTTTGAGCTGAATAGGTCTTCGTCTCCACCAAGGTCTTCAAACAGACGTGCTGTCTTGGCTGTTTCAGTCTTTGGCTTTTCATCATGCTTGGGGCTCCCTAGATCTTCAAACAGACGCGTTGTCTTGGCTGTTTCAGTCTTTGGCTTTTCATCATGCTTGGGGCTCCCTAGATCTTCAAACAGACGAGCTTTCTTGGCAGTTTCAGTCTTTGGCTTTTCATCCGGTTTGGGGCTACTTTCCTTCTTAGCCTGTGATCCAAATAAATCTTCATCCCCTAAGCTTTCAAAAAGGTGTGTCTTCTTAGCTGGTTTTTCATCATGCTTGGGGCTCCCTAGATCTTCAAACAGACGTGCTTTCTTGGCAGTTTCAGTCTTTGGCTTCTCATCATGCTTGGGGCTACCTAGATCTTCAAACAGATGTGCTTTCTTGGCGGTTTCAGTCTTTGGCTTTTCATCATGCTTGGGGCTACCTAGATCTTCAAACAGACGTGCTTTCTTGGAATTTGGCTTTTCATCATGCTTGGGGCTCCCTAGATCTTCAAACAGACGTGCTTTCTTGGTAGTTTCAGACATAGGCTTTTCATCATGCTTGGGGCTCCCTAGATCTTCAGTTTTCTTTGCAGTTTCAGTCTTTGGCTTTTCATCCAGTTTGGGGCTACTTTCCTTCTTAGCCTGTGATCCAAATAAATCTTCATCCCCCAAGCTTTCAAAAAGCCGCGTCTTCTTTACTGGTTTTGTTGTCTCTACTTTCGGTGTGCTTGCAGAGAAAGGCTTTGAAGTTTCCCCCTTGTCGTACATCTGTAACCTTGCCCTGACACTACTCCCTCCCGGCTTAACCTTTGCCTTTTCACTCTCTTCTTCCTTTCTGCCCTTGGCGTCCTCCTCCATTGGTTCTAGTACTCTTTCAGGAGTTTTCTCCTTGCCAAATCTGCTCTTTCCCTTCCCAAAAAGGGCCTCTAACTCACTACTGCCAAACAGTGCAGAGTCAGACCCAAAGAGTGACTCCACTTGCGGTGTCTTGAAGTATGCACTGTCACGCTTGCTACCGGAGGAGGTACTGCTCACATTCAAGGGGCTGGGAGACCGGGCAGTGGTATTCTGGCTAGTATCCCTTGCACTATTCTCCTCAACCGGGGACTTCTTTACAAATGTCAGTGGTTGGGGTGAAGGCTCTGCTTCCATTGGCTCTTCTTCCTCTCTTACAACCGAGTGGATGTTCAGGCTACTAATACTCGATGTCTCAGATCTGTCTTCTGGCTCAAGGCTACCATTTCCCTTCTTCTTAGAGCTTGATCGCCTGAGGAAGCGAAATGCTTTGGGGCTCTTTGGTGGGGAGTGAGTGGGTTCAATACTACTTCTTCCCAGTGACGGTGAGCTTGTTGGAGTCTTTTGCTTCTTGGGTTTTACTTTGGGTTTGGGAGTTGGGGAATCTGTGGGAGAATTCTTGGAGGGTTTCGGAGAGGACTTGCTTCTACCAGATCCACGCAGGCCAGAACCCCGTTTCAGAATGTTGCCCAAGGCAGCGAGGGGGTTAGATTGGGTAATACCAGCTCTTGCCAAGATCTGTGTATGTATGTTTGTGTATGCGTGAAAACATGTAGGATCACCTATTGACATAATTAGGGATCACTATATACATGCATACATACTCCCAGCAGGCCACTGTCTCCACCACCATATTTAGGAGTAAGTCCACATTTCATGCAACACCCATATAAGTGCAGTAAATGGAAGCCAAATATATAGCCCATTGAAAGGAGGCATTCAATTAGACCCACAACAATGTTCATACTATTGAGGTACAGCTGCAATTTATTTCCAATTAATGCACACCCTATGTGATACCCCTACATGTTCACTACTGAAGTTTTCAGGTTGCTTGTCCAAGACCCGCTCACGAAATGGTGCATGTTGTATAGTACTTGTAGTCTAGGCCAGGAATCACAAGGTATACGTACTGTGTGTTCGTTAGAGTGTTTGCGTGCTTTACAGGCAGGACACCTATGCCATACCGTACGTGTAAATGATGTCGACAAAGGCTGATCAGTGTGCATCCACCAAAATGAATCAACCCGAAAACCTCAGTAACTGTACAAATCTTTCGTAACAACAACCTGACCAATCATATCACAGGATTTAAACTCAAAGCTGATCATGAAAAGTTCCAATCAATAGATGCACTCCCCATTATAAAACTTGCTCTGGTATGAAAAACTGAAGGATTTGAAATGAAAAACTATTGAAAATCCTTTAAACCTGCCCCACTCTGGAGACCTAATTAGTAGTAGCCAGGACACAAGGTTATATGTTATTCTACATATATACCAGACCACATTAGCATGTGGTTTTGTCTTGTAGGTATATGTACATGCACACACACCAGCGCACACACCAGCGCAGGTGGCCTGTGGTATTATAAGCAATGGGTGGAACTGGATCAGCTTATCAAAGGACTGACTCGGTCAAATGTTTCAGAAATTCCTTTACCCTTTGGTTGCTGCTCTCTTCACCCCCCCCCCCCCCCCCCCCCCCCCCCCCCCCCCCCACACACACACACACACACACCTTCCCACCAACACACCTTCTTCCTCCTCTCCTCCTCTGTCATCTCATCTTCCTCTCTCAAACTGTCTGTCTCCTCAAACCCTCGGCCCAGCATTCTTGGATTCGTTTTCACGTCCCCAACACTATACGTTAGCGCTCTCCTCCGTGAAGCGTAGTCGTCAGGAACCTTGGAAACAAGATGACCTGGCAGTCTCCGATGCTGGAGTCCCTTAGACTGGCTGAGAGCAGCCCTATCCTTCTGCGGAGTGTTGTCCAACATCTGGCGACGGATCTAGAAGCGGAGTATTTATACCAGAAAGGAAGAAGACCCAGAGGATGAAAGGAAATATATATACAAAAGCACACAACAGCAATAGCAGCCAGACAGTGATCAGTTAATCATGGGAATGACTCTCAGGTTTCAGCACTCTTGTGAACCTGTTGGCCAAATATTCCATATAAGACCTTCATCAAAATGTAGCTGATTTTATGTGGGCACTTTGAAGTGTTCTGGAGCCTGAAGGTAGAGTGTTCTCTGCTAGACCACACACAGGCCTTGACAGGGTATGATCAATAAGTCATCAATAAGTCGGATTACAGCACTATAACATCTCAAGAGATCATCAAATGTGGACTAGTATCTGCCTCAGCACAAACATGAACAGTTACACTACACAATTATAACTGTTGATGACATGTTCCCAATTTAACTCTATTTTTGGAATCGAATTCACCCATGTCAGTGCTAATGCAATTAACAGGATTGCATTATGTTTAGTTTTGCGCTAGCAAGACAGGTATACTGTTGTGATGTAGTTCACATGCAGACATTTGGAATACCATCACACATCAAGTCACCACCTGATAAGCAATACAATACCATCTACATAATGCTTATCAGGTGGTGACTTGATGTGTGATGGTATTCCAAATGTCTGCATGTAAACTACATCACAACAGTATACCTGTCTCGTTCCTGGACCCTGAGGCTGGTATGGAAACTGCCATTGTAATCTCTAAAGGTCCCACAAGGGGAACTCTCGATAATAAGTGTTCTTCAGAGCATAAAACCAGGTAAGTTAGGTCATAGATTGAGTTAGTGCGCAGCAGTAGAATCTCTGATATCTGAATGTGTGACATCGGCCATGAATTGGTTGCTAAGTGAGGACTAATTTGGACAAATTGGTACCCACGTGAGAACCCTCTGGTGTAACTAATCTGGCTAAGGCTTCACTGTAGCATAGACCAGAACGTGCTACAGTGAAGCCTTAGCCAGATTAGTTACACCAGAGGGGTACCAATTTGTCCAAATTAGTCCTCACTTAGCAACCAATTCATGGCCGACATCAAACCTTCAGATATCAGAGATTCTACTGCTGCGCACTAACTCAATCTAGCCTCGTTCCCAGGCCTACCCCGTTTTTTCTGTTCTTTGGTTTCCGTTGACAATAATACACGGATGCGGAAGGACAGCGAAAAACGCGGAAGGCCTGGTATCATTCATCACGTGAGTGACGTCAGGTGGACGCAAGGGTGGACGTAGGGGGGGCGGGGCCCGTAGTCATTTCAGCAGGTCCTGCAGGCTGTTCATCATCCAGTCGGCTCGGATCGGTCGAGACTCTCAAACGATCTACATAACTTCGTCGGCGGTTTTTAAACTTATTTGCGGTTGGGCCACCCCCCCCCCCCCCCCCCCCCCCCCCCCCCCCACGTCCACTTGACATAAAGCACGTGATGAATAATACCAGGCCTTCCACGTTTTTCGTCGCCCTTCCGCATCCGTGTATTATTGTCAACGGAAAACGAAGAACAGAAAAAACGGGGTAGGCCTGGGAACGAGGCTAAACTCAATCTATAACCTAGCTTACCTGGTTTTATGCTCAGAAGAACACATAGTCTCGTTCCCAGACCGTTTATCCAGCGCGTGTATCGCTTCCAGTACAACGCACGGAAATACGATACGCGCGATACTAAAAGCGATCCGTGCTGGGTTTGGTTGGGTCTGGGACCGAGACTAAAGAACACATTACTATTACTATCAAGAGTTCCCCTTTAGAAAACTGATGCTCTAAAGGTTTCACAAGGGGAACTCTCGGTAATATAATGTTCTTCTGAGTGGAAAACCAGGTAAGCTAGGTCATAGACTGAGTTAGTGCACAGCAGTAGAATCTCTGATATCTGAATGTGTGACATTGGCCATGAATTGGTTGGTATCTAGTATGGACAAATTGGTACCCATGTGAGAACCCTTTGGTGTAACTGAATCAGATCTGGGCTGGTTAAGGCCTCACTGTTACACGTTCCGGTCTAGGAGGTGAACCTGGCCCTCCCATTCATCAAAACTGTTGTCCACAGATGTATAATTGTATCAGTCACGTACATGCACTGAGGGATGCATACATACCATGCGTTCCGTACAACTGGTATAACGTGAACCACAAGTGCATACGTGTCTGATTATACTCCTTGAGAACACTGTTTCCAAGTCACGAGAAGCATGTTTTCTGGATGACTACAGGTTCTGGTTGTACATGTAATATGCTGAACTTAACACAAGGTTGTGGACTTCGCAAGTAAACAGTTGTACAACTGCAGCAGTGCTAAGGTTTCATACACAAGTGGTGACCAACTAAATATACTTGGCATGTGATGTACATGTGCGTAATGCTAGTCTAACTCCACGCTACCCCTAGGTGTAACTTGTTCCCAGGCTTACCCTAGCCTCATTCCCAGGAAATCCTATAGCCTCATTCCCAGGCCAATCTTAGTCTAATTCCTAGGCCAATCCTAGCCTCATTCCCAGGTCAATCCTAGCTTCATTCTCAGGCCAAACCTACAGCCTCATTCCCAGGCCAATCCTAGACTTTGATGAGGCTACCCAACCCACCCCCAGTGGACTGAAGAGTCACATATTCCTCATTACTGAGTACGTCATGACATCTGTTCATACCGCAACAGTGATCTCAGGTGACACGTGACGGGAATGCTACCCCATATCGTCCAGCACTGCAATGCTGGGGTATGGGAGTTACATCAGAGCGAATAATGCCATCCTCTGTTCCCTACTACATGACAGCACAGTCATATATACTGGCAAACCAGCACACCTGCCAACTTGTATGCAACACAGCTGTAATAACTCATTTGTGGCTAACTAATGACAAGCTGAATGCAGTAATAAACCCCAGGAGACATGAAAAGAGAAATAAATGACAACTTGTTTACAGCAACTCACCACAGCGTCAAAGTCAAAGTCTGCAATTTGGCCGAACTGGGCCAGGCTCTGAGGGCTGAGCATTATTGGGCCAGGGTCCTGTAGCAACACACAGGGGACAATGCAAAAACAAATAGCACAATTATCTTCAAATGTAGTTCTCTTGTCCGATCAAATGGCTGTCATGTGACAAATACCGCGCTATTAGCCACTAATGCACCAGTACACTGAGGCTTACAGCCAGTGGCATCGGTTGGGCAGCTATCTGGCCTGACATTGAGGCTTATAGCCAGTGGCATTGCGGGGCTGGTTGGGCAGCTACCTGGCCCGACACTGAGGCTTATAGCCAGTGGCATTGCGGGGCTGGTTGGGCAGCTACCTGGCCCGACACTGAGGCTTATAGCCAGTGGCATTGCGGGGCTGGTTGGGCAGCTACCTGGCCCGACACTGAGGCTTACAGCCAGTGGCATTGCGGGGCTGGTTGGGCAGCTACCTGGCCCGACACTGAGGCTTATAGCCAGTGGCATTGCGGGGCTGGTTGGGCAGCTACCTGGCCCGACACTGAGGCTTACAGCCAGTGGCATTGCGGGGCTGGTTGGGCAGCTACCTGGCCCGACACTGAGGCTTATAGCCATGGGGCTGGTTGGGCAGCTACCTGGCCCGACACTGAGGCTTATAGCCAGTGGCATTGTGGGGCTGGTTGGGCAGCTACCTGGCCTGACACTGAGGCTTATAGCCAGTGGCATTGTGGGACTGGTTAACCTGGTCCAAACACAATGGACAAACAAACAAACAGGGAGCCAGAGTAATCCTCCACTCCAAGACAAAACGGTAAAACCAGAGGCTTGATTTTTCAGTTATACATACATCCCTACTGGAGGTACATGTGCAACGTTACAAGAGGTTATGGACTAGCCTCATTCCCAGGCCTTCTCACCCTCAGCGTTTGTCGCCCCCACGTTACAAATGCTGGGGTGAGAAGGTCTGAACGACGCTAGTTGTGGACCTTATTTGGCCACATCCTGACCAATCAATAGGGTCATATCAATTGCTTAGCAAATTGGACTATTCAATTACAGTGACATGTCTGTTGATGGCAGGCAGAACCCACGCATGTTCGCAAACAAGGGAAGGTAATACTTGAGATGGCAGGTGCAAAGCAGCCATGGAAACACACTTTAGCTGACTGATGTTGTGCCTGTGTTGTGGCCACTAACTGGTCAAGATAGACACTGCATTACTCTTCATTAGAGGTGTGGTCACCGGGCTTGGTGTGCTACCACATGGTCAGGTACACAACAGGATGTTCAAACCATGTTCACAAACTCATTGCTGATGCTTATGTACAGGTCCCAGTGCATGCATTGTTGATCATGTTTGACTAGACTAGGAGCTAACGGTGAGTCAGTTTTTCCTAGCAAGCCAAGACGTGGGTATGGGTGAGCAGAAGACACATTGGCTTACTGCTCAGTGAGGCTTGACCTTCCTTGTGTTGGATCATGCCCTTCTGCCCCATCGTCTCTACACTATACACTGATTGGCGTACTTATTAGAATCTCATTCGACCTGGGAAAGATGTTTCCTGAGGATGGCTAACCACCCTTGTGCTTCCTCGTAAGCTTCCCCCTCACTTTCGGTCCAATACCAGCCCTAAGACCACTGTTACTGCACTAACTCTCTCCTGTTGATCACAAGGGTGCACGGGTATATCCCATAAACACTGTGCAAAAGACTGTCCCACAAAACAAACACCCTAGCGCTTCCTAGTAGCCTTCCCACTCAGTTTCCTCCACTTTGGGCAAATTACATGTACCAGTTGGAAGATCACTGATCCTTGATACTGCCACCAACATCCACAAACACAGCCGTGGACTGTACACATAGCCATGGACTATACACACAGCCATGGACTCTACGCACAGGCATGGACCGTACGCATAGCCGTGGACTGTACCGTGGACTGTACACACAGCCGTGGACTGTAGCACAGTTGTGGACCGTATGCACAGCCATGGACAGCTGTGGACCGGCCGCGGACTATACGCACAGTCATGGACTGTAAGGAATGCTGTGGACCATATGCACAGCTGTGACTGTACGCACAGCTGTGACTGTACGCACAGCTGTGACTGTACGCACAGCTGTGACTGTGCCCACAGCTGTGACTGTACGTGCGCACTGCTGTGGACTGTACCCACAGGTGTGGACCATACGCACAGCTAGCTGTGGACTGTATGCACAGCTGTGACTGTACGCACAGCCGTGGACTGTACACACAGCCGTGGACTGTACACACAGCCGTGGACTGTAGCACAGTTGTGGACCGTATGCACAGCCGTGGACTATACGCACAGTCATGGACTGTAAGGAATGCTGTGGACCATACGCACAGCTGTGACTGTACGCAGAGCTGTGACTGTACGCACAGCTGTGACTGTACGCAGAGCTGTGACTGTACGTGCGCACTGCTGTGGACTGTACCCACAGGTGTGGACTGTACCACAGGTGTGGACTGTACCCACAGGTGTGGACCATACGCACATCTAGCTGTGGACTGTACGCACAACAGTAGATGACATTTTGCATTGAGTTTTGGATATTGGAATTCGTCAGTAGCAAGAAATTGTGATTCTAGGAATTATTTCTAATTTAGGGAGCTCACAATAATTAATTCCAATCCAACCTAAGAGGTTTTACTCCAGTAAACCCTAACAACAACTCTTGCACACAACTGTGGTTTTTCCTGAGACATGAGAAGTATATCTTTCAAATTGGTGAAATTAAAACTTGCAGTTTCAGGAAAATGTTTTGAAATTCCTGTATATGCATTTTCACTGGAAACCATGCATGCAGCTACATGTACATTACAAAGCTGCTTGTGAAACCTTCCCAGCTATATACTTCCTTGAAAACCAAAGCCACCATAATTCTCTCTAAAGGATTCACAGACCAATCAATGGACCCAAGACACATTGACCCAAGAAATTTGATTCCTCAATGAATCTAATCTAAGAGCTTGGATAGTATTAGGAGGGAAATTTAGTATAAGGAAATGTATCCACTGAGAATTGTGGAAGTACCCTACTACTGTATATTCTGTATGGTAGCATAGTTCTCTATCCATCTTGTGACATACACTGTACTGCACGGGCACCCCAAAAAGTACTGAAATTTCATACCATAGTCACGCGTTATTAAGCACAGCTCATTTATAAGCTTATAAGTGCATATTCGCTGTTAGGCACAGGTCGGACTCTCGTCCCAAGCTACGTGCTGAAGTCTTCTTGCAGAAACTCTGCTATTTTCGATCCTACAGCCATAATTCCAAATGAAGCACACTTCCCATTCAAGGAATGTCATTCAAAATTAAGCCCATCTAGTTGGTAGACACATATTTTCTTCCTGTGGAGATATAGGAACATGCGCTTAATAACCTACGGTATGTTGACATACGGAAGGTTTGCATGAGCCTCATGAGTGGTGTGAAGCCCTGCATACAGGATTCAGCCAGGTTTTGGCAGCTGTAGACAGACATCTTGACCTCTTCAGTAGTTATTGAGCAATGCAGAGAGTCAAAACATGACCATAATCCCAGTCACAACTCTGTTTATGCTCCCTATAGTGGCTGTGGCGTTTCACTCGGTGCCTACAATTGTGCCTACAATTGTGCGGCGTTTACTCGAATGAGCGCCCACCGGTCTCATAAGATGGTGTTGGGCAATCGGGAGTACGTGTACACAAGGCCGGACCCCTACACCCTAGACAACAGATGGCTTGTTTCATGTTGTCATGCAGATTCATGTGCCAAAGTTGACAGAACACTCTTACCAATGTGCAAACAGGCTGAACGTACCTCATGACTACCTGGAGACCACTCCGGAGTAGAAGAGCCATCTACGCCATCCTCCCCTGTCACAACCACCGAGGGCCTCTTGAAGGGCTTTGGTTTTGGCTTGATGATTGGGGGAACGGCCTTGCCACTCTTGCTAAAGAAATCACGCACCTTTGCCAAACGTTCATCCGGACTCAACTGATCTACGCCGTCATTGTCGACCTAAATGTGTTTGTATGGGTTGTGTTTGCATGCACATGTGTGTTGAGAGCGACATATGGATCATGCCAGCATCAAACTACACGACAGTGCAGACATTGGTGCCAGCCAGGCACTAGCTTGCATGCATGGCTTGCTGTGCCCATCTGGGATCCCCACCCAATGGCGGCCTGACGAGATTCTTCCTAAAGGAATCTCATCTGAAAAGAAGTGACTACGTATCAGTCTTGCCTACTTATTTGTACAGTTGCTTATGCTCAGGTCTTCACATATAACACATACAAGTAGCTTCGCTCGCTCAGCTACTTCCCCCTCATTCGCCTACGTGAGTATCCAGCGCCGGACAGCTCTCTTTGCAGAGCTGTTGCTCCCCGATTGTGTCCACTTCAGCTGCTGCTCCCCGATTGTATCCGCTCCGGCTGCTGCTCCCCGATTGCATCCACTTCGACTGCTGCTCGCTGATTGCGTCCGCTTTGACTGCTGCTCCCCGATTGCATCCGCTTGTAGGCCAGCTGTTATGGAAGATTCCACATGTTCTCGAACATTCTTCATGGAGTTCGAGGTTCGGCAAATTGAAGTATGAAGGTCGCGCGTCACTACTCCCACCCTACGAACATCCCACTTCCGTCACGCACAGACACACACATGTTAAAATCTTATTATATCGGGAATAGAAAGGAGGAAAGAGATAGGGGGTGTTCATTGAAGGAAAGATGATGTGCCTGCATGATTAGGTGGGCAGAGAGGGGGGATACCATTACATGCACTCTTGGCTGTACTCTTCCTACAGAGGTGGGGGTACAGGTCAACAATTATTGAACTCAAACTAAACTTCCTTTGCTACCCAGCCTGGAGCCAGTTTTGTATGTTTTTCTGGCAAGAGGGGATTTCAATCTAAGACTCAAATGTTTGCTTTTGAGGACAAACTATGTGGTTGAGATATAATACCTCTCAAAAGAAATATGATCACAGAAGATCTTTTACTAAATGGACTACCCTATTGTCGCAGCCATAACACAAGTTTTCTTAGCCTAAAACAACTTGGTAGCCATTTAATCTGCACTTTCCTTGTAGAGAGACTTGATGTCATTATGGCAATATTACACCTGACTGTGAGTGCTCTTGGCATCCATATATTTATGTGTTGTTGTATCTCCTAAATGTGTTTCATTAGTGCAACCATGAAAAGAAGTTGGACAAAGGCTCTATAAATCAAAGCCTTAAGCTACAATCATCCTTATTAGGTGAAAGCAGATGAGCTTTATTTGCCCTCCGCTGTAGAAAGGTGTATGCAAGGGTCCCCAACAAGCTCCTGTGTGCGCCCACCAACATCCATTTATCATGCAGCTAATGTTGCTCCGGAAAAATGCCAGCTATGAATGCCATGGATACCAGTTGTGCATAACAACTTGGGAAAATACTCAGCGCACCCTTCTCTTGTAGCCTCACTCCCAGGCCTTCTACACCTCCAGTTTTTTGATCGCTTGCAGTATGCAAAAACTGTAAGCGATCAAAAACTGGAGGTATAGAGGCTACCTCTTTCTTCTGCTGGTGCTCTACTATAGAGTGCAAAGTGCGTACAGAGAAGAACAACTGGTCCATTCTTTTGGTAAAGTTCACTCCAAAGACATTTTGAAACAGCTTTCCTTCAACTTGGACCAGCTCACTACAAGTTTGAAACCGCCGATCCTCTCCCATATCGCTGCACACCTGTAGCATTCTGCCATTCCATGCCACTACAGCATAAGTGACTTGCTCACTACAAGTTTGAGCAATAGCTGCACACCTAAGCATTCAGCCATTCCATGCTACTAAAGTGCAAGTGAGGCATGTATTACCACCACGTGCAAACCAATCACTACGTGTATTCAATGTCTGGTATATGGCAGGACTTCACTGCAAGGAAGTAATCATGTAGAGTACATGCAGGTGGGACTCCCAATGTTTGTCTGTGTGTGCTAAGGAGTTCAATTTATTGTGGCCCCCTCTTGCACAGTATTGCTATGCCAGGGAGAGGCTGTTAGGCTCCAACGTTTGTGTAGCACTAGTCACCCAAGTCTTAGCTTGAATGCGCTAGGCATCCAGCTGGAATGGATGGAGAGTTACAGAAGCAGCGGCAGTGAACAGGAGAGGGAAGAGAAATAATGGGCGGTTGGCGAGGGTGAGGGGTTGTCCAACAATACTCATCCATTCATTACGCTACTTGATTTTACATGCATGTAGACATCTTTGTTCTACATATTATACACTTTTCAAGAGGTTTCCTGGTGTAAGCCATGTGTGTAGATTCATAAACCATGAAGTCTGCCACAAAGCCACAAGGTGGTCACAGGAAAAGAGCTTATGAAATCATGCATGAAATAGTCAAGTTGTAGGTCACAGAATGACATCACATTTCTTTGCTGTGGTAAAGGGATGGTGACATACCTTGGGGACCTTCCTCGGAGACAACTCTCCATTCACTTGATCATCCTGAGCTGAGTGCTTAAGCTGAGGAGAGTAGGATGGGGGCGGGGGGGGGGGGGGAGGACGGACGGACAGGAGGAGGAGGGAGAGGAGAGGGATGAGGGGGAGATGAGAAGGAAGTTTAGAAAGTCACACCGTCACTGGCACACTCTCCTTTCCCTCCCCTTTACTTGATAGTGAAACAACAACATTGTTTGCTGTGGTATGTACGGAATACACAGTAGTATAAACTTTCCTAGCACGAACTCTGCTTGTCTGAAGACCCAAGCAGCTACACATACTTGCTCAACTTTAAACTATAGACAGTGTGGCTTCATTCAATTGCATACTGTACAGTTACAGTAGCTTACTCATGTGGAACAGGCCAGAATACTTTGTGTTAGAAACTAGTGGTAAGCTAATCAAAGTTTAAGCAAATAACAAGCAACTCTTTGCGGAAATACTGTCATTTCTGAAACATACAGTATGATAGAGCTGTATGTAAAGCGTGTATATCTGCAAGCAATGTGCAAAATCAGTTCTCACCCTGGTACTCATGTTGTCTTTCTGGTACGGCTCTACTCTGGAAGAAAGCTACTTTCCCACCACCAAGCCCTCCTCTCTCTCCAGTTTAGTATTGCTAGACCAAACACACACACACGACAGGTCTTCTTTGCCGCTTCGAAGCAACGCGACTCAATTAGCACAGCTGTGGGTGTGAGATGGTCACGTGGATATTCTTGATGTCACGCGGTCAATTATGGCGAACAAGCGCGTTGTATACGTCGGAGGTTTGGCGGAAGAAGTCGACGAAAAGGTGTTGCAGGCAGCCTTTATTCCATTCGGAGATATAACAGACATTACAATACCGCTGGACTACACTACACAGAAACACCGAGGGTTCGCATTCGTGGAATTCGAGCTCGTGGAAGATGCAGCCGCTGCTATGGACAATATGAACGAGTCCGAGCTGTTTGGTAGGACGATACGAGTGAACGTGGCGCGACCGAAGATGCTGAAGGAAGGTAGCTCGAGGCCCGTATGGTCCGAGGACGCTTGGCTGAGAAAACATGCAGGAAAGACACTAGAGGAAGGGCAGGATGAGGCGGCGGGCGCCACAACACCGGCGGCGGAAGGGGGAGGAGAGCCGGCTGCAAAGAGAAAAGCAAGCAACCCCAGAGTGTTCTTTGATATTAGGATAGGATCCCAAGATGTAGGGAGGATTATCATAGAACTGTTTGCAGATACTGTCCCAAGAACTGCTGAAAACTTTAGGTGTCTGTGTACAGGGGAGAAGGGATTTGGTTACCAAGGTAGCCCCATTCATCGCATCATCCCTCAGTTCATGTGCCAGGGAGGGGACTTTACCAATCAGAACGGCACGGGAGGAAAATCCATCTATGGGGTGAAGTTTGATGATGAGAATTTCAAGTTGAAGCACACTGGAGCAGGGGTGTTGTCCATGGCAAACTCTGGACCGAACACTAACGGATCACAGTTTTTCATCTGCACTGCAAAGACAGAGTGGCTGGACGGGAAGCATGTAGTATTTGGACATGTGCTTGAGGGCATGGATGTTGTGAGGAAGATGGAAAAATTTGGGACTCAGTCAGGAAAAACTAGCAGACCAGTCCTGATAACAAATTCCGGAGAGCTTTAGCTGGGTTCCAATCACCAATGTTCTGTTTACGCCACAGAATGTACTTCTCATGCACTGATAAATATTGCAAGATTGTAATATTGGGTGAGTGATGCAGGTGGCAATGAAGCTTGAAGAGGGGCCCGGGTAGCCTCGTACCCAGGCCCTCACGCGTTCCGCGTTCCGCGTGAGGGCCTGGGTACGAGGCTAGGGCCCGGGGTGGGATCAAAACATCAGCTTGATCGGAAGCGGATCCAGATATGGGATTTCGGCCGAGGAGGGTGTAACGAAACGTCATACGGTAATCACGAAACTGGTGGACAAGTTTCTTATCACAGAACGAGCACTTGTCCTAGGCCTTGTAGCGCAGTAGCAGCCGTAGGCGTGCAAGAATTGTTCAAGCCAAAGCAGTAAGAACCGAGAGATAGATCGACCAGGTGAGAGTCGACAGGAGTTGCAAAGATGGCGGACCTCGAGTCGGTGTTGGCCGACGTATCCTACCTGATGGCTATGGAGCGTTCCAAGGCTCCTAACGCCAAGACAGTCAAGAGGTTCTCCCTTCCAGACCCCAGGTGGGATTGCCAAAGCCTTGTGCCGAGGGAGAGTGCTCTAATCAAATTGTAGTAGCTTGTGGGATAAACATCGCCATGGGGGAGGAGGTTTGTAAGTTATATGACCTGCCACTAACACATTCTTGGCTTTTTTGCACCTGAAACTGTGCAAAATGGTGTAAATTTGTGTTGTGGTAAGTGGGGGCCATACTCCATAGGTGGGTGTATAATTATAGGCAAATCCTGGGTACCAGGGAGGGGCATGGATTTAATACTCGCAGCTGCATGGATTGCTAATAGTAGCTCAATGTGGTGTGTTGTATAACACATGGTACTGCCACATACATAACCAGTTTAGCTCAGAAAAGCTCATTGATGGAGCATGCACACTGTCTGTAGTCATTGTTGGTCTATGGCTAGTATTGTTGTTTATGAAGTAAAGTACCGTTCACTCCAGATCTGGGATTTAGTCTCGCGGGCCAGCCTCTCGCCAGTGGGTGTGGCGAGAGGCTGGCCTGCGAGACTAATCTGGGATCATTTGCCTCCATACTGCTATCATGACCAGAATATGTTTATTTACGACTTTACAGAATTCTTACGCTATGTTGAAAACGCTTCGCTTAAGACAGTACTTCAAGTTTGTACCTCTCTCCTTACGACATGATTGAGTGTCTGTTGAGCTGCGTATGTTTTCAGGTAAAAATGTTGATGTACAGATTCTCAGAGAGTCCCTTTTGGCACCAGGTAACTTAGTCTATCGAGCTAGCCCATTCTCTTGCTTCACAGGCCCTCCTGAACTTCCTATGTCGCACGCAAGTAAATGGTCTCGTTGGATAGACTACAGGTGACTGGAAAACAGCTTATGCTGCAGCATTTCAGCATAGTCTCATTCTGTTGCATTCCTTGAAGTAATCAGACCCGGTGTGGCAGACCTCTTATGAATGGTGTAACCTGTAGGCACAATGGCGGCTGCTCACAAGATTATTTGAACTTTAGTGATACACTTGTGTTCACCCACACAATATTAATACATCACACCTCCCACATACTTCACATGCACATGCACACACACACACACACACACACACACACACACACACACACACACACACACACACACACACACACACACACACACACACACACACACACACACACAGTGTACATAATGTTGTGCACAAGAACTTCGAACAGAATGGACAACTCAATCTCAAGACAATATACTCCCAGAGGCTAGGTATTTGTAATTAAGTTTAGTTAAGTTACGTTAACCCTATACCTCCTATACTGCACACTGATATTTCTTATCTGCCATTGGTAGTTCTGCTTCCCTAATATGACCTGCTGGAGGTGCCATAGTAGTTTGTTCTGAGGGCGCTGCAAGCATGATAGGGCACTGCAAGCACGCTAGGGCACTGCAAGCACGCTAGGGCGCTGCAAGCACGCTAGGGCGCTGCAAGCACGCTAGGGCGCTGCAAGCATGCTAGGGCACTGCAAGCACGCTAGGGCGCTGCAAGCATGCTAGGGCGCTGCAAGCACGCTAGGGCGCTGCAAGCACGCTAGGGCACTGCAAGCACGCTAGGGCACTGCAAGCACGCTAGGGCACTGCAAGCACGCTAGGGCACTGCAAGCACGCTAGGGCACTGCAAGCATGTTAGGGCACTGCAAACATGTTAGAGCACTGCAAGCATGCTAGGGCACTGTAGAGCACGCTAGGGCACTGCAAGCACGCTAGGGCACTGAAAGCATGTTAGGGCACTGCAAGCATGTTAGGGCACTGCAAGTATGTTAGGGCACTGCAAGCATGTTAGGGCACTGCAATCACGTTAGGGCGCTGCAAGCATGTTAGAGCACTGCAATCACGTTAGAGCACTGCAATCACGTTAGGGCACTGCAAGAATGTTAGGGCACTGCAATCACGTTAGAGCACTGCAAGAATGTTAGGGCACTGCAAGCACGTTAGAGCACTGCAAGCACGTTAGAGCACTGCAAGCACGCTAGGGCACTGCAAGCATGTTAGAGCACTGCAAGCACGCTAGGGCACTGCAAGCATGTTAGAGCACTGCAAGTATGTTAGGGCACTGCAAGCATGTTAGGGCACTGCAAGCATCTTAGGGCTGTGCAAACGTGTTGGTCAAGCATGTTAGGGCACAGTAGTGTTACAGCACTGCAAAAGCATGTTGATGCTACCTACTATGGGATGTGCATACTCGCTGTGTGTGTGTGTAGCTAGGAGACTGTAAAGCTGCCTGCCTGTGTGTGTGTAGTACCTTTATACTCATATATATGTGTTGATACAAGGGACCATATTTGGCTAAGATTCAACCAATCAGTGGGCTGTATTTGGCATCTGGACAGGAAGTGAAAGCTCTTTAAGTGTCAGCTAGTGGTATTTCATGACCTGAGCTGAGTGTAGGTATCAGAGGTGGCTGGAAGATGGTAGTGATTGGGGTAGCCTTCTTCGCAGGCCCCCGCCCAGCTTGTTGTTGCTTGCAGTAGGAAAAGCAGGGAGAGCCGGTACATAATCTCACGTGAGTGACGTAGATAGAAGGGATGATAGAAACTGTGCAGTGGCGTATTGTTTCGGTGCAAACTTGCTCACCCATGTGTATTGCTGTCAGGCAGGGTCGTCTGTTGTGGGAAGATCACAGGGCAGATTGATTATCCAGTGAACAAGTTTCATGTCCCACTGCTTCCAACATATTGTTGATTAGTTCTGTAACTAGTACCTCCTCCATATTGTTGATTATAACTCCAGGCTCTATCCATATTGTTGATTAACCCCATTGCTTCCTGGTTCTTTAACTCCTCCATATTGTTGATTGTTTCCTGGTTCTATTCTTCCTCCATATTGTTGATTAACCCCATTGTTTCCTGGTTCTATACTTCCTCCATATTGTTGATTAACCCCATTGTTTCCTTGTTCTATAACTCCTCCATATTGTTGATTAACCCCATTGTTTCCTGGTTCTATAACTCCTCCATATTGTTGATTAACCCCATTGTTTCCTGGTTCTATAACTCCTCCATATTGTTGATTAATCCCATTGTTTTGTTTCTATGCCTCCTCCATATTATTGATTAACCTCATTTGTCCTCTGGTTATGGTGGCTAGTGTAATTGGAACTGAGTCTGCATACCAGTGATCATTCACCATGTGTTTTGGCTGCAGGTGCCCACTACCTTGAGCAGTTTGTTCCCAGTGACTGTGTGGTCTTCTCCTTCCTCAAGAAGGCAAGTTGCTCGTAGTCACAACCTGGTACGGCTGAAGGAATGTGGTCATTTTTGATATTGCGTATTGTACCTTCAAGTATTCTGCTTCACTACTCTGTTTGTTATCAACCTCACTCCAAAACATTGAAACCTTGCTTTACTTGCGTGACACGCACAACTATTTCACGTTTTCAGTACGTATACTATATAGTGCATCTGTGCAATAATTCCTGCAAACTTGATAGCTCTAACATTGATACTGTAGTCGCGCGTTATTAGGCGCATGCGCCTATGTCTCCACAGGAAGGGAATAGGACGAAATGCACACAATTCCTCAAATGGGAAGTACACTTCATTTCGAATCATAGCTTTTTCCACTCTGTAGGATCGAAAATGGCAGAGTTTCTACGACTTCTGCACTTAATAATGAGTAGCTAGGACGAGAGTCACACCTGCGCCTAACAGCGAATATACACCTATAAGTGAGTGAGCCTAATAATGAGCGACTAGGGTACATTAATTTTAACCCGTCATCAATGTGTGAAGACTGTTCACGCTGTGCTCACGATCATTTTGCAGTCACTACGTCTGGCCGGACGAAGTCAGATTTAATCAGAACACACTTGATTATGTCTTCGTTTCTAAAAGCTGGTATCAGTACATAGGAATGTGAGGATGTAATCTCTGGGGTATGCCCTGATACATGTGCTCTTTGACCAGAAGTTGTCTGGTAACTGGGTGTTATCATGAGCCCTGTCACTGCTAGCCTCATTCCCAGGCCGCCGTGGCCTGGGAACGAGGCTATGTCACTGTGTATCCTATTCACCTAGCCTCGTTTCCAGTCCCACGCCCAGCTTTTCGTACAGAAAAGCGGGAGGGCCTGGTACATTTCCTCACGTGAGTGACGTCAAGGGTAGAAAGACGGTAGAAGGACCTAAATGAACGTGGGTGTACTAACACGCAAAACGTAGCGTCCTCGTTCTAAAAATTTTGCTGTTTGTCAATTACGTCATGCTCATGTGAGAAGATGTACCAGGCCCTCCTCGCTTTTCCGTACTGCAAGCGACAAAAAGCTGGGTGTGGGACTGGGAACGAGGCTACCATTCACCATTGTTGGGTAGACTATTTGATTCGTGCCTACTGACAGGCTGTGTATGTAGTCTGGTTATACATCCAATAAAGGTGGAGTGTCATTTACTGTTCAATGGGCAATGTGTGGCCGACCATTCAGAGGACTGCATTCAGCGGCTGGACAGGAAGTGTAAACCTCTAAATTTGATCAGGAGAATTGTGTCAATTAGATGGTTAACCGAACTTACAAATTGAAACCAAGATGTCACGTACCGTAGTCGCTTGTTACACTGTATTAGGTTCAGCTCACTTACAGGCACATATTTGCTGTTAGGCGCAGGCTTGACCCTTGTCCCAGCTATTCTTTATTAAGCACTGAAGTCTTCTTCCAGAACCTCTGCCAATGTGGTTGGGGGATTTGCACATCTGGCTCTGGTTGAAGTAGGAGTTGTGTCTCGTTCCTAGTGGCAGAGGCTTGGGAGAGATTACCAGATAGCTACAAGTGGTTTGGGGGAGTGGTAGCACTTATTCCACTTATGACTACAAGTCAACTGCCCAGGTAGACTGTTTTATTGGTGCCCACGGACAAGAAGTTCAACTCAGGTCTCAAGTGGCCGCAATCTACAATGTAGGAAGGGAGTTATTGCACTTATAGGTCTTGTGTGTGGTTGATTATTTTGCCCAGTAGGCCTACATAGTACTCTCCAGTTGTTTTACTGGACCAATTTCAAATAATAACTGCTTTCACTTCCTGGCAATGTGTCCACGGACAGGAAGTTCAACTCTGGTCTCAGGTGGCTTAGACCACAATCTAGGAAGGGAGTTAGCATAAAGGTCTTGTGTGTGTGGTTGATTATATATGCTGTATACTTAGCCTTGTTCCCAGTCCCACGCCCAGCTTTTCGTCGCTTGCAGTACGGTAAAGCGAGGAGGGCCTGGTACATCTTCTCACGTGAGTGACGTCAAGGGTGGAAAGGGGTAGAAAGACCGGAAGGAAGCGTGGGCGTACGTGGGACTCAGAACAGCAAGAAGAGCGAAGGTACCAGGTAACATACCACACGTATCTAGCTAGCGGGGGCGACTGTCATACTCACCGAGCGTTGAACGTGTAGATGGTTGAATAACACGCAAAACGTAGCGTCTTCGTTCTGAAAATTTTGCCATTTTTCGATTACGTAATGCTCACGTGAGAAGATGTACCAGGCCCTCCCCGCTTTACCGTACTGCAAGCGACGAAAAGCTGGGTGTGGGACTGGGTACGAGGCTACTGTATACTAGTTGTGATTACTAGGCCATTACAGCCAATGTGACAAATTAACTACCAACAGCATCCCTGTGATTGGTTGGATCATAAATAATATGTTTCTCTCATATAGATTTTGAGTTATGAGACTGTTGCCTCAGCGGACATGCGACGAAAGCGGGCAAAAGAAATCTACGACAAGTGCATTTTTGCTGACATGCTTGCCATGAGCCCTGAGGTAAGCACTGACTGTGTTGAGTGTGTTTGGGGCTGCAATATAACCGTGACCCTAGTCTATTGAGCTAGACCACTCTCTTGCTACACAGGAAGTTCGGGCCTAGACCGTTCTCTTGCTGTCCCAAACTTCCTGCGTAGTAAGAGAACTATCTAGCTCGATAGACAACCATGACCCTAACTGCTAGCGGTTCCCTGTCTAGTTGGTTTGTGGCTTGCAGCAATACAATGTGCTGCTGGAGGTGGGCGTGGCCTGGCTATAGACGATCTCAAAATTCACAGACTGCTCTGGATAATTTAGGAGATTGTAACTAGGGTAACACACATTGAGTGGTGTGTGCCTCGTAGCCTCGTTCCCAGCCCACTCCCAGCTTTTCGTTGCTTGCAGTATGGAAAAGCGGGAGAGGGCCTGGTACATTTCCTCATGTGAGTGACGTCAAGGGTAGAAAGACGATAGAAAGACCTAAAATGAACGTGGGCGTACTGGGTCTCAGAACAGCAAGAAGGGTGATGGTACCAGGTAACATACCACACGTATCTAGCTAGTGGGGGGCAACACTGAGCGTTGAATGTGTAGATGGTTGAATAACACGCAAAACGTAGCATCCTTGTTCTGCCATTTGTGATTATGTCATGCTCACATGAGGAAATGTGCCAGACCCTCCCCACTTTTCCGTCCTACAAGCGATGAAAAGCTGGGCTTGGGACTGGGAACCGAGGCTATGTGCCTTGTGCTTTGAGTGTAGGGGAGCATCCTGTTGCTGTCCTGTTACGTATATTCATATAGCAGTGAGGCAGGCATCTCAGCCCTGTAAACAGTGTGCACTGTGCAGCTGCCCATGTGATGGCCTATATACACAGACACGACCTCACTGCACTGCACCATTAGTTGCCTCACACTAAGGTGCTCAGCAATGAACAACCACAGTTTAAGATTGCTGTCAACAGGAAGTGGTATCTTGCTATAACCCTAAGCTGATTAACCCTTTAGCACCCTAAACAAATTAACCATTCCGCACCCTAAGCTAATTAACCCTGCGTTGTCTCTTGTTCCTCAGGCACTACCCAAGGAGGTCACCGATGAGATATCAGAGGTCCTGAAGACTGGCCAGGCCCCAACCAACGTGTTTGATCCTGTAAAAGAACGCTTGTTTAGACAGCTTCACGAAATGTACATGAAGCCCTTTTCAAAGAGGTGTGTAAGTACGTACACATGTATACACATGTGTTGGTAGCTCTGTACTGGGTTGATTATAGCCTCATGCCCGAGAAAGCTAGAGAGAAGAGCCTGGTGTCTAGCCTCGTTCCCAGGCCATCGCCCAGCTTTACCGTACTGCAAGCGACGAAAAGCTTGGCGTGGGACTGGGAACGAGGCTACCTGGTGTCCACTGTTCGAACTTGTACGTAATTATCTAAACACATGCTCAGGGGAAAATGACGCTTAGCTATTAGAGCTACAAGATATCTGAGTCACAATATTATGTCAATTACAGTATCAACAAACTGAAATCTATCACAATTTTTATTGTTTGCTACAAGTACACCAGAATTAATGACCTCTTTCATACATGTGCATTCCTCAATCTGATCTGCCCTTTAGCTTACTATATTACGTTGATGTATTGCAATACATCAATATATCAGGTACAGTGTATTGATACAGCAAAACCCAGCTCTATTACCTCATCACCTGGTTGATGATGTGATGTAGGAGGATATAGTTACACGCTGAGCAACATGACAACTAGTGCTGTACATGTACTGACCTGATTCGCTACCAGCTGTTGACCGCTAACTTACAGTCCGTGACAAACTCTAATGCTCTGTAGCACACGGACTTTCCAAACCCATTCAGTAGCCAAAATGGCATGGGCCTGGGAACGAGCCTATCGAATGGTTCATTTCGGCCATTACAACTATGTGGCTGAATGGTAGTGTATGGCATTGATGAACTCTGAGTTGTCTTGTTCCCAAGCAGAGGATTGTCTAAATTGAACATAGGTTCTATGCAGCCTGGTGTGTAGATATTGCAGTTGTTTGCTTTTACACAGGCTTAGGAAAGAAAGGAGGTGAAAAATCTGGAGTCGCCAGGAATCGAACCTGGGTCGCTCGCATGAGCCATGAGTGCCTTAACTACTAGGCCTAGTGGTTAAGGCACTCGTGGCTCATGCGAGTGACCCAGGTTCGATTCCTGGCGACTCCAGATTTTTCACCTCCTTTCTTTCCCAAGCCTGTGTAAAAGCAAACAACTGCAATAAGAGGATTGTCTGGAACTTTCTTTTGTCCAGTGTGTTGCTCTAATTGAAGGCATTTCCTGTCTGTGTACCTACACTTGTAGTGGTACAAGTACCCAGTTTGTGCCTTCCAAGCTAATAATAGATAGGTATGGCAACTCGAATTGGCTGGCGTGGGCCCTCCTCAAATTTCTGTGCAAGGGTATACGTATGAGGCCCAGCAGTTGAGCCTTGCCTTACTTAGTGAGTGAATGTTTTTACTCCCTCCAACATGCCAAATGTTCTCTTTTTTTTTTTGGGGGGGGGGGGGGGGGGGGGGGGGGGGAGAGAGATGTTACCCTTGACAATCACTTGATGCCTTGGTCTGTTGACCCCCTGATTGGTTGAAAATCACCCGTTAATGTAACCTAATGACTCATTAGCTGTTGTGGTACATATGCCTAACAACCAACAGATTCTTCTCCAACGTACACAGAGACCTTATCGAGTACCGCATTCCCAGATCTGAGTCTTGTTTCAGGCGTATGGTTTCTGCTCTTATATTGCTGTACGATTCTGACGGAATTGGAACTAAGCGTTTTGTTTACAGCAGTTGTGTACATTTATGTCCTGTGGTGTTACTGCTGGTATGGTTGCAATGGAGGGCCTTAACACTCTCCCGGATGTAGCCGGTTATAACCAGCATGAGACTTTTGTCATGTCCTCTGGACATGGCTGCTTCTGGGCTTGGTGTTGAAAAGCCAACCCTTGGTTGGAGCTGAGTGGGCCTGTGACAATAGATTACTAGACAGTTCTTGTGACTATAGATTACCAGAGATTACTAGACAGGTCCTGTGATTAGAGAATATTACCAGGGATTGCTACGTAAAGGTTACCTCACATTTCCTGTGACTAGAGATTACTAGACACGGTTCCTGTGACATTATATACCAGTGTTCGTTTCCTTACTGCAGTGATCAGTATGTACGATTCTGCCAATGGAAATACATGGAATTGGCCACGCCTGAGCAGGTTAGCCTCCCTGCTGGACAGCAATATTTCACTGTTCACTGGCATTAATTTTAATCTTTCAACCTCCACTTGTTACTGGTTATCTAGTCCCATTCCATACAGCGAGTGAATAATTTAGCTAGTTGGAGGCGTCATTGTCTTGGGACTACTTATGTTTGTTGCAAAACCCTTCTCCTCCCCCTCCCCCTCTTTCCTCCCCCTTCCCCCTCCTCCCTCTTTCCTTCCCCCCTCTGCCCTCCCCCTCCCCCCCTCCCCCCCTCTCCCCCACATTCCTCCCCCTCCTCCCCTCTCCCCCTCCCCTCTTCCTCCCCCCCCCCCTCCCCCCCTCCCCCTTCACCTTAATTCCCCTCCTCCCCCCTCCCCCTTCCCTCTCCCCCCTCCCTCCCCCCTCCCCCCCTCCCTCCTCCCCCCTCCCCCTCCCCCTTCCCCTCTCACCCCTCCCCCCTCCCCCCTCGCCCACCCAAAGAGAAGTAGTGTGTGTATACTCAGTGTATGGGGGGAGTTGTATAAGTGCATTGTCTTTGTTTCTTCCTCTTCAGATCTCACTCAATGACTTCAGCATTCACAGAATTATTGGGAGAGGGGGGTTTGGAGAAGTCTATGGTTGCAGGAAAGACGATTCCGGAAAATGTAAACATCTTAGAGAAACGTTATGGATTTGATTGCATTAGCCTTTAGTATTAACTTCCAAAGGTTATCATAATTGTCCTTTCACTAGACTATAGTAGGTGAACACAGGGCATTGTGGGGTGAGCTTGAGCAAGCCACATACGTCTTAGCTGCTAACTTTTTTAAGAGAATGAAGAGATTGGATAACTGAGGTGTAAGCAGAGTTGTTATAGCCAGCTTGTTGTACTGGTACTGTGCTTGGCACTGCGTAGCCTCATGACAGAGTTTGTCAAGTGTACTGACTGGTCTTATTTGTTGCTCTTTGCTTTTTGTCTCCTACTCCTTTTCAACCTCTTCCTTTTCAACCTCTTCCTTTCTTCCTAATCCTGTTTGCTTCTCTGCGCTTCTCTCTTCTGCACACATGCTGGCAGTATGACATTCAGAAGCTAGATGGTACTTTATGCAGGTCAAATCCCTAAAATGTTCTGTAGAACTGATTTTTTCCCTCTTAGCAGTCATAACCATCACATATCAAGGCATGCAGGACTGAGTTGAGCATTCTAGTAATCTCTAGTAAACTTGTTTGGCATTCTAGTAATCTCTAGTAAACTTGTTGAGCGTTCTAGTAATCTCTAGTAAACTTGTTGAGCATTCTAGTAATCTCTAGTAAAACTTTAGGAATCTCAGTAATCTGCCAATCTCTTTTGCCACAATACCATGACCGATGTACATGCAGGCTGGACTATGTAAGAAGGCTGTACAAGCATACATATCTTAAAGACGAGGGGAGCTGAAAGAAGTTGCAGAACACAGAAAGCTGGGGCCATTAAAGCAAGAGCGTTCCACAGAGGTGGAGCTTAAATTGGGTGCCCTGATTGATGCTTTCACCATAACGCAGTCACAGTGATGTGCATTGTTCTTGATGAGGTAGTTGTCCATATCTGTCCAGGTTTGCGATGAAGCTCCTGGACAAGAAACGGATCAAGATGAAGAAGGGGGAGCACCTCGCAATCAACGAGAAGAACATGTTGGCAAAGGTATGTGCACACAACCCAGAACGTCAGTAAACAAGATCTGGAAGTCCCAAGAGATTTGCCGGAACGCAACAAACATCTTTGTTTTGTTGGATGCTGACCCACGCCCCCCCCAGGTGTTGTTTAGAGCAGCTGTCTCTAACTTGCAGAGTAAAAACTTACATCGAATATGCATTGCAATTTTGCTACGATTTAACTCTTACCACTAACGTCAGCTTTTGTTGACATGATCTCATAAGCATGTATAATATTATATAATTATATAGAGGTTTAATACTACATTGTCTCTTCTTGAGTAACCAATCAGAAGACTATGTAGTCCTTAGATAGGAAGTGTAAGTGCTTAATTGGTTATTTTTGATCAACAATATAGTTGGTGTAGTTTTGGTCAGTTGTAGGCCCTGAGCAATAATAATTATTATCGACTGAACTGTGAAGGCTGTGAAGTGCATGATTTCGTTCGTGCCAACTAGTCAAGAGGGCCAGTGTTACTCCATACCGTAGCATTTAGAGATGCTGGGTTCAGCAAATGTCTGACATCAATTTGTGCTGTGTACAGCAAGCAATGACATTGATCGATTAGTCGAATGGTCATGCAAATCACGAGCCAGTTAGGAATTTCCGTATCCATCTTAGTCATTTGTGTATGCTTGTTAGCAATCATGACTGCATGCATGGTTACTGATTGTGACTGCGTGCTTGCTCGTGACTGGCGTATCTTACTCCCCGACCAGGTGGACAGCCGTTTGTGGTGAGCCTCTATTACGCGTTCCAGACAGCGGACAAGCTCTGCTTCATCCTGGACCTCATGAATGGTAGTTGAAACACACAGGCTGCCAAAGGCAGTGAAGGAGCATGCAACTGAGTTTCATCCAATTCCACATTTTTGAGTATAGCTCAGAGAATGTGAGAGGGAGGGGTAATTTCCTCAAGTGAAGCAAAGTTTGTTTGGTGAAGGAATTCCATGTAGATCCACATTGTGGTTTATGAAAACGGAAGTATGTAGCTAGTATGGTCTGGATCTGTGTGCTCCCTTCGCTGCCTTTGGTTGCCCATGTATTCCTGATGGTAGGTATGTACAAACACCTTCCATATCTCTCCCTCCTCCA